>CM027470.1:12630550-13135550 GCA_015776775.1 Magallana hongkongensis
GTCATTTTTTTTAACCTCACTGAGAGGAAGTTGGCTTATGCTTTACCACGTTTTTTGAGCAGGACCTGTATCTAAGTTATTACTTGTCCTATCCTCACCAAACTTGTGTGGTTGGTGCATCTGCACCTAGTTGACCTGGATGCTGATCTGGGCTATGAATTTCAGATGCTGGATGAGGTTAAGGTTTTAGGGGTAGGTTAAAAATTTTATTTGATGGGCATATCTAAGTTATACTGGACGTCTCTTTACCAAAGTTGCATTGATTGTGTGTTTGATAATTCTCGTGCAATTAACAGGCTTACATGCTGAATATGAGCCAAAGGTTTTGGATGCTTAAAGAGGTTAAGGTTTTCGGAGCTGGTGCCCTTTAATGGCAATATCTTACTATCTACTTGTCTTAACTTTGCCTGACTTGCATGGATGGTGCATCTAATGACTTGACAGGCTTGAATGCTGAATCTTAGGCTTAGGTTTTGGATGCTGGATGAGGTTAATGTTTTTGGAGCTGGTTAAAGTTTTTGTAGCAGGTGCCCTTTTATGACTAAATCTCGCTAACTATTGGTCTTAACTTCACCAAACTTGTACGGATGGTGTGTCTAATGATACTTGTGAACTTGACAGGCTTGAATGTCGTATCTGAGCCCCAATTTTGTATGCTTGATGAGGTTAATGCTTTCCAAGCTGGTTAAAATTTCTTCTGAGGAAGACAAAGATTACATTCCAAGTGATATCTCAAGTGATGAAGAATCATTGGAAGAAATGTGCACCAAATTACCATCAAAAAGAAAAAGATGGACAAAGGATGAGGAGAAGGTCCTCAAATTTGAATTTAACAAGAATTTTAAAGAAAATAGTATACCAAGAAATGCAGAAACTCTTAAAGTAAAAAACAAATACAAATTTCTTTCCGACAGAAACGTTCATCAGATAAAGAGTAAAGTACAGCACATGCTGAAACATAAATAAGTTCCAAATTTAGGACTTCTGTCTTGCAGTTGAACATTGTTCTGTGGTAAACTCTTAAAAGCTGCTTGTTCAATTTTGTATCCAATTTAGTGTATGCTTTAAAACAATAGTTTTGCTGAGTATGTGTAGTATGATAGACATTGCAGTAGTTTTCTTGTTAAATTAAACCATATTTCAATGGGAAAGTGTCATTATGCCCTTATTAAGATTATTTAGATTAGAAACGATTGTACCATTAGAATGTCATTTTTTTTAACCTCACTGAGAGGAAGTTGGCTTATGCTTTACCACGTTTTTTGAGCAGGACCTGTATCTAAGTTATTACTTGTCCTATCCTCACCAAACTTGTGTGGTTGGTGCATCTGCACCTAGTTGACCTGGATGCTGATCTGGGCTATGAATTTCAGATGCTGGATGAGGTTAAGGTTTTAGGGGTAGGTTAAAAATTTTATTTGATGGGCATATCTAAGTTATACTGGACGTCTCTTTACCAAAGTTGCATTGATTGTGTGTTTGATAATTCTCGTGCAATTAACAGGCTTACATGCTGAATATGAGCCAAAGGTTTTGGATGCTTAAAGAGGTTAAGGTTTTCGGAGCTGGTGCCCTTTAATGGCAATATCTTACTATCTACTTGTCTTAACTTTGCCTGACTTGCATGGATGGTGCATCTAATGACTTGACAGGCTTGAATGCTGAATCTTAGGCTTAGGTTTTGGATGCTGGATGAGGTTAATGTTTTTGGAGCTGGTTAAAGTTTTTGTAGCAGGTGCCCTTTTATGACTAAATCTCGCTAACTATTGGTCTTAACTTCACCAAACTTGTACGGATGGTGTGTCTAATGATACTTGTGAACTTGACAGGCTTGAATGTCGTATCTGAGCCCCAATTTTGTATGCTTGATGAGGTTAATGCTTTCCAAGCTGGTTAAAATTTCTTCTGAGGAAGACAAAGATTACATTCCAAGTGATATCTCAAGTGATGAAGAATCATTGGAAGAAATGTGCACCAAATTACCATCAAAAAGAAAAAGATGGACAAAGGATGAGGAGAAAGTCCTCAAATTTGAATTTAACAAGAATTTTAAAGAAAATAGTATACCAAGAAATGCAGAAACTCTTAAAGTAAAAAACAAATACAAATTTCTTTCCGACAGAAACGTTCATCAGATAAAGAGTAAAGTACAGCACATGCTGAAACATAAATAAGTTCCAAATTTAGGACTTCTGTCTTGCAGTTGAACATTGTTCTGTGGTAAACTCTTAAAAGCTGCTTGTTCAATTTTGTATCCAATTTAGTGTATGCTTTAAAACAATAGTTTTGCTGAGTATGTGTAGTATGATAGACATTGCAGTAGTTTTCTTGTTAAATTAAACCATATTTCAATGGGAAAGTGTCATTATGCCCTTATTAAGATTATTTAGATTAGAAACGATTGTACCATTAGAATGTCATTTTTTTTAACCTCACTGAGAGGAAGTTGGCTTATGCTTTACCACGTTTTTTGAGCAGGACCTGTATCTAAGTTATTACTTGTCCTATCCTCACCAAACTTGTGTGGTTGGTGCATCTGCACCTAGTTGACCTGGATGCTGATCTGGGCTATGAATTTCAGATGCTGGATGAGCTGGTGCCCTTTAATGGCAATATCTTACTATCTACTTGTCTTAACTTTGCCTGACTTGCATGGATGGTGCATCTAATGACTTGACAGGCTTGATTGCTGAATCTTAGGCTTAGGTTTTGGATGCTGGATGAGGTTAATGTTTTTGGAGCTGGTTAAAGTTTTTGTAGCAGGTGCCCTTTTATGACTAAATCTCGCTAACTATTGGTCTTAACTTCACCAAACTTGTACGGATGGTGTGTCTAATGATACTTGTGAACTTGACAGGCTTGAATGTCGTATCTGAGCCCCAATTTTGTATGCTTGATGAGGTTAATGCTTTCCAACCTGGTTAAAATTTCTTCTGAGGAAGACAAAGATTACATTCCAAGTGATATCTCAAGTGATGAAGAATCGTTGGAAGAAATGTGCACCAAATTACCATCAAAAAGAAAAGGATGGACAAAGGATGAGGAGAAAGTCCTCAAATTTGAATTTAACAAGAATTTTAAAGAAAATAGTATACCAAGAAATGCAGAAACTCTTAAAGTAAAAAACAAATACAAATTTCTTTCCGACAGAAACGTTCATCAGATAAAGAGTAAAGTACAGCACATGCTGAAACATAAATAAGTTCCAAATTTAGGACTTCTGTCTTGCAGTTGAACATTGTTCTGTGGTAAACTCTTAAAAGCTGCTTGTTCAATTTTGTATCCAATTTAGTGTATGCTTTAAAACAATAGTTTTGCTGAGTATGTGTAATATGATAGACATTGCAGTAGTTTTCTTGTTAAATTAAACCATATTTCAATGGGAAAGTGTCATTATGCCCTTATTAAGATTATTTAGATTAGAAACGATTGTACCATTAGAATGTCATTTTTTTAACCTCACTGAGAGGAAGTTGGCTTATGCTTTACCACGTTTTTTGAGCAGGACCTGTATCTAAGTTATTACTTGTCCTATCCTCACCAAACTTGTGTGGTTGGTGCATCTGCACCTAGTTGACCTGGATGCTGATCTGGGCTATGAATTTCAGATGCTGGATGAGGTTAAGGTTTTAGGGGTAGGTTAAAAATTTTATTTGATGGGCATATCTAAGTTATACTGGACGTCTCTTTACCAAAGTTGCATTGATTGTGTGTTTGATAATTCTCGTGCAATTAACAGGCTTACATGCTGAATATGAGCCAAAGGTTTTGGATGCTTAAAGAGGTTAAGGTTTTCGGAGCTGGTGCCCTTTAATGGCAATATCTTACTATCTACTTGTCTTAACTTTGCCTGACTTGCATGGATGGTGCATCTAATGACTTGACAGGCTTGAATGCTGAATCTTAGGCTTAGGTTTTGGATGCTGGATGAGGTTAATGTTTTTGGAGCTGGTTAAAGTTTTTGTAGCAGGTGCTCTTTTATGACTAAATCTCGCTAACTATTGGTCTTAACTTCACCAAACTTGTACGGATGGTGTGTCTAATGATACAGGCTTGAATGTCGTATCTGAGCCCCAATTTTGTATGCTTGATGAGGTTAATGCTTTCCAAGCTGGTTAAAATTTCTTCTGAGGAAGACAAAGATTACATTCCAAGTGATATCTCAAGTGATATCTCAAGTGATGAAGAATCATTGGAAGAAATGTGCACCAAATTACCATCAAAAAGAAAAGGATGGACAAAGGATGAGGAGAAAGTCCTCAAATTTGAATTTAACAAGAATTTTAAAGAAAATAGTATACCAAGAAATGCAGAAACTCTTAAAGTAAAAAACAAATACAAATTTCTTTCCGACAGAAACGAGAGGCTTGAATGTCGTATCTGAGCCCCAATTTTGTATGCTTGATGAGGTTAATGCTTTCCAAGCTGGTTAAAATTTCTTCTGAGGAAGACAAAGATTACATTCCAAGTGATATCTCAAGTGATGAAGAATCATTGGAAGAAATGTGCACCAAATTACCATCAAAAAGAAAAAGATGGACAAAGGATGAGGAGAAGGTCCTCAAATTTGAATTTAACAAGAATTTTAAAGAAAATAGTATACCAAGAAATGCAGAAACTCTTAAAGTAAAAAACAAATACAAATTTCTTTCCGACAGAAACGTTCATCAGATAAAGAGTAAAGTACAGCACATGCTGAAACATAAATAAGTTCCAAATTTAGGACTTCTGTCTTGCAGTTGAACATTGTTCTGTGGTAAACTCTTAAAAGCTGCTTGTTCAATTTTGTATCCAATTTAGTGTATGCTTTAAAACAATAGTTTTGCTGAGTATGTGTAGTATGATAGACATTGCAGTAGTTTTCTTGTTAAATTAAACCATATTTCAATGGGAAAGTGTCATTATGCCCTTATTAAGATTATTTAGATTAGAAACGATTGTACCATTAGAATGTCATTTTTTTTAACCTCACTGAGAGGAAGTTGGCTTATGCTTTACCACGTTTTTTGAGCAGGACCTGTATCTAAGTTATTACTTGTCCTATCCTCACCAAACTTGTGTGGTTGGTGCATCTGCACCTAGTTGACCTGGATGCTGATCTGGGCTATGAATTTCAGATGCTGGATGAGGTTAAGGTTTTAGGGGTAGGTTAAAAATTTTATTTGATGGGCATATCTAAGTTATACTGGACGTCTCTTTACCAAAGTTGCATTGATTGTGTGTTTGATAATTCTCGTGCAATTAACAGGCTTACATGCTGAATATGAGCCAAAGGTTTTGGATGCTTAAAGAGGTTAAGGTTTTCGGAGCTGGTGCCCTTTAATGGCAATATCTTACTATCTACTTGTCTTAACTTTGCCTGACTTGCATGGATGGTGCATCTAATGACTTGACAGGCTTGAATGCTGAATCTTAGGCTTAGGTTTTGGATGCTGGATGAGGTTAATGTTTTTGGAGCTGGTTAAAGTTTTTGTAGCAGGTGCCCTTTTATGACTAAATCTCGCTAACTATTGGTCTTAACTTCACCAAACTTGTACGGATGGTGTGTCTAATGATACTTGTGAACTTGACAGGCTTGAATGTCGTATCTGAGCCCCAATTTTGTATGCTTGATGAGGTTAATGCTTTCCAAGCTGGTTAAAATTTCTTCTGAGGAAGACAAAGATTACATTCCAAGTGATATCTCAAGTGATGAAGAATCATTGGAAGAAATGTGCACCAAATTACCATCAAAAAGAAAAAGATGGACAAAGGATGAGGAGAAAGTCCTCAAATTTGAATTTAACAAGAATTTTAAAGAAAATAGTATACCAAGAAATGCAGAAACTCTTAAAGTAAAAAACAAATACAAATTTCTTTCCGACAGAAACGTTCATCAGATAAAGAGTAAAGTACAGCACATGCTGAAACATAAATAAGTTCCAAATTTAGGACTTCTGTCTTGCAGTTGAACATTGTTCTGTGGTAAACTCTTAAAAGCTGCTTGTTCAATTTTGTATCCAATTTAGTGTATGCTTTAAAACAATAGTTTTGCTGAGTATGTGTAGTATGATAGACATTGCAGTAGTTTTCTTGTTAAATTAAACCATATTTCAATGGGAAAGTGTCATTATGCCCTTATTAAGATTATTTAGATTAGAAACGATTGTACCATTAGAATGTCATTTTTTTTAACCTCACTGAGAGGAAGTTGGCTTATGCTTTACCACGTTTTTTGAGCAGGACCTGTATCTAAGTTATTACTTGTCCTATCCTCACCAAACTTGTGTGGTTGGTGCATCTGCACCTAGTTGACCTGGATGCTGATCTGGGCTATGAATTTCAGATGCTGGATGAGCTGGTGCCCTTTAATGGCAATATCTTACTATCTACTTGTCTTAACTTTGCCTGACTTGCATGGATGGTGCATCTAATGACTTGACAGGCTTGATTGCTGAATCTTAGGCTTAGGTTTTGGATGCTGGATGAGGTTAATGTTTTTGGAGCTGGTTAAAGTTTTTGTAGCAGGTGCCCTTTTATGACTAAATCTCGCTAACTATTGGTCTTAACTTCACCAAACTTGTACGGATGGTGTGTCTAATGATACTTGTGAACTTGACAGGCTTGAATGTCGTATCTGAGCCCCAATTTTGTATGCTTGATGAGGTTAATGCTTTCCAACCTGGTTAAAATTTCTTCTGAGGAAGACAAAGATTACATTCCAAGTGATATCTCAAGTGATGAAGAATCGTTGGAAGAAATGTGCACCAAATTACCATCAAAAAGAAAAGGATGGACAAAGGATGAGGAGAAAGTCCTCAAATTTGAATTTAACAAGAATTTTAAAGAAAATAGTATACCAAGAAATGCAGAAACTCTTAAAGTAAAAAACAAATACAAATTTCTTTCCGACAGAAACGTTCATCAGATAAAGAGTAAAGTACAGCACATGCTGAAACATAAATAAGTTCCAAATTTAGGACTTCTGTCTTGCAGTTGAACATTGTTCTGTGGTAAACTCTTAAAAGCTGCTTGTTCAATTTTGTATCCAATTTAGTGTATGCTTTAAAACAATAGTTTTGCTGAGTATGTGTAATATGATAGACATTGCAGTAGTTTTCTTGTTAAATTAAACCATATTTCAATGGGAAAGTGTCATTATGCCCTTATTAAGATTATTTAGATTAGAAACGATTGTACCATTAGAATGTCATTTTTTTAACCTCACTGAGAGGAAGTTGGCTTATGCTTTACCACGTTTTTTGAGCAGGACCTGTATCTAAGTTATTACTTGTCCTATCCTCACCAAACTTGTGTGGTTGGTGCATCTGCACCTAGTTGACCTGGATGCTGATCTGGGCTATGAATTTCAGATCCTGGATGAGGTTAAGGTTTTAGGGGTAGGTTAAAAATTTTATTTGATGGGCATATCTAAGTTATACTGGACGTCTCTTTACCAAAGTTGCATTGATTGTGTGTTTGATAATTCTCGTGCAATTAACAGGCTTACATGCTGAATATGAGCCAAAAGTTTTGGATGCTTAAAGAGGTTAAGGTTTTCGGAGCTGGTGCCCTTTAATGGCAATATCTTACTATCTACTTGTCTTAACTTTGCCTGACTTGCATGGATGGTGCATCTAATGACTTGACAGGCTTGAATGCTGAATCTTAGGCTTAGGTTTTGGATGCTGGATGAGGTTAATGTTTTTGGAGCTGGTTAAAGTTTTTGTAGCAGGTGCCCTTTTATGACTAAATCTCGCTAACTATTGGTCTTAACTTCACCAAACTTGTACGGATGGTGTTTCTATTGATACTTGTGAACTTGACAGGCTTGAATGTCGTATCTGAGCCCCAATTTTGTATGCTTGATGAGGTTAATGCTTTCCAAGCTGGTTAAAATTTCTTCTGAGGAAGACAAAGATTACATTCCAAGTGATATCTCAAGTGATGAAGAATCATTGGAAGAAATGTGCACCAAATTACCATCAAAAAGAAAAAGATGGACAAAGGATGAGGAGAAAGTCCTCAAATTTGAATTTAACAAGAATTTTAAAGAAAATAGTATACCAAGAAATGCAGAAACTCTTAAAGTAAAAAACAAATACAAATTTCTTTCCGACAGAAACGTTCATCAGATAAAGAGTAAAGTACAGCACATGCTGAAACATAAATAAGTTCCAAATTTAGGACTTCTGTCTTGCAGTTGAACATTGTTCTGTGGTAAACTCTTAAAAGCTGCTTGTTCAATTTTGTATCCAATTTAGTGTATGCTTTAAAACAATAGTTTTGCTGAGTATGTGTAGTATGGTAGACATTGCAGTAGTTTTCTTGTTAAATTAAACCATATTTAAATGGGAAAGTGTCATTATGCCCTTATTAAGATTATTTAGATTAGAAACGATTGTACCATTAGAATGTCATTTTTTTTAACCTCACTGAGAGGAAGTTGGCTTATGCTTTACCACGTTTTTTGAGCAGGACCTGTATCTAAGTTATTACTTGTCCTATCCTCACCAAACTTGTGTGGTTGGTGCATCTGCACCTAGTTGACCTGGATGCTGATCTGGGCTATGAATTTCAGATGCTGGATGAGGTTAAGGTTTTAGGGGTAGGTTAAAAATTTTATTTGATGGGCATATCTAAGTTATACTGGACGTCTCTTTACCAAAGTTGCATTGATTGTGTGTTTGATAATTCTCGTGCAATTAACAGGCTTACATGCTGAATATGAGCCAAAAGTTTTGGATGCTTAAAGAGGTTAAGGTTTTCGGAGCTGGTGCCCTTTAATGGCAATATCTTACTATCTACTTGTCTTAACTTTGCCTGACTTGCATGGATGGTGCATCTAATGACTTGACAGGCTTGAATGCTGAATCTTAGGCTTAGGTTTTGGATGCTGGATGAGGTTAATGTTTTTGGAGCTGGTTAAAGTTTTTGTAGCAGGTGCCCTTTTATGACTAAATCTCGCTAACTATTGGTCTTAACTTCACCAAACTTGTACGGATGGTGTTTCTATTGATACTTGTGAACTTGACAGGCTTGAATGTCGTATCTGAGCCCCAATTTTGTATGCTTGATGAGGTTAATGCTTTCCAAGCTGGTTAAAATTTCTTCTGAGGAAGACAAAGATTACATTCCAAGTGATATCTCAAGTGATGAAGAATCATTGGAAGAAATGTGCACCAAATTACCATCAAAAAGAAAAAGATGGACAAAGGATGAGGAGAAAGTCCTCAAATTTGAATTTAACAAGAATTTTAAAGAAAATAGTATACCAAGAAATGCAGAAACTCTTAAAGTAAAAAACAAATACAAATTTCTTTCCGACAGAAACGTTCATCAGATAAAGAGTAAAGTACAGCACATGCTGAAACATAAATAAGTTCCAAATTTAGGACTTCTGTCTTGCAGTTGAACATTGTTCTGTGGTAAACTCTTAAAAGCTGCTTGTTCAATTTTGTATCCAATTTAGTGTATGCTTTAAAACAATAGTTTTGCTGAGTATGTGTAGTATGGTAGACATTGCAGTAGTTTTCTTGTTAAATTAAACCATATTTAAATGGGAAAGTGTCATTATGCCCTTATTAAGATTATTTAGATTAGAAACGATTGTACCATTAGAATGTCATTTTTTTTAACCTCACTGAGAGGAAGTTGGCTTATGCTTTACCACGTTTTTTGAGCAGGACCTGTATCTAAGTTATTACTTGTCCTATCCTCACCAAACTTGTGTGGTTGGTGCATCTGCACCTAGTTGACCTGGATGCTGATCTGGGCTATGAATTTCAGATGCAGGATGAGGTTAAGGTTTTAGGGGTAGGTTAAAAATTTTATTTGATGGGCATATCTAAGTTATACTGGACGTCTCTTTACCAAAGTTGCATTGATTGTGTGTTTGATAATTCTCGTGCAATTAACAGGCTTACATGCTGAATATGAGCCAAAGGTTTTGGATGCTTAAAGAGGTTAAGGTTTTCGGAGCTGGTGCCCTTTAATGGCAATATCTTACTATCTACTTGTCTTAACTTTGCCTGACTTGCATGGATGGTGCATCTAATGACTTGACAGGCTTGAATGCTGAATCTTAGGCTTAGGTTTTGGATGCTGGATGAGGTTAATGTTTTTGGAGCTGGTTAAAGTTTTTGTAGCAGGTGCCCTTTTATGACTAAATCTCGCTAACTATTGGTCTTAACTTCACCAAACTTGTACGGATGGTGTGTCTAATGATACTTGTGAACTTGACAGGCTTGAATGTCGTATCTGAGCCCCGATTTTGTATGCTTGAATGCTTTCCAAGCTGGTTAAAATTTTAGTGCAGGTGCACTCTGATGACTTAATATTGCTTATAATAGGTTCTAACTTACTAAACTCGAATGGATGGTGTGTCTTATGATACCTTTGCTTTGCACAGGCTTGAATGCCGAATCTGAACCTCAAGTTTTAGGCCTCGGGTGCTGACTGACGTATTCAAGCAAGTGCCTTTTGATGGCCATAGATATATTATTACTTTTCTGAACCTCACCGAACTTGGATGGTGCATCTTATATACTGATGCACTTGACAGGCTTTGATGCTGAATCTGAGCCATAAGTTTCAGATGCAGGAAGAGGTTAAGGTTTTTAGAGCAGGTTATATGTTAATGTAAATAATACTACTTTCCTATTCAAACTTGCATTGATTGAACCATGTACATGTAAATGAATCACAGAGGTAACTTCAGATACCGAGAGTGTTCTTCATACCTAGTCGGACTTGTACAGTTAATATCACTATGGTTGTGTAAATAGAGGTAGCTTCGGATACAGAACGTGATCTTTGTTATTTTGATGCTTGAGCAAGTGTAAGCCATTTTTAAGTAGTTTGATGCAGGTTTGAGTTTTGGAATAATGCTGTCCTGACCAACTGTCATGATTCAAGTAACTTTGATTTGAAACATAAGACTACCTTCAGATATCAATGATGCTAAGAAAACTTTGTCTTGATAGGTATGATTGTCGATATATAATATGTTATGATTCCTATTTGTATGATATTGAATCATAATTATGATTGTTATAACATCATGACATTGTATTGCATCATACAATAATGTATTGAATTATACTATCATGACCAGAAGTGTTTATGCAGTGTTAAAATGTTTGTCAAATGTTACCACCAGTACAGTTATCATGAATGTTCACATTTATATATTTTGTGTATGAAATCATGCATTAAACATCTTCCTAACTTAAAACTGGAAAATAAAATATTATCTGATATAAACTGATTAATGTTGTTTTACTTTCATGGTATAAAGGATTAGCCTTTGTCTACATGACAAGTTTTGAGGAGGGATCGCAATGACATAGTAATTTTTTTTATTTTTTTTTGGGGGGGGGGGGGGGGATACATCAGCTGCTGCTTATATTTGACATAAAAACAGATAGGACCAAGGGTTTGTCTTGACCTTTTGGTATTACTTGGACAAGGTCACCAGGTGAAAAATCATTTTTGGTTATGACCTTTATCAGGTATTGGGACGAGATCACAAGGAGAAAATATGGAATTTTGGTGTGGCCTAAGCTGTAACAGATATAAGTTGTTCCCAGCTTAAATGCTTTCTAAGATGATTGCTTTTGATTCTGCATTTGACCTGCGCAACAGGCGTTAATGAAATAAAAGAAAGTTAAATTTGGTATCAAGATCTATGCCACCGGTCAAGGAAAATGATTGGTCTGTTTAAGCTTATCAAAAGGGTCACACAAACCAAACTTCTCCTGAGGTGAGCACATTATTTTGTCAAAACTCGCCAGTGCATCTTTGGGTGTAACATTGGCGATTTGCCTGCCTATAGCCATGACTCTGCTTTCAGCAGAACCCGGCTAAAAATGAAACGACTATCATCATTTTGACAGTTCTATACATGTATATATAGCACGCTAAGCACTGGATTTGGAGATCCCTTGAATACGCAATAAATGCTTACAAAATCTCACTGGAAATGTACTCATTTAATTTGTAGCAGTGGTGTTTTTTTTAAACAAATGTCAACAAAGTAAAAACAAAACCAAGGTATTGATTAACTACGTATATATCTATTTCTTTAAATGTTTACTTTCACAATTTATCACATACGTTGGTGTTTGAAATGTGAATAAATTTTGCAAGCAACTTCTACAATCATATAATTACCATATGATGGATATCATTATATGTGCTAGTGCTATACCTTTTATACTAGTCCAGTGCTTAACCCTAAGATTTTTTGTTTTTAAGACAATCTAAAGTATTCCGATGTGTTTAATCATTTAGTTGTCGTAGTTTAAGTCCAAAATAATTTTTGAACCTAATAGAAGAGCAAGTTTTGGTGCATGAAACAGCCATAGCAAGCACACATACGACGAAATGACAAATCGCTATTAGTTGATACTTTATATTCTACATAAGATGTTAACATGTTTCAAAACATTTGATTTTAAAGTTGTTGTTTTTTGGCCAGATATCAGACACTATATCTTTTAACACGATTAAATAACCCAGTATTTTTTTACCTTATCCAGTAAAATTAAGAAATTATCAAGAATAAAGATTTATACTTATATATATATATACTTATAAAAGTTAAAGTGCACAATGCCAAAGAAATGAATCGGACGGTAAACAATTGGTATATTCTTATGATTTAAGGGGCAACGAATTTTCTCTCTCTCTCTCTCTCTCTCTCTCTCTCTCTCTCTCTCTCTCTCAGAATTTTCTCTGAATGGGGAATCGTAGTTGTAGACTTTTTTGTTTTTGTGTCTCTGATGAGATGCAGCCATGCGAAATGTAAATGCGAAGAAGGAAAAAACCTTCTTTTCACATATGTCTCGAAGTTCAATCATTCATCATTCATGACTGATATATTTGCATGTGGATGTGCAGGAAGGAGGTTTTGGGAATTCTCTTTTTGTTCAATGGAGTTCTGGAGAATTCTGGAGATGGAGTGATATGTAGTTTTTGTGCACTTTGATCTATGTATATGTACCCCCCCCCCCTCGAAAAAACCCAAAGACAAATTGGTTGATACAACAAGAAATGATATCGGATTTAGTATATTTTCTAAGAATCATTTGTTTACATGCTTAGGAATATCTAATGATTGTTCTTCAACAAATTTATAAAGATACATTTAAATACTTTGTCAAAGACAAAGATGCATCATCAAAAACGTACAGTTATTATGCATGTATATACATAGACAGGTGCCTTATAATCTACTCATAGTTTTCGGTAAAGGTTATCGGGTTCACTGCTCAGACTTATTACACGTACGAAACGATCTGTGTTGATACTATATATAAAGTATATATATAAAGTCCCACATTGATGCTATGCTATGGTAATAGAAAACAGTTACACATATGTCAACGCTTTTCAATACAATTATTGATGAACATTTTTTAAACCTAAATATCCATCAAAAACAATTTTACATGTATCTAGTTCTTTTCATGTAAATACAAGAATCAAAATAAAAAACCCCACCATATTCAGAAGATTTCCACAGCTAATATGAAACGTACGAAACCATGAAGTATTGGGCTTAAATTTTGATAAGATTTAAAGTGAATAGTTCTTAGGGATGTTTGATTATTTTTTATATGTATTTGTTTAAAATGTCGCAGCATACATGTAATTCCCATGCAAAAGACTACAACGGAGCTATCAATATGTTTTCATAGTCAATATTAATCTTGTGAACAAGATGGATGATCCTGCTGGTCCGACAAATTGCCAGATGATGATGGCCTGATATACTAAGTAGATCCAACAACAATATATAAACAGTCCGCTTTATATGTAATGATCACAGTGACTATTGATGGATACTAGTAATACATTCGTAAAAATAATAAATTTTTGAATTGGGCATATTTCTTTATATGGTAGGAATTGTCAATGTCTCAGCTGCAACTTTATGTAATTATCCTGAAAAAAGTTTATATTTATAAAGTACGAAGTCGTTTTCATAAGTAGTCGTCATTAGACTTGAATCTCCATAGGATAATGAGGACACCCACTTTTTTCAGACTTAATAAATTGTCAGCGCATGTTTTTCTTTTGTTTTACTTTTAATGATAGTTGTATATCTATATCTATAAGATTTTGTTAACAGGAGATCAATTATAGACAAACATGCGCTCATGGGTAAACAGAGGAAAAACTACGCGCATTGATGAAGTTTTCCGGTCAATTTTTTCTTTGATACGTCGATCAATAGAAAAATTATTATCTTCATTTCTTAAATGACAATAAATTTCTATTGGAATTTTACCAAACTTTTTAAAAAATGACGAAGTAAAATTGAGCAAAGAATTAACGCAACAAGAATGACCGAAAAAGGACCCAAAATACGGCGATCAGTGCAGTCATCCTTTTCTGATCTTCTTTTAATTGTAACCTATTACTACTTTTATTAAATTTGAGAATACTGTTGATATTAGTATTAAGCCTCACATGCATTTATGATCTTTTATAATTATGTATCAAACAAATGATGCTTCTGCTTCTGGGCAACAGCAATAAATCCAAGGATACAGTCATGAAATCTGGGAAAATTAGTGGAAAAGACAAGTAAAACATTACGGCATTGTAATCCGCACTTCGAAATAGAACGTGCACTTGTTATATTCCTTGAACTTTGAGAAAATCCCGCGTAAAAACGTCAAAAACTTATGACGTCGTTTTTAATGTCGCAGTGACGTAAAGTTTTCTGTTCAATAACGTCGCAGCCAGAGGGTTAATGTATTACACATGGAGTACAAAATTAATCTACCTTCTAATTGAGTATGAGCCAATGCCCCATAGCGTTCATTTTTTCTCTTAGAAGAAAGCTCTTGTTCTTAGGTGCTTTGACAAAGCCCATATTCATACGCGAGTCTTTACAAATAATATCTGGGTTTTTTTTAACCATTTCTGTGCCACAGGGCCTATTTGGGCCTATTTGAATATCTACGTTAAGTGCCACAGGGCCTATTTGGGCCTATGGCAATTTGAAAAAATATACATTAAAATTAAAAAAAAAATTAAATATATTCAGGTTCTGTTTTTTTTCATTATTGATTTTTTAAATTTGTATCAATATACATCGTATGATCTATGTGTTTAGTGAAATACTGCTGATAACGTCACAACGTAAAAAATGACATCATAATAATAACGTCACTACGTCACACAGCGCCAACTCGTTGTCTGCGTTTTACCATGGCTGGCGTATGGTTTTTGTGAATAGATCCCAGGACTTTTCCGTCAGAACCGGAAAATAATATCTGTCCTAATGCACAACATTGGCCAAAGGAAATGCCCCCTCCCCCACAAGAGCAAGACCAATCTTACTTTTTCCTACTCTGCCATATAAACCTGGGGCTCGTTTAACATAACCGACTTTTGACTAAAATATATCTTAAGACCAAATATTTTTCATAAGATCTCACTCATAAATTTGTTACATCTTAGGATAATCTTAAATACTGTCAAAATACAGGTCTTAAGTCCAACTTTAACATGGCGAGAGCTAATACTTTAGTCCACCACCGAAGGCCGAGTATAATTCGAGTGTGCGCGACTTTTTTATTTTCATGCTGCCGTTAGTGCCGATTTTAAAAAAATTCAAATAAAACACATCGGTAATATCCATGCATTTTTTTTTAATTTAAAACATAAAATCGGGCAAAAAGGTACTACATTAACAGCATCGTTCTCTGGTATTATATAAATAGTGCCTGTTTGGGAGGGTAACAGTTGAAATTGACATCCTGAGAAAACCATTGTCAACCGACGCGAAGCTGTTACTGTTACCCTCCCAAACAGGCACTATTTATTTTGTTATACTGAATGTCTTAATTTTTAAGAAAATTTTACTGATTTTATATAGGAATAACGTGAATTCTACAGCGAACCGTACGCGCATAATTTTCGCGCATGTAACATTTTTTAATGTTACCCGTTGCTAAGTGCGTTACTAACGCTGAGGGTAATAGAAAATATTATTTACTGCGTCATAACCAATCAGATTTCATTATTTAACATGAAAGTATAACAATAAAAAAAATTCCATCTGGTGGCATTTTACTGTAGTTTTCATGCATGTGAAAGAACAAAACTGAATCTTTGGACAGAAAAAAAGAAATGCATGTAATAACTTATTTGGATATAATAGTGATGCTTCTTCGACCGTGTTCGAGATCAAGACTTCAGTGCACACCCCCACCCCCCGCGTGCGCGCTTCAAGTCCTATTGATAACTTTTTCGTATCTTCTGTCTCCTTCTACAGAGCATTTCAAACAGAGACATTCTTTTTTTAAACTAAATTTCAACCGTGTCTCTAAAATTGGACACCGCACATCATTTTATAAATAGTGCCTGTTTGGGAGGGTAACAGTTGAAATTGACACCCCGAGAAAACCATTGTCAACCGACGCGAAGCGGGGGTTGACATTGGTTTTCGAGGGGTGTTAATTTCAACTGTTATCCTCCAAAACAGGCTCTATTTATTTTGTTATACTGAATGTCTTAATTTTTAAGAAAATTTTACTGCTTTTATATAGGAATAACGTGAATTCTACAGCGAACCGTATGCGCATAATTTTCGCGCATGTAATATTTTTTAATTTTTTAATGTTACCCGTTGCTAAGTGCGTTGCTAACGCTGAGGGTAATAGAAAATATTATTAACTGCGTCTTAACCAATCAGATTTCAGTATTTAACATGAAAGTATAACAAAGACATTTAGTAGGCCTATCACATATGAAGTTCTTTTTTAGTGGTAAAGAGGAGTGGCCTTATGTTATATTCAATTAATACTGCAGGAGCTCTTCCTTAGTATATAGCTAAACACAGATGTCCTTGCCCTTTGTCCATTTTTCTTTTTTATATATTTCACAGTTTCACCGGATCATATGGGCCCCTGTATATAAATTATATCAATGTTTAATCACAAAATTTTATCATCATTATATTTTAGACAACTCAGTTGGTCAAACGGATTTAATCACTAAAACAAACTGTAAGACCACAAGTTGGTAAAAAAAAAACTCCTTAGCTCCAATCGAGATATAGAATCGTAAATGTTTTGCATTTCATAACTGTTATACTAGTATTTCATCGTATGATGATGAACTATGTGTAATCGTTAACTTTCTTAGGTCTATATTGTTTTTGATTCTTTGAATATTAGAATTATAATATAAATCACAATCGTAGTTGTATCGATAAATAAGTTAAGATATTAGAGAACATTAAGAACAAAATTATTCATCTTTTTCCGAGAGTTCAAACGTTTACAACTGACGATCGTGATTGTCAATATTACACGTATGATGTGGTAAACGTATTTACTTTGTATGGAATAAAATGTAAAAATTAAGATAGTGTTCACCAGTCCGAGAAAAGGAAAATTTTAAAACATACATATAATTTAAAGCTACATAGTCCCATATTTTTGGCTATGAGAGTATCAAATATTTTTCTATACAGACCAAATTTATTAGAAAGATGCCTATTTACACAAGCAAAATCCGTCTCCTTTCAAAGTTTGAATTATCTAAAGAACATAAAAAATTTCTGTATGAGAACACAAAAAACAAAACAAACAAACAAACCAACTCCATCTTGGGAATGTTTAGAAACGGGAACTTGATTGTAAAATATGTGTAAAAACGCATGTTTAATACAGTTCGTTGTTTTCGTCCAACAGAAAGATCATACTCGTTCATGTGCGGACCTAGAAGGGGTGCATGGACTATTCCTTCCACCTCTTGGGAAATTCAAATTAATTAGATTATATAGCAAAATTCCCGAAATAGGCCTCAAAACCCCTCTCCAACATTGGAGAACAAAATTATCCCTCGGACACCCCCTGGAAATGTTTTCTGGATCCGCGCATGCGGTAACAATCATACACTATATCAATTTTCTCGCTTAATAAAGCAATAGCATACAGTTTAATGAGAAAAGAATATTGAGCAGCGTTTTCATCACACAAATTCCCTTTACAAAGGTCAGCGAGAAGTTTTTAATCACAAAATAATTTATTAATGTATGTCATTTCTTCTTTAAACTCTCTATATAGATGTACATTCTTACTTTCCAAAAAAAAATTTGTTAGATCATGATATTCCTAATCCGTGGAAGGGGGGGGGGGGGGGGAGGGGTAGTAGTATACCTACACTTCCCAAAAAAATCTTACCTACCAAAAATTTTTTTTCCCCACATCATGAAATTCCTAATCCGGGGGGGGGGGGGGGGGGGGGGGGGGCTAGTATGCCTATGACTCCAACTTCTCAATAATTTAATTATTTCAAGGTAAATTTAGGAACAAATATGTTTCCTACGAGTAAAAGTGGGGGGAGGGGAGGGGGGTTAACCCTCTATGATGCTATGTGCCTAATGGTTAGGTCTAACTTTGCAAAAAAGTGGGGTGGGGGCTAAGCCCCCCTTTGCCCCCCCCCCCCCTCCGATTCCGACGCCTATGTAAATTACATTGCAGGTGGTGATTTCCCTCAAATGACTGTACGAGCATAAACTTGGATGGACGTTTATGCTTGCGCGATTTTTAAAACGAACAAGGAATTAAAGCAAGTAAACCAATCTAGCACTGTCATTCTTTGTCTGTCTGTCTGCCTATCTAACACACATTAAAAATCAATTCCTTTTTGTGAATTTCTTAAACTGCATCATGATAAACCTTTACAGCTGCAGCCAACAATACCCGACTCTTGACCACTAACATATTTGCGTTATACTAATTAATTAGTTTTTGAAAATTATCCGCTATTAATGACAAGATTGTTACAAAAATATCGTATTAATGATGCATACAGGCTCTAAAACAATGTAAGTTTATTATATAGAATCGCTGTTTTGCTCAATTACACATATAGTTTACTGTTGATCTAATATGGTTTGTACGTGGTCAGTAAATCCCATACGGTGCGAGACCGAATGAAGATGTTTTAAAAATAAATGTCCAAATTATTCGGGGAAAAACTTAGTTATTGCTATTTAGACCATATACTTTCGTGATAATTATTTGATAATCCCGCACCATCAGTTCCATTTTTCACAATTTGAGGGAAACCCTGGTGTGAAAAACATGATTAAGTTTGCCTTGCATGTCATATGTTAGCAAAAAAGAAATCCGATAATTTATGATTTTTTTTAAGTCAACCTACTTAAACTCTCTCTCTCTCTCTCTCTCTCTCTCTCTCTCTCTCTCTCTCTCTCTCAGGAATAGGATAGCTTTTTTATCGTGAAATTTATGTTTCATATATATATGCAAACAAAGAAATAAGAGATATATGCGTTAGATCTTATAGAACTAATTACAATTTCAATGATAAAAAATTCACATGTATGCGTGGATTATAACAAAGATTGACAGGATAAGAAAGTGATTATAATTTTAAAAACTGCACGAATTTGATAAAGATTGGGGAAATGCATCATTAATGAAGTAATTCATATTTTTTGCAAGACGTGGTTTTCTTTACATTTCTTTTTCATTTGGCGACGCTAAAAAAGAAAGAAAAAAAAGAATGGCTTAACGTCTTATTTGAAATGACAGAGAAAAAGATAAAAAGCCATTGTTTTCGATAATAACATTAGAAATTATTAATTAAACGCAAAACTGCACCCCGCAACGCTAAAAAAAAAATGGTACGGCGCGTTGTGTCAGATTGTTACGTCAAAACATGAATTTGATAACGTCATGCTTGGCACTGAAGCGTAATAACGTCTTTTTTGACGTGGCAGCGAAAGGGTTAACTCATAAACATATCAAATGTTCATTTGTATGCTATATATATATGTTTCTGCACCAACATATGGTTTGTGGGATATAACCCACAAAGAATATATATATATACTGCTATGATATGGTTTGTGGGTTCCTACCCACAAGTATGTTATATATATTATCTACTATATATCATTGTGGGTATGTATACCCACAATGTGGTGACCCACAACGTTATCTATAGCTTTGAAACCAAATATGAGTAATCTTTATATTTTTCTTATATTTGAATTCCTCATCAAAAACTATTCCTAAAAATGCGTTTCCTTTTGAAATAAGCCTACCACAAATGCAGGGTCCCATAACCCATGTTTATGGATCATGACCCGCAAACCATGTCAAGTACCTATATATATATATATATATATATATATATATGTATATATATATATATATATATATATAATTAGTTGTTGAGATGGTACAACGCATCTCAATTCCTAAACATGTATATACAAAGTTCTACCATACAAAGTAAATGATTGTTCCATTTGTTTTCAGGTAAAGGTTTACATAGAGATATAAATGCCTGACTTAAGTTATTGTCGCTGCTTTTGTTTTCAATTGATAACTGAGTTCTTTTATTCCTCGCAGCAATTTATTTAAATCCCAGGGGGATCTTAAAACATATGTCCTATACTTTTTTTTTTCTGATTTTTCGAAGCAGAAGTTAATTTGGTTGGAAAATAAGAATAAAGTAGGAAGGAACTTGCTGTCTATCTGGATCATTTAGCAAAATGTTATGAAAAGTTTTCTAAACAACAGGGAAAACCCCAAGTAAATTTAGTTCCGATCTCAGAAACGTCAGTCTACTGAATAAGAAACAGTTACGGTAGATTCCTTTTTTTTATGCGCGTAATCAATTCTGCAATTCAACTGTGGTGAATCAAATTGCGCGTATATAGATTCGCGAACGCCGAAGTTTTATGATAATCATAGTTTTATTAAGTTCACATCGGTCTGATAAAAAGCGAAACTTGAAATCTGCAAGATGTGCTTCTTGCGATTTTATGCGGATATTGCTTCATCCTTTAATTAGGAATCTTCAGTAGATGATTTTACACTGTATGGCGTTTTATTCACTCTCTGTATATGATCGATGTCCAAAGCTACTTTGTCTAATATAAAGTTTACTTGTATTTCGTCACTGCACAATTAATGTGGTTTAACTTTTAACTTCATCCCAAGCTGCGATACTCATTGCCAGTTTCGTGTTATAAACATTTTTTCTAAAGTATTGGTGTCAAAAAAAAACCTCTGAAGTTTAATAGGTATGTCTATCAGCCAATTTATAATCATATTCCTTGTCTATTGTTTGATTTTGTAGTATCTAATTATTTAGCTGAGAGACGTATTTGGCGCTCTGTCAACATCTCATGAAAAAAATTACTATATGCAACACAAAAAGCAAAATTAGTATGGAATACCAATATACCAAAAATATATATATAAATATAATATAATATAAATATATGCAGCAGATTTACCCATATGCATACATCAGATTGCATAAAACGGTCAGTTTACAAGGTTGTTTGCAAAACGAAAAAAAACCTGATAGAATCATGCGTAATTGTTCTAAAATTAAATCAAAACAGCGGTTCATATTACTGTCTAATTTTCATCATTATATAATAAATTGTATGCAATGTATTAAATGTATGAATTACGATACATCATATATGCACGGGGGTCAGCCTAAAGTAGTATCGCAATGAATATAAATGACAATTCATACTTTTTAAGCTGTAAATTACGCAAAGTTTTAAATTACAATGGATATTTTCCGTCATGCTCAAGTTGAAAAAAAAACAACCCTGAATTCTATATGCTTTGGTTTTGTTGTTTGCAAGCTGTATGCGTTATTTTAAATCTTAAAATAAGACATTGAAAGACATGCTTAGATAGTACGATATTCTTTGAATCAAATATTAGTTTAAAATCAGAAAAAAGTATACACTGGCAACACAGTACATAAGAACAATTCCTAATTAAACATGTAGTTATAGTGTAATGTGTTTTGGAATCTGATATGCAGTACATTGTCGTAATATCAAGGACAGTTATCATTGAAGATTGGACTTACAAAGGCAAAGCCTGATGTGCAATCCTTTATTTTATTTTTTTGATTAATATTAGCAGAATTTAAATAATCATTACATATTTATAGTTTATATGGTCAAATATGTTGCATTTAAATGTGAATTTAAATTTTGATAAAAATCTACAAATTGATTAAATTTTACATAATGACACAATAATTTTTGGGTTTTTTTTAGATTGAACAAGATATGTTAGATATTCTGCTTTTTTGTAAGTTAGAACACCATGCAATTAACAAAAATTTTTAATTTGTTTTTAAAAAGCCTGCCTTAAAAGGCACATCTAGATTAATTCAAATAATGAGAATTTTTCGGGGGATTTCATTTCAAGCTGTGTTTGTCTTGTTTTGATATCATGATCGATGAATTTCGAAATCATGACCGAGCGCAGTATGATCAGAAATGCATACAACGTTTGTTTTAGGTAATGTAATTGTAAAGATAGCAGGTGAGTTTCACACAGTGCACAAAGTATAATTGCTGTATCAAGAAGAGAGTCGTCAGGTACGATGGAGGTAGCCAATTTCAAAGTCCTGGTAAGACCTAACTTTATCTTAATTTGATTTAACAATGTATTGTCTTGGAAAACAATCTACTACCTATATTCATAATTATTGAATTTCAAAATGATGTATTTATCGATCTAGATTTATTATCAACAGTTGTAGACTCATCACTATCTCTATCTTGTACAAATGAATTACCTCCAAGTTTTTTTGCTTAATTACTAGTTACTGAATTTCGTCACTGATTTTTTTTTGTATTTGTTAATGAAATAAATATTTGTTATTAAAACTAGACTGTTTCTAGTTGTTTTCGTTTGGTGAAAAGGGTCATGAAATAAGTGATTAGGTAACCTTGTGTTATAGCTATTTTGAAGTAATTTTTTCTCATGACAGATCATTAAGTTATAAATCTTAACATGAAAAGAAAAACATAACCTAACCGGAGCCAGTAACTTAAAACATGATATTAACAGTAAATATCTAAGTAAGTTTAAATGTTTGAAAATTCCTCAGATGAATAAAAATGGCTGAAAACGTCGGCAAATGGGACAGTCTCATCAGAAGAAACAAATAAAAAAAAGAATGCATCTATTACTGACTATAAGCTCTTTTACATAATTTTCCTTTTACTTTTTAATAACTGACAAGTAGCGACAGAGGTGAAAAGCATATTGAGTAAAACATCCTTTGACTTCTCATACAAAGTCTTTGTTAAGATAGTGTACGCACCTGTTTATCTTTTATTTGTTCTATTTTTAGATCACTGTTCTTCTCCTTTGCAGACTAATCAATATCGTGTCTGGAATGACGGCCGATCGATCAGGTTTGTTTGTTTGATACTTTTTTGAAACCAAAATGAATTTAGATTTTTGTTTTTTATTATAAGAAACCGTTAAGTAACTACAGAAAAATTCAGCCTGGTTTTGAATAGTCAATGTTTAATTGAGTGTGTGTTATTGTTTTTGCATTTGTTTACTTGATGAAGGCATGTCGTGGATAAAGAAAAACGTACAAGCGTGTAATGTCTGCTGCTTTGAAGACAAATGGAGAAACTATATGAAAAATTACCAAGAAAGGGAAAATAAAAGCATCTGAAAAATATTTTCAAATTGATCCTGTATCATGCCCCATCATGCATTATGGTACATGTAGTTTAGATTTTTGCATCATCATTTAAGGTAAGGTTTGCGGTTACAGGGAGATAACTCACACATTTTCATTGTGACGTAACACCAACTACCCTTTATTTCAGTTATGACGTCAAAATTTATATGATGTCATAATTGATTTCATTTTTTTTTATTTCACAGGTTTTTTTAGTTTCAATGAAACAATAAGAGGACAAAAGCATTTTATCAATTTCCACGAAAACGAAATCTGCATCATATGATTTTGAAAGTGTTTTAGAAACATCAGATTACACATATTCTATGCCACGTTTTTCCTGAAATCGGTGGACTTGGAAAGGTTTCAAATAAGATGTTTTCGTTTATATAATAGTAGTCCAAAATTAAGACTTTTGTTGCATTTTATTTTATTTTTAGATTGTTCATCAGACATTAATTAAAGTGAATCAAGATATTAATAGTGATGTTATTTTCTAACATTTTAAGCATAAATAACCCCCATAATAGTCACATATAAAATGTACATATTTTCACGAAATTGTTTACATTTCATCAAAATGAAAATTGGAAATCATGAACTTTGACCTTTTGTAGTTATAAAACGGGACGGGCAAAATTCATTTGAATTTCATGAGAAAAAAGACTTTAGTATAGTGAACAAAATGGTATGTTACTTTGGTACTACCACTAAAAATTGCAAGCCGCAAACCTTACCTTAACACGTTTGAATTAATTCTTTTGTTGCAATTCTGGTGTGTGTATTTTGTTGATGTTACTGGTGTATATGTAATTTGACAATCATGTTGGCATACACGGTGTTAAATAGAATGCTCCGTTAAAAAAAATCCGTATAAATTACATTTTATTACAAAAAACCCCTAGATGTTGTCATTGGGCAGTAATACCCGCAAATATATTTTTCATAAAGGATGAGATCCCATCCAATAGTACATGTAAGCAATTTTAATGATCAATTTGGGCTTAAGCTGTTAAATGTGTGTCATCAGATTTATATATTTATTTTCAGTTCAGTGTTTTCAAAGTGTTATTTCTTTAATTAATCAAATAGTTGTCCTTTTCTAGAATCAAGAGTTATCCTTTTCATTAATATATTTAGAGTTCTTTTCCCTGGGTGAAAATTGTATAATACCACAAGCAGTCATTTCATTTGTACAGGTGTGGCACATGAAAATCAGTTGCCTTAAGAGTACTAGTATAAAGTTTTGCTTTTAGTGTGTTTCATCAGAAAGATAAGATTTGAATAAATTTTATACCAAATTAATATTCCATCGAAAAAATCGAAAGAAATATTATTTTAATAGGACTTTGACAAATATATCATAATTTAATAGTGTTTTTATATATTTAGAATATCTGGTATGATTTTCTAGAAAAACAGCATGCGGGGATATTTTTATGTAGGATATTTCTTACACATATCACACAGATAGTTTCCCTATCGATTATCGGTATTCAATTTTTTATCGGATATCGTGATCTAGAATGTTCTTGTCACGTTTAGTCTGTTTAGTGTCTCTCTCTCTCTCTCTCTCTCTCTCTCTCTCTCTCTCTCTCTCTCTCTCTCTCTCTCTCTCTCTCTCTCTCTCTCTCTATTTATATGTATGATGATATGACACCAAATAAATCTATATATTTATGGCAGTATAAAGTCCTTGTGATGTAACCATGTTTGAGAGTTTCATGAACACTTGTAACAAAAACATATGTAGAACATGGATAAAGACAGGAACAAGGTGAACCACAGTTTCAACTTCTTTTATCCATTGTTTAAATTGTTGAGCATTCTCCATCAAAAGCAGTTATCACAGCAGATATGGACACTGAGAATGCGGTTGTTATAGCTTAAACTTGACCAATGAAAAAAATCTTTATCATCATCCTGATTTGGGACTCGGCGTCGAAGATCACGAGTTTCATACAACGTAGTATCATAATTTGTTTTAAAAGTGTTTCGTTAAATCTGTTCTTTTTCTGAGGATTTTTGCCCTTTATATTCTTTACTCTGACCAAACCTCGCGAATAGTTTTTCTAATTGCTCCATTTGATTTTAAAGTCTTTTTATCAAACCCATCACCTGTCGCCATATTGGTTGCTTAGACAAGTTGTTTATTTTGTTTTCAACTTCGCTTAGTTCTGGTCACGGGCACCAAGAATGCTCGTTTAAGCCTTCCACCTTAGTTATCTCCTGGAGATACGTCTCAAGCTCAGTAACCACGAAGTCTAGTACTTATTTCACCAATAGTTTATTAATAAGCGTGATTGTATAGTCAAATTACACCAATTAAAAGCAGCCCAAATCAAAGATCACTATAAGCGAAATCAAAACCCAAAATACAATTCTGTTTTAAAAATGTTTGTCTAACATCGTTTTACAGGAGTTTATGTTACATTTTACTAATGAATGACAGTTCTGACCAGTTCAGCCCATATACAATGATCATGAGTGAATCTTTAGTGTTCAAATTCCAGAGTTATATTTTATTTCTAAATAAAGTAACAAAACTATCAAAACTGTCTATCAAAGAGTATGTATGCAGGTTTTGAGTCTCCGAGTTCCGGGTCTCTCAGTCCTCCACATAGGTATAAGGCATCACTTACTCATAATACATTTATTCATACATGGCTAAAAGGTTACAAAGGTAGTATAGAATATGCAATACATGACTCAATATAGAGTACCTGAGCTACCGTTGCAGACATAGAATCGCCAAATATGACACTTATTTATGAACTCTCAATTTGGATATTATTATGCCCGTATTATGCACCTGGTTTCATAACATCATTTAGGAATACTACGCAGTGCTACAAGAGTCGCAGAGACCATTCTATTTGTTATCATTACCACAATTCATTGCGTAGTATCTAGGTATACATAAGTATCATGGTGACCAATACGTAATACTAGCAGTTCATGGTCATAGGATGGCTATCTGTTTACAACTGAAAATGTTTTATTCACTGGCTAAAATTCTGTCAAATAATCCATGTAGATGCTTATAGATATTGGAAGCAAATTCTAAAATCAGTACAAACTGTTGACACGCCGGACAAAATTTGTTTATGTTAAAACATTTTGAAAAGCGTATTTCAGCATGTGTAATAAAAAGCAAGATCGTCCCCTACATGCAATACTTAAGTGTGTATTGTTGGCGTTTAGCAGCTATATGTTGTATCATAAGGAATTTTTCATTGGGTTTTTGTGATTGTGACATAATATTGAGAATTCGATGTTCGTAACAACCACTCCTTTTAGGTGTGCAATAAATCTGCACAAAGGCAAATATGGTCTGTCGTCCTTCATTAATACAAAAAAGTTCCAAAATGTTTGGTACTACAGGAGAACGCCGAGTTGGTTTCTAACGGGCTGACAACAGCTACACTATTGAAATCCAAGCTAAACTTTAATGAAGAAAATTCTATTGTTAATTGCTTTCCAGAAATTTTTGTACTTTAATCTGGTCAATATTGTGCTTAGACAAGTATACCAAACAAAGAGAATTATCATTACACTCCACCACTATATTTTATAGGCATTTTCTTTGTCATACGGAGATTTATGATATTAAGTTTATATAGATCCCCGAGATCTTATTTTCAGGTGTTATTGAAAAGTCTCCTCTTCTACATTGGGAGTAGCCTGTGTCCTAGTTTAAATAAAAAGAAGAGGTAGAAAGACAGCTTTCAGGTGATTACTCTTTTATTTAGATATCACATTTTAATTTGACTTTATATCAATAAATAGTAATATTATTACAATGAAATTGATCAACATTAATCTTAATACAAACATCGTCTTTTTTTCCATGCACCTCCTCCTCCTCCTCATCCACCACCTTTTCATCCATATCATCCCTACCATCCAATTCATCCACCTCCCATTCATCCACCAAATCCTCCCATTCCAAATCTTCCAAATCTTACTCCTGGTAAGAGGTTTCTCTTCCGTTTACCATTATCACTCAATGACATGCTCTGCAAAATTTAAACAAATAAACAAGTATAGTCTCTCAAAACAAAAATCAACATAATTAAACTCTACGCGTTGATTTCAAGTGCTTGTGTAATCGACAACAGAAAATTGTTCCTTTTATTCCTTTGACCTAACTTAATTTTAAGATTAATTTGGTGATGATAAAAAAAATCGTTGCAACATAACAATCAATAGGGTGGTGGAATGTTAATTTTCTAACACTTTACATGTATACCTTGATATATGCTGCAATAATACGTACCGGAAACATCCCGTATGCACCTATAATATGGACGGTGATAAGAACAACAGAAACAAGAAGCAAAAAGATGAGCTTCATCTAAAAAAAAAATTTCATTTATTATATAAGATTTTTCGTAGACAATGTCAAAGAAAATCATTTCTATGACAAAAATGCATTAATATTTTAAACACAATTCAAGGAAATGACATTTCATTTGACTTTAAGCCCGTGCAAATTTAAGACAGATTTATGATCGAGTAAATTAAAAAACGCAAAAAACCTTATTTGTAAAAGTAAGTTGACAATGTTTTAAATGATAAGTAGCGTTTAGTTGTAATTAACTACAAACGGAATTTGTCAAATTTATTTTTAGCTTATATCGTATATTTTTTTGTTCTTGACGATGTATCTGTAAAATCCATTAAAATTTTCATAGCCTATTGAAAACTTGATAATAAGTAATGCAGTGATATTTTATATATTTATTAAAGTTACAGAAAATATGTGTGTTTGTTATGAAATTAAGTGGACGTGTCGACATTGCATATCGATTGGCTGTTTATGGGTTAATAGGGTGATTTAATCCGTGGACAGTTATGAAGTATAATACGGGTTTTTTTAAAGTTATTCGAAGTTAGAAGCCACTTTGCAGCAGACTATTCCCACCAACCCTCCCAATTTATAACATTTTTTGAACTTTTGTTTAAAGTTTTGTTTTTACAGGATTTTTGTTTACATTACTGTAGAATGAGTATGTGAAAGTAAAGAGGGTTGATAGAGAAGTTTGCGGAAAGTTCGATTGTGAGCGGACTTGTTGCATGATACCAGGGAAACTCAAATATAATCTAGACGTATTTTTCAAGAAGTATGTAAAGATTTGTTTATTTTAAATGCACCTTAAAAAATATACAGATTGATTATGTTGATAAGATATGCTTCACGGAGCATGTCAGGTTTTATTTGTGTTATATTTTGTACGCATTTTTCCTTATTTAGAAAATGTACAGTTTGAACACATACAAATAAACGATATTTCATATGATATCACAATACATGTAAGTTATGAACGTCATTTGGTGAAAATTTCAATTAAATTTAAGAATTTCCAAATATTGACGACAAACGCTAGAAAAATGAGTCAAACACATTAGCGTCAATGGATACCTTGGAGCACCGGCTCGTCATTAAATTCTGTGTGCACGCAGAAAAATCTCCGATGGAGACCAAAAAATTCTTAGATGCTAGTATTTTTATAGACCAAAGGTTTACAATTAGAAACACAATTGGAATTGAAGGTTTGAAAATGAAAATACTGATAAAACTAGACACGGACTCGTTGCGAGCAACGAGGAGGTCTTCCGTGCGATTTTTTGAAGGTTATATGACCTTGACTTTGATATTTGACCCTTTATCTCCTTATCGGGGCAACAACCAAAAAATTGATGATTGAATTTTGTTTGGAACATAATTCTCAGCATTTTATTCTAAATTGATTTCCAAAATAATGCTTTTTGAAATATTTGTTCTGTTTGAGGTATGATATCAAAGTTTTGTACTTTTGGCCCCTTAAAACCCATTAAAAATCCTTAAATACGGAACACATGATAAAATAATAATAATATATTGTTAAATAAATGTGAGATGAACATTATTGCTTCCTAAACATATAACAAAATATTTTTCAGTAAAGTGCTATGGAAGAAAGACTTAAAGGGGAAGGAAAGTCAAAAACATAATTTATTTATTTCAATAAAGTGGTGTAAATTATCACATGTGGTCATGCTGTTTTGAAAATAAAATACGTAATTAAGCTTTAATGAACGTTTGAAGTTGGAGAAATCGTATTTACTGGAGGCTGACATGATGTAGAACTCTTTTGTATTAAAAACCAAAAATATTATTTATTTTGACGTCACGCCATCTATTCCGGTTTGGTTTACATATACAAATAAATGTACACAGTGCTCTTAATTTAATTAACGCTGGTTTATGCCTTTCTGTTACTCAAATAATCGACTACGCAGGGGTGTTAAGGAAGCATATGGGCAAATTAGCGTCTTATTTTGACTGTTATATTCAAAATCGTGAAATTAAATAATTATTTTGAATAAAATCAAAAACTTAGTATTATCCTTTAAAATAGATGTCACTGCAATAAGATCGGGATGTGCATTACTGCTACATTGGTGCATTATCACGTGACAACTATAAATAGCCAATCTATGTTATCCGTTAAATAGTATCTATCTACGTCAAGCGCCCAAATTAGACAATACACGTTTTAGTGATCATTTAGGAATTATCTTTGAACTAAATACAATTGAAAATACTAGAGGAAGTGGATACTGGAAATTTAATACTTCCTTACTGACCGATGATAATTTTTGCACATTATTAAAGTCTTACATAAAAGACGAACTCCAAAATATGAATGATATGCAGGACCCACTTACAAAATGGAAGTATCTTAAAATGTTGATAAAAGATTTCATTTTAAATTATTCGAAAAGGATTGCTAGGCTTAGAAAAAAACGTGTAAATTTTATTGAAGCACAGATTAAGTTGATTGAATTAAAACCTTCCAATGAAATAAATATGAATTATAAACGTCTTCTAGAGAGAGAAATTGATATGTATTATACAGAAAAATGCAAAGGGACATATATTAGGTCAAGGGCTACGTGGATAGAAAAAAGCACATCGTACTTTTAAAATCTAGAAAAGAAGCATCAGTCTAATAATAATATTAATCAGATTCGTGATGAGAATGACTCAGTTCATACAGATAATGATAATATAATGAAATGCCTATATACTTTTAGCAATTTGTTATATGCTAGTAAACATATTCCTGATAATGATATTGATACCTATCTGTCCGATATTCAATGTCAAACGTTAACAATCGAAGAACAGGAAAATTGTGATAAAACTCCGTCTATAGAAGAATGTCAAAGAGCTTTAAATAATATGAAAGAAAATAAATCTCCTGGACAAGATGGTCTACCAGTAGAATTTTATAAATATTTTTGGGAAGAAATAAAACATACATACTATGCCTCTCTAATAAAAAGTATTGAGAAAGGCAAACTGCCATTTTCACAAAGGAATGCTATTATCTCGTTAATACATAAAAAGAATGATAAAGATCGTTTGAAAAATTATAGACCTATAAGTCTAACAAAAGTTGACTTCAAAATATTTATACAAGTTTTGGCTAATCGTTTACAAAAAGTTGCAAACAGAGTTATCGGCCGTGAACAAAGTGCATATATAAAGGGAAGATATATTGGCGAAAATGTGCGCTTTATATTAGACATATTTGAGTATTACATGGATAACAATTTAGATGGCATTTTGCTCTTCCTTGATTTTGAGAAAGCGTTTGACTCTATGTTTAAAACATTAGAAAAATTCAAATTTGGTGATAAATTCATTGATATGATTAAACTACTATACAATAAACCTATCTTTGAAATAAAAAATAATGGGTGGATTTCAAAATCTTGTGAAATGGAAAGAGAATAAGACAAGGTTGTCCTGTGTACAACATGCGGATGATTGCACAAATATGGTAAAAGAACCAAATTCTTTAAAAAATGCCTTAGAGACTAAACAACAATTCAGTAAAGTAGCTGGTCCAAATTTAAATATTGAAAAAACTGAATGTATATTAACCGGCAAATTTATTAAAACATATGAAACCGAAACTATTATTGAAGGCGTCAAAATAAATCACAAGAGTATTAAATCCCTTGGAATCTATCTTGGTCATGATAAAGATGAATGTAAACTAGAAAAATTATCTAGAATCTTAAGTGTGTGGAAAAAACGAAATTAAACAATCTTCGGAAAATGTACGATCATAAATACACTAGCAATTTCAAAATTGGTATATAATGCATTTATTCTTCAAAACCCAAAGCCAGAATATTTTAAAAATGTTTCAAAGATGATATTTAACTTTTTTTGGAAAAAAAGAGATAGAATAAAAAGAAATACACTGATTGGGAAAATTGAAAAAGGAGGGATCAATATTGTGAATATCGAAAGTAAATTTTTAGCGGCTAAAGCGTCATGGATTAAAAGAATAACAAATAAATGTAGTATAACATATGATAGCTTGAATAACATGTTACACGAAATGAATATATCCGTATTTGAAATTATCAAAATGACAGATACCAAAATTTGTAAAATACAACGTTTGCCTATTTTTTTATTGTGAAGTCTTCTCTACTTATTATTTATGTAAAAAAGAGAAGAAATATTGTAATTTAAAAAGAGATGAAATTCTGACAGAATTTATATGGTGTAATTCATTGTTCAAATATAAAGGACAAACTATTTGTTTTGTAAATTGGATAAAAGATGGCATTCTTTATGTTAAAGACATTTTTGATGAGAATGGAGAGATCTATGATATTTCTTATTTTATGAATTTATTGAGAAAGAGAAATAACATTCTTTGTGAATATGTAATGCTTAAGCAAGCAATGAAGGAATGTATAAAACTATTTAACTTTTCAAATGCAAAACATGTAAAAAATACTTGTAATTATTATTTTTTGTGTACAATTGTCAATTCATTCTTTGAAAAGCAGTTTTTGTTATTCTATACTAGTAAATTTAAAATTTCTGTACCCATTGTATGAATCTATGTGGGAAAAGCTTTTTGATCTTGAAACAACAGATATCAACTGGGAAAATATTTATTTTTCTAAAATTAAACACATGTATGAAAATAATATTGCAGAATTTAACTATAAGTTACTGCATTGTATTGTAAACAATAATTTGGCAGTAAGCAAGTGGAATGAAAATGTATCTCCACTATGTCACGTATGTAAATTAGTCGAAGATGCACAACATTTGTTATTTAGTTGCGAAATGGTAAACAAAATATGGAAACGAGTAGGGACTTTTTTGCATCTCACAATAACATGGAAAACTATAGTCCTAGGTTTTTATAAAGATAATAATATTCATACAGTTATGTTGAACAATCTTATATCGTTTGTATGTTTTACAATCTACAAATATAAAATGAAATGTAGATTTGATAATGAAATTATGTCAGAAAGAAACCTTATACAAAAACTAAAATATAATCTTTGTTTACAAAATGCATATGGAGAAATGGTGTACATTTTACTTATTTGCATAGCGACCATATTGTTATCATAATGGCGATTTTTAATACAATAGAATATATAGAAAGGAATGAGAAAAATCACAAAATTTAAAAGATAAGTATTTCGGAGATATTTTCTCCTCATTTGGTTCTCTCATTTACAACATCCGGGATCGGAATGTGCTTGTTTTGTTTACATTAGATATTGAGATGGCGGTTACTTTTGAATCTGAAAAATCGAAGCGGGGCGTTGTAGGAATAAAGTGTGTTTTAGTGATGAAAGGCGTCATGAAGGGATTTTGGAATTATCTTTAAAATACTTGCCATACATAGGTAAAGTAGTTCCTCATATATTTACAAAGTTTGCATTGCAAACTAGTTGTGTCAGAAATCTTGACTCAAATTTTAAAAGTCTTGTCGGTTCCTTTTTACTTTCAATTTAGCATTTTTCAAGACTTTCTCAGTACGCTGTCAGACTTGAATATAGGCATTTAGGCTTTATATTGAATCATTAGGCATATTGCATATTTCTATTTAAGAATTATCGTTTTTAATTGAATGAGATTTTTCAGGTTATAATTCTATTCTGTTTCAAGCTGATATTTTTAGCTGTTTATTTATTTATTTACTCATTTTAGCCAGTATATTCCTATTTATAGATTATCTATAATGGTTGGATAGAGAGGCATTCAAAGTGAATTTGAAGCGTGAATCACTGAATGTGGTGACAAAAACATACACAGTTAATTTATGCATTGCCCCAACACATGTTCTCATTCTAAAAAACTAAAGTTTTGACGTAATCACACAAATTTCATACGTAAAAGTATGTATTTTCATTCCTAGGGGAGACAATTTGAAGACATGAATATTAATGAGAACAGTGTCACGTGTCGTTTAGCTCATGAATATAGTGTACGTGATTTCTCCATATGGATATTTTGAAATATGCGAAGAAATTTAGATCTAATAATAATATGTTTACTAATTTAGGAAATTATTTGTGAATGAATATATTGAATATATGATGTACATGTTTCTTTATTATGATATTTGTTTTAATAAAAGAGAAAAAAAAATAAAAAAATAAATAAATAGCTTACGTATATTCCTTAACATAAAATGAGATAGAACAACACTACTCCGCGGTTTCCAAAATAAAATAAACAAACCAAGTGAAGGCAAAACTTCTCAGTTTAATCAAAACCGCTGCGAGAATCCTATGTTTTTCCTTATTAAAAAGTTATTCATCCGGTTCTCGTAAAACCTTCCCAACTTTTTTACAGTTTGCACGGAAAACAGCAAATTGCATAAAAACAAGACACAGCATGGGATTCTAGCAGCACTTTTCAATTTAAGCAATGATCAAACTAACGATACGTATAGAATTTTAAGTTCAATATATACGGGGTAGTGTTGTTCTAGTCGGATTTTTATATCGTAAACAACGACAGAGGAAAGGCTGGCCGAGAATTAGAAGCAAATTTCCATACCTTTTAGCGAATGATTGATAAAACTAAAATCTCCCCCTGTATTCTTTTGTTCGATTCTCAATAAATCACACCACAATACTTATTAGAGTTCTTAGATTAGTTATATTTTGATAATTTTTACAATGCTTTCTGATCAAATTCACACGACATTCAACTTTTACTCATGACGTCATCAATGTGTAAATATACGTAATACAAACTAATTTCTGGAAACAAATTGTCTTCAGTATTTTTTATTTGTTTTTGGTCTATGTTTTATTGCTTAGATATTTGAATATGTACACAATAACTAAGATTTGTGATTTCACGGAATTACATGTAACTCAGATTTCATATGCTTCCTTAACACCCCTGCGTAAACAAAATTGATAATGTTTGAGTTCACACGTCAATCTAAAGAATAAATACATGTATCATTGTATACATAAATATATGCATTTTTATAAGTAAATGGCAGCTGTTAATCTGCTATCATTCAAAGTTGAAAACGACCTCGATTAGATTTTTCAAGTCCAAGTCAAGTTCTTCGCTAACTGAATAAATGTTATAATTGTAATCGGGATGTTTAAAATTCATTCTTTAAAGTCGGAATAACCATCTCGAAATAACGACGGCAGACATTTTCTAAGATACTTGGCATCTGTTGACAATTTCCACATTTACGCGGAGATTTCTCCGACACTAACCTCCGCTTTTAGATTTCAACGAACATGCTCCATTTGACATTAGTTTGTAATTTACAAAGGTAAAAGAACGGTCTCAAATTAATATTGTTTCAAATTCTCCAGAACTTGTCATTTAGAGCGAATATATACTGATGTTATGTTGATAAGACAAACCGGAATAGCTGATGTAACATCATAGATTAAAGTTCAATGGCAGCCCCCATGGCGGCGGGAAATTTAAATTAAGCGATCGATTTTCTTGATTTATTCATTGTTCCGGGGTTTTTGATGAAAATAAATACGATTTACAATTATAGTAGATGATAATTAATTGATTTATTGTACAACATATTTTTAGTTTCCTTCCCCTTTAAGAGCCCTTTTGGCCCCTAAAAATAAAAAGATAAGTCTTTTGATATTAAACATATTTAGTTTAACAAGTGTATAGCAATTTTTGCCGTTTTTGAGCTATCAGGGATATGACGTTTTAGGTGCCGACCCCTAATCTCCTTATTGGGGCCAGGTAACTATTCTTTTATGATTGAATATTGTTTAAAACATCATTCTAAGCATCTTTTATTCTATATTGCTTTTCAAAATATTTGTCCTTTTTGAGATAAATTTTGATCGAAGTTTTGGAACTCTGGCCCCTTAAAACCCCTAATTACGTAACGCCTAATAAAATTTTTTATAATGTATAGTTTTACTAGTGAAAGATGAACATTTTTGCTTCTTAAACATATTACGAAATATTTCTCAGTAAAGTGCTATGGAATAAAGACTTTAGAACCCTTTTGACCCCTAAATTGAAGGGCCAGCCCCTTTTTCTTGGCATCATACGAAAGTTCTTTTGATATTAAACATATTTTGTTCAACGAGTGTTTAGGAATTCTTTGCCGTTTTTTAGCTATCTTGGATATGACGTTTTAGGGGCCGACCCCTAATCTCCTTATTGGGGCCAGGTAACGATTCTTTTATGATTGAATATTGTTTAAAACATCATTCTAACAATCTTTTATTCTATATTGCTTTTCAAAATATTTGTCCTTTTTGAGATATATTCGATCGAAGTTTTTGACTTTTGGCCCCTTAAAACCCCTTATTACGTAACGCATCATGAAAATTTTATAATGTATAGTTTTATTAGTGAAAGATGAACATTTTTGCTTCTTAAACATATTCCAAACATTTCTCAGTAAATTGCTATGAAAGAAAGACTTTAGAGCCCTTTTGGACACTAGATTGAAGGACTAGCCCCTTTTTCTTGGCATCATACGAAAGTTCTTTTGATATTAAACATATTTTGTTCAACAAGTGTTAAGAAATTCTTTGCCTTTTTCGAGCTATCTGGGATAGGACGTTTTATGGGCCGACCTCTAATCTCCTTATTGGGGCCAGATTACGAAACTTTTATATTTGAATATTGTTTAAAAGACCATTCTAAGCATCTTTTAATCTATATTGGTTTTCAAAATATTTGTCCTTTTTGAGATATATTTGATCGAAGTTTTTGACTTTTGGCCCCTTAAAACCCCTAATTACGTAACACATAATAGAAATTTTATAATGTATAGTTTTATTGGTGAAAGATGAACATTTTTGCTTCTTAAACATATTACAAAATATTTCTCAGTAAATTGCTATGAAAGAAAGACTTTTGAGCCCTTTTGGTCCCTAAATTGAAGGGCCAGCCCCTTTTTCTTGGCATCATACGAAAGTTATTTTGATATTAAACCTATTTTGTTCAACAAGTGTTTAGGAATTCTTTGCCGTTTTTGAGCTATCTGGGATATGACGTTTTAAGGGCAAACCCCTAATCTCCTTATTGGGGCCAGATTACGAAAATTTTATGATTGAATATTGTTTAAAACATTATTCTAACAATCTTTTATTCAATATTGTTTTTCAAAATATTTGTCCTTTTTGAAGTATATTCGATGGAAGTTTTTGACTTCTGGCCCCTTAAAACCCATAATTACGTAACGCATAATTAAAATTTTATAATGTATAGTTTTATTAGTGAAAGATGAACATTTTTGCTTCTTAAACATATTACAAAATATTTCTCAGTAAATTGCTATGAAAGAAAGACTTTTGAGCCCTTTTGGTCCCTAATTTGAGGAACCAGCCCCTTTTTCTTGTCATCAAACGAAAGCTCTTGTAAAAATAAATTTTATTTGCTCTATATATAATGTTAAAATATTTTCAGGAAAGGAGATCAAGAACGAAAACCATTAAAAACCACGTCGTTTTTTCAAACTCGATTTTCGGTTCCAGGCGAGCTTCAACGCCTTTGAAGCCAGACAAGCAGAAATGCCTTTAAACACATCTACAATTTTTTGTCTACAATCCATGAATATTTAAATCCAATATCTTTTTTCGTTTAGGAGGAGATATCAGGACAAAATGACCCTCTAAAAATCACTAAAACGTCAATATCTTCCGAACAGAAATGACGTCATTAAAAAAAATTCTACAAGATCTGAGATTTCCACGGAAATCGGTCAAGTCATTTTCAAGAAATCGCTTGTACAAAAAAGCGTAAGAAAAATAAAATAAAAGGGAACTAGAGCAAAGCTCGTTGCAAAGCATCGAGTGGGTCTTCCGGTGGTGTCGAGAGTAAAGATAGAAGTTCCTGTAAGAAGCAGAGTTCTAAAACCAACTACAAACTAAAAAAATTTTTTAAAAAAATCGAATAATTCTTAATACGACTTAACAATGTCTGAATGATTTCAAGAACGAATTAACAAAAACCTTTACAATTTCTAGAACGACTTAATGAAAAAAGTCCCGAATGTCTTGAAGTACGAATTAACAATTTCCGAATTATTTCAGGTACGAGTTAATTTAACTTTGAACATAACACTATTTTCTTAACCAAGAGCGTGGAATCAAAATTTCCGGAAAACTCAACTTTAAAATCCCAAAATTTTTGTAATGCATCGTCCGATTTTAAAACGGATTTCAGTTTTAAATTAAGCTTAATAAAAGCTCCTTTGTTGCTTTATGATTTATATCAATTTATTGGTCAGAAAAGAGTTAGTATAAAAAGACTTAATAGCCCTTCTGGCCCCTAATTTGAGGGGTTAGCCCCTTTTTCTTGATATCAACTAAAAGGTCTTGCTAATATAAACATATTTAATTCTACAAATGTTCACGAATGGTTTAACCGTTATCGAGATATCTAAACAACTGTATTTTAGGGGCCGACCCTTTAACTCTTTACCGGGGCCACTAACAACAAAATTTATGGTATCATATTGTTCAGAACATTATTTTGAACAACCTTTGTTCTACATTGTTTTTAAAAATATTTCTCCTTTTTCAGTGATTAATGATCAAAGTTTTGAATTCTGGCCCCTTGAAACCCCTAATTACGTAATATATGACTTAGGTATGATACTGTATAGATAAACAGCTGTACAATGAACATTTCTGCTTCTATAATTAATAACAAACTAGAGCAGAGCTCGTGGCAAAGCCACGAGTAGGTCTTCCGTTGTTGCTGCGAGATGAAAATTTATGTGATTTGGTGTCAAACGATTATAATGACTAATGACTAAAATTTCACTTCTGATTTTGTTATAAAAACGTGCTGTGATTGAAAGTCTGTATAAAGACAGGAAGAAAATGTTTTAGGAAAACTATTTGTCGAACACAGTTTGTGTAATTGTTTTGAAAACTCTTTAAGGCCCTGTCACACAAAGTTGCGTTCCCAGTGCGTGTTCACGGCGTTGTAAAATTAATGGAATCGCTGTAGGATCGCAAGGAAAATTCAGAAAGGCGTTCTTACAGAGCTCCCAACTACGTTTCCACAGAGTTCTACTTGGCGATTGACTGCCCTCTAGCTGGGTATCCGCCGAGCGCTCATGACGTGCTAGGAATTTTTACCGCGCATCCAGAGCGTGCTCTGCGCGCTGACTGCGTGCACATGCGCTGTTTGAGACTTGACGGCACTGTCATGGCGACCTTACTCCACTTCTACGGCGTGTTTATCGGAACGCAGAGCCACGGCGCGTACTTTGTGCATGTTCAAAGTGCGCGCCGTCGCATGGCGTTCTAAAATGTTCTAGGCTAGGATATCCCACCGCGGCGAACGAAGATGCTGTTGAGTTGCTACGGCGCTGTAGAAGACTCTAGTTCGTTTACCATGGCGTTTTACATTATTCAATTACGCAGCGGGATCGCTGTGAGGACGCAGCTCCAGTGTGACAGGGGTTTAAACAATGAGAAGTTTAATGGCGAGTTAAATTTTTCAGGGTAGCATGGATTGTTATATATTACACGTACTCATGATTCATGTAAGGAAATGTAAGTAAAAACGTGCAAAAAAAACACGTAACTTCTGTAAATAAATCTTTCTAATTTTTTTAAGACTATATGCAAGTTTGAATTTGTTTCGTGCTGTCAAAATTTGGTAAATAGCCAAAATTGATGGCATCTATGAAAATTTATTCAGGGCTGATATTATTTGATAATACGAGTAGACTTGAACATTTAAAATAATAATCAGCTATCTAAGATCATCGGGGGAATTTATGCATAAGTGAGCGTCTAAATTTTACTCCTGATATACAGACACCGCTATGTAACGTAATATTTAATAACATTATTTACAGAAATGAATATGACTTCTCCCTACGATGCAATAATATTCAAAATCCCTATTTTTAAGTCAGTTTTTTCTCCTTTATCGGATCAACAGTTATTCTCTCGGAGAAAGTTTACGTATTTTTTTTTTTTTAAAAGGAGAAACTTTAATAAAAATAAGCGGAAAATAATGTTGTTACGGTTTTTATTTTCAGTTAATTTAATTAAATGTGACAAAGGCGCATATTCGGTCAGATTTTTGGTAACATGTACATGAAGTAAATTTGATGCAAGTTCCATGTTTGTTTTTTGTGGTTTTTTTTTTTTTTTTTTTTTTTTTTTTGCTTTTCTCTGCTTTATCATAAAGATATATATATAAAAAACTACGTATATGTCACAAGCAATATTTGCCTTTTCTATTTATCTTGTATTTTAATAGATTGGGTAATCATTGTCAGGGGCGGATACAGGATTTGTAGTTAGGGGGGGCGTTGATAAAATTATTGAGGCAGGGGGTCTGGGGGCCGCCTTGAGGCCCCCCGTGGGTCACGGGCATAGCCTTGGTGGGAGCCCAGGGGGCGAAGCCCCCGGAAGCTCCTGAGTTTTCGTGTATTTTGAAGGTAAAACCAGGCTCAAAATAGTGGTATTTTTTCAGTTATGTACACTTTACACAAAAGCCTATTACATATATATATAACAATTTGACACATATTGTTACTTATACCTAATACATGTATTGGATTAAAAACAAAAAAGTTTGGGCATTTATGAACTCCCAAAATTAACTAGGTTATCAAAGTTACAACATTGTAATGACGTTACGGTATCCGACCCCCTATTAGCTGTTAGAAATATCTGATGCATCAAATTTTCAATATTCTTATATTAAAATAGTCTATTTACCTAGAAAAAAATTCCAAAAATATACAGTTATTCAGAAATTTCTGCTTGCGTCGCAATATGGAAATGACAGCGCAGTCTACACTTGAAACAAAACTGCTGGGATTTCCAGTCGATTCTTGGTCGAAGCCCCAAGTTCAGGGCCATGGGGAATTTGTTGCAGCCACCATAATGAAATGACTAACACTGCTTGTTTTAAACACAGTTTAATTGGTTTGTTAACAGAACCTGTCAACATGCATTAGGATTAGATGTTTATAGATGTTTATAGAGCAGCAGAATTACAGTCAGCATAGCACAGCTAATGTATCAATGAGGTGTAATATTGAGTCAGGCATAATTATAAATAAAGTGAAACACAAAATGCTAACTTTTCTATGTAAAATTTATCAAATCATCTACAGCCATGCATACTTTGAAAATTTTAGGGGGGGGGGGCGTGCGTTTAGTTTAAAACATAATAAAAATAGTTGCGTTCGTACAAAATACCAAACATGCATGCGTGATAAGGTACATGTAGAGGTCACTTGCGCGGGATCTCCTCGGCCATGTGCGAGGGATGATCATTTAAAGGTTTTAATATTTGTGTTGTTGGTTTTTTGTTGTTGATTGAAAACATTGTTTGTACAGTTTTTAAAACATTTAAGACTTACAAACCAACCATTCAAATATGTCTCACGAGTATTTCCGATTTGGAGTAATATCGCTTTTATTAATTTTCAGAACGACTTTTTAATTTACTCTCCAATGTTTAATTTAACTACATACAAAATGAACAAACTTTTATAACATAAAATTAAAACAGTGTACAGTGTATTAACGGCTATATAAACTCAAACACGTTCATATTCATGTAAGTGTGCGGGTGCGAATCTTGTGTATTAGATAACCGTTTACCGCTAGGTAGTGCAGCCGTGGATGATTTCCTCGGCCGCGGGCGAAGGATAGATTACATAAAGATTTAACGCATACACACGCACAGCTCAGAACCTAGGAAGATTTGAAAAGTTTGCAATTTAATGACTAAATTCTATCAAATAGAAATTATTTTTTTTTTACTTAAAACCCACAATTGATATATATGTCTGATATTGCATTAGATTGAGAATGGCATTGCTTTTATTAATTAACTGAACGATTTTTTAATTGACACCCTATCGTTTAATCCAATTGAAGAATAAACCTTTATGTGTAATCAAAACTGAAATAATTCTTCAGTTCGCAGCTAGATTAACTCATATATGAGAGACGCAACTCTCGTGTATTAGATAACCGCTGACCGCTAGGTAGTCCAGCCGCGACCATGGTGACCGATTTTCTCGGCCGTGGGCGAGGGATAGCTTACGTAATAATACACATCTCTGATTCAAGATGGATTTTAAATGCACGCAGTATGATAACTAAAATGTAATGCACAGAATTTTTTTTCAATAAGTATTTTGTGTTTTACTAGAAAAGAAAAAGAATGTTTTGTTTTTCGATTCTCGTCTTTAAGGATCGTGCACAATAAGAACTAAACAACAATGACTTTAACTTCTATAAAAAAAAAAGCATGTGTTCTAATTTTTTTCTCATGAATTAAAGCCTCCTGTATAAACCATCATACTTTCTGTGGTAACTTTTTGCCAGTTTTACGCGCAAAGACTTTCATTAACTTGCCAAATGAAAGCAGGTACATGTTAACATGTACGAGGGTCAATCAAAAAATACGAAGACAATGTGGCTGTCCATCATATATTTTTCATTAAAGTCAACACTATCAGATTTATCTGTGCACCAACACTTATGTTATTGATGTGCGAAGTTTTAGTCCATTTGATGAAACGGTATTTTTGTTACCCCTTTTTATAAACAACATGTTTTGTCACCACGGCGCACGGTAACGTTCAAAACATGACGTCAATATTAAACACACACAGTTTATAGATAAACCCCATCTCTATATCACGCTTAGTCTCTTGTGCCTCTCTTCTTACAATTTAAAATTGCACTGAACCACTTAACATCTTATTTGCACACATTTGTTCGAGAATCATAAGTTAGTTCTTCAAAGTTTTCATTTTCTAACCGTCTATCTCTTGGTTTACTGTAATGATAACCCTGAACGTCGGTTGACGTTACTTATTTTTTTAACAAATATTTACAGATATTCTACTCTCTTTCGGACTGTTTTATATTCAAAATACAATTACCACGACTCCCACCAAATTTTTTACAGTTAAACACAAACTTGCAAATAATTGTTGACTTATTTTTTTGCACCATTGAGCATTTTCACAGCTTGTGTCGGCGTTTTCCTGGGTTAAATCCATTTTGTTTGTACTTCTCGTTGCGCCGTGACGTCCGGCGACGTCGATGTTTTTAGTCAATTCTAAAGAAGACTATCTGTCATTAGTAACTAATATCTGTTCGACAAAACAATATATCCCGTCTTTATTTGGAACATAGAATACCGAGACAAAACTTAATTTAAGGTTTCAATATTATTTGATTTGAAGCCCAATTTATAGAGATATTACTTTCAACATTATATGGTTTATTGTTGACATAACACAAATTTTGACCGTGCGCCGTGACCTCATTTTTGCAGGATTAGATTCTAAATAATTCTTAGAAATAAAGGTATTTATTAACTTTTTTTCTTGCAAATTGTTTGAAACTGTTGTTAAATTATGTCTACCAAATTTAGTAATGATATGACGTTAAGTAACATAGCTATGACAAAAGTCTTCGTATTTTTTGATTGACCCTCGTAAAGCTTTTTACACTCATACTACACAAATCACTTACAAAATAGCATTGTAACGAGCTTTATGAGATCCCAACAAACAACTTTTCCAGCGACAGCAATATCGAAATCCTAACCGTTTTTTAGTTATTAAGCAAAATCTTCGGAGGGCTACTGGCCCTTAATTTAAGGGACCAGCCCTTTTTCATTGGTGTCAAATGAAAGCCCTTAACATTATGCACAACTTTTGTTCTATATGTATTTAGGAAATATTTCAAACTAAAACGTTACGAAGCTAAAACATGAAAAAAATTTCGCTATTTTTAAAACATAGATTTCGATTGATTAATTCGAGTGGAATAATTGGAAGAAACTAAAATCCAAAAATCAGAGGACAATATTCAAAGTGTCAATAATAAAGATTTTTAACTATAAGTTATTTGCTACGGACCATTTCGGAGCCTTTGTCTGGAAACTAACGCCCCTAAAATTTTAGAAAAAGGGGAAAACCTCAAAACCGGAAGTTGCGATTTTTATTTATTATTGTGCTTTAGAAACCTAATTCAATTTACAATATACCGTGAAAACTTGAATGAAATCAGATGACAAACAAAAAAGTTATTGAGGATTTAAAAACGTCTAGAAGAAGAAAAATTATAATGAAGAAGAACCATCAGAATCAGTACAAGGTCTTCCGTTGGAAACGGAAGACCTTAATTATTGTTCAGTAAAGAGTTCTTGTAAAAAGATTTAAGACCCCTCTTGGCCCCATAATTGGGGGGCCAGTCCCTTTTTCTTGATATCAAATGAAAGGTCTTGCGAATATAAACATATTTTGTTCAACAAGTGTTCACGAAATGTTAACCGTTCTTAGGACATCTTTACAAATGTGATTTAGGGGCCGGCCCTTTATCTCCTAAATTGGGTCATGAACAAACAAATTTAAGGTGGAATATTGTACAGAACATTATTCTAAGCAACTTTTGTTCTACAATGCTTTTCAAAATATTTCTCCTTTTTCATATATTAATGATCGAAATTTGGAATTTCTGGCCCCTTGAAACCCCTAATTACGTAACATATGACTTAAGTATGGAACTGTATAGATAAACAGCCGAACACTGAACATTTTTGCTTCTATAATTAATAACAAATTATTTTTCAGTAAAGAGGAATTGTAAGAAGACTTTACAGCCCTCTTGGCCCCTAATTTGAGGGGCCAGCCCCTTTTTCCTGATATTAAACGAAAGCCTGTGTAATTTGAAACAACGTTTGCTTTACATGTTTTAACAAAATATTTATACATCAAAAGATATCACAGAAAATGTGCAAAAATTTCGTCAAAAAATTTAGTGCCAATTTTCAGGTTCAGGCGAGCTTTGAGGCCTTTAGCAATTTTCATCATTGGAAGCATGGGGGTACATCTACATACATTGATCTACAATCCCTGAAAATTTCAAGCTTTAATCTTGATTAGTTTCGGAGGAGATGCGAGGACAAAATGACCCTTAAACATTTACAAAATCGTCAATATCTGAAACCGGAAGTGACGTCATCATTTGAAAATTTTATAATATGTAGCGCCGATCATGCTTTATCCGTCCTGAAAATTTTGTGCGAATCGGTTGGATAGTTTTTTTTTAGAAATAGTGCTCCAAAAAAGTCAGAAAAAGAAAAAAAGAATAACTAAAGCAAAGCTCGTTGCAAAGTAACGAGTGGGTCTTCCGTTAATGTCGAAAGTAAAGCTAGAAGTAAGAAGCAGAGTTCTTAAAACAATAAACATAAGTAACTAAGACGAAAAGAAAAAAATCGAATTATGTTTAGTACGAGTTAACAAAATCCGAATGATTCGTAGTGCGAATTAACAAAAACCTTATCGATTTGAAGAACGACTTAGAAAATACAAATCCGAATGTGTAAAAGTACGATTTAACAATTATCGAATAATTTTAGGTACGAGTTTATTTAATTCTGAACATAAAACTATTTTCTTAACCAAGAATGTGGAATCAAAATTTCCAGAAAATCAATTTTAAAACCCCAATATCTCTGTAGTGCATCGTCTGATTTTAAAACGGATTTCAGCGTTAGATTCCGCCTTAAAATTCTTTTTTTTTGTTTAATGATTGGTATTAAATTATTGCCCAGAAAAGAGTTATTATAAAAAGACGACTGTGTCGCCCTCCTGGCCCCTAATTTGAGGGGTCAGTCCCTTTTTCTTGATATTCGAATAAAAGGTCTCGCAAATATAAACATATTTTGTTCAACAAAATTTAACAAATTGTTAACCGTTTCCGAGATATCTGACAACTGTGGTTTAGGGGCTGACCCTAAAACTCCTTACCGGGGCCACCAACAACAAAATTTTAGGTTTCATATTAATAAGAACATTATTTTACTTTTGTTCTACATTGCTTTTCAAAATATGTTTCCTTTTTCAGATATAAATGATTAAAGTTTTGAATTTTTGGCCCCTTAATTACGTAATTAAAGACTTAGGTATGGTACTGTATAGGTAAACATCTGTACAATGAACATTTTTGCTTCTATAATTAATAACAAATTATTTTTCAGTTATGAGTTATTGTGAGAAGACTCTAATGCCTCCCTGGCCCCTAATTTTAAGGGCCAGCCTCTTTTTCCTGATATCAAATTAAAGGTTTTGCAAATATAAACATATTTTGTTCAACAAGTGTTAACGAATTGTTAACCGTTTTCGAGATATCTGAACATTTGTGTTTTAGGGGCCGACCTTTTAACTCCTTAATGGGGCCATCAACAAAACATATAAAGAAAGCATTTTGTACAGAACATTATTTTGAGCAACTTTTGTTCTACATTGTTTTTTAAAATATTTCTCCTTTTTCAGATATTTGTGATCAAATTTTTGAACTTCTGGCCCCTTTAAACCCCTAATTACGTAATATATGACTTAGGCATGGTACTGCATAGATAAACAGCTTTACAATAAACATTTTTGCGTCTACAATTGATATCAATTTATTGTTCAGTAAACAGTTATTGTAAAAAGACTTTAGAGCCCTCTTAGCCCCTAATTTTAGGGGCAAGCCCCTTTTTCTTGATATCAAATGAAAGCCCGTGCAAATTGAAACAACTTTTGCTTTACATGTTTTGACAAAATATTTCAAGACTCTATCTTAAAGCATTTTTGAGAAATGTCGCGGACAAAATGACTTTTTTTAAAGTTTAAAAATGACGTAACGTCAAAACGGAAGTGACGTTGTTATGGAAACTTTAACATCTTTGAGGCATTATAGTTGCACATAATCCCTGCAAGTTTCCAGTAAATTAGTTGAAAACTTGTTGAGTTATGAAGCCGAAAAGGAGTCAGAAAAAAAGAAAAAGAAAAAAAACTAGAGCAAAGCTCGTTGCAAAGCAACGAGTGGGTCTTTCGTTAATGTCGGAAGTAAAGCTGGAAGTTCCTGTAAGAAGCAGAGCTCTTAAACCAATAACAAGAGTAAATAAAATAAAAAGATGAAAAAATCGAATTATTCCTGGTACGACTTAACAAAATCCGAATGATTTTAAGTACGAATTAACAAAAACCTTTCTGATTTCAAGAAAGCCTTAACAAAAAAATCCGAATGTGGTCAAGTACGACTTAACAATTGTTTTTGGTACGAGTTAATTTTACTTTAAACATTACGCTATTTTTTAAACCAAGGACGCGGAATCAAAATTTCCGGAAAAATCAATTTTTAAACCCCGATATCTATGTAATGCATCGTCCGATTTTTAAAAGGCTGTCAGTGTTAGATTCAGTTTAATAAGCTCTACAAAACACATATTCATTTTTGATTTGATCAGAAAATTCATTTTTTCGAAAAATTTGTTTCACTTCCGGTTTCGACCGGAAGTGACAGATTTTCATTTCGAGCCTTATTACAGAGGTAAATCGACCAAATCATAACCATTGAAAATTTCAAGCCTCTATCTTAAAACGTTTTTGAGGAACGCCGCAGACAAAATGACTTTTTTAAAATTTTAAAAATGACGTTACGTCAAAATGGAAGTGACGTTATCAAGTAAACTTTAATATCTTTGAGCTATAATAGTTTTACATTATCTCTGAAAGTTTCATTAAAATCGGTTGGAAACTTTTTGAGTTATGAAGCCGAGAAGGAGTCAGAAAAAAAGAAAAAGTATAATAATAAAAAGAAACCGAAGAATAACAAGAGGGTCTTCCGCTGAAGACGGAAGACCCTAACTAGAGCAAAGCTCGATGCAAAGCAACGAGTGGGTTATCCATTAATGTCGGAAGCAAAGCTGGAAGTTCCTGTAAGAAGCAGAGCAACAAAGAGTAACAAAAATTAAAAGATGAAAAAATCGAATTATTCCTGGTACGACTTAACAAAATCCGAATTATTTTATGTACGAATTACCAAAAACCTTTCTGATTTCTTGAACGACTTAACAAAAAAATCCGAATTATTTTTGGTACGAGTTAATTCAACTTTTAACTTTATGCTATTTTTTAAACCAAGGACGCGGAATCAAAATTTCCGGAGAAATCAATTTTTAAACCCCAATATCTCTGTAATGCATCATCCGATTTAAAAACGGCTTTCAGTGTTAGATTCAGCTTATTAAGCTCTACAAAATACATATACGTTTTTTATTTGATCAAAAAATTCTAATTTTCAAAAAATTTGATTTACTTCCAGTTTCGACAGGAAGTGACGGATTTTCATTTCCAGCCTTATTACAGAGGCAAAACGATCAATATATAAGCTTGAAAAATTTCAACTTTCTATCTTGAAGAGTTTTTGAAAAAACCTGCGGACAAAATGACTTTTTGAAATTTTTAAAAATGACGAAACGTACAAACGGATGTGACGTTGCTATAGAAACTTTAACATCTTTGAGGCATTATAATTGCACATAATATCTGAAAGTTTCATAAAAATCGGTTAAAAACTTTTTGAGTTATGAAGCCGAAAAGGAGTCAGAAAAAAAAAGAAAAAGTATAATAACTAGAGCAAAGCTCGTTGCAAAGCAACGAGTGGGTCTTCCGTTAATGTCGGAAGTAAAGCCGGAACTTCCTGTAAGAAGCAGAGCTCTTAAACCAACAACAAGAGTAACTAAAATAAAAAGATGAAAAAATCGAATTATTCCTGGTACGACTTAACAAAATCCGAATGATTTTAAGTACGAATTAACAAAAACCTTTCTGATTTCAAGAACGACTTGACCAAAAAAATCTGAATGTGTTCAAGCACGACTTAACAATTATTTTTGGTACGAATTAATTTTACATTGAACATTACGCTATTTTTTAAACCAAGGACGCGGAATCAAAATTTCCGGAAAAATCAATTTTTAAACCCCGATATCTCTGTAATGCATCGTCCGATTTTCAAACGGATTTCAGATTTGAATTCACCATGGCAAGTTTTATAAGACTGTGGTATTGTCTTATTTTGTTAAAAAAAATGAAAATTTCCAAAAATTCGAACTGCTTCCGATTTTGAGCAAAATTGATGAACAAAATTTTAAACCCCCCAGTACATAATAGAATCGATGACTCTATCATCAGTAAAAATTTCAAAGCAATATCTTTAAATTTTACAGAGATTCCTTCCGGACAAAATCACTTTTTTTTAATTTAAAAATGGCCGCCAAATTTGAACGGAAGTGACGTAAATGCTGAAACTTTAACATCTTTGAGGCACGGTAATTTTACAAAAGCTCTGAAAATTTCATTGAAATCGGATGAAAACTGTTTGAGATATAAAGCCGAGAAGGAGTCAGAAAAAAAATAAAAAATAAAATAATAATAGAAAGAAACCGAAGAAAAACAAGAGGGTCTTCCGTTGGAAACGGAAGACCCTAATAAAAAGAAACCGAAGAATAACAAGAGGGTCTTCCGTTGAAAACGGAAGACCCTAATAAAGAAAAAGAACCCGTAGAATAACATAAGGGTTTTTCCGTTGAAAACGGAAAACCCTAATAAAGAGAAAGAAACCGTAGAATAACAAGAGGGTCTTCCGTTAGAAACGGAAGACCCTAAAACGAAACAAAGCAACAACAATAAGGTCTTCCGTTGGAAACGGAAGACCTTTATTAGCTCATGCAGCACCCCGGCCCCACATACAGCCTGGATCTTGTACCTATGGATTTCGCTTTATATATATATATATATATATATATATATATATATATATATATATATATATATATATATATATATATATATATATATATATATATATATATATATATATATATATATATATATATATATTTATATATATATATATATCTATAATTCTTGCATTTGCGCATGCTAGCTTATTTTATACATTATGTGTTTGTTTTTTATTTTACAAATTATTTTACAAATAATTTTTTTACGGTTGAACTGGTTAGTAAGAATATTATATCTGTTTTCTTCTTCTTCAATCTTATTAAATTGAGAATAAGTATTTCTTTTTCTCGCTGAAAAATTTGCCGATCTATGTCTTTGCGATCGACTTGACCAAACGTTCCCCGAGTTTGCTATCGTATAATAGAAAACAGAATGAAAATGTACTTAGAATAACATTTCTTTTCATTGATAGCGTGTTTTTTATTTAGTTACTTGACAATATTTCCGTAGCATTTTCCAAAATTAATACTTAGTTATGCAGACTGATTTTTATCTCTATTTTGGAATTGATTTTAACCAACTCTCCTATGCAGCTACTCAGGCAAAGCGGAAGTGAAACATTGTTTGGGCTTAAGCTCAACTCAATACCATGATCACCGCTGACAAAACTAAGTAGTTGAAACAATCAATCAATGAAATGTATTTGGATGCGTTGCTTTCTTATGGAAACTTATCTATAAATACCTTGAAAATAATAGGATTTTAATATATAAAAATACTTAAGATATTTTTTTAGTCGTATGTGTTTCTACGCCAGAGTTCAATAATACTGATTTCTACAGCGACAGCATTTGGAATCAAGGGCAAACAAACAGTACTGGCGTAGACAAGGATTTATTATTTTTTGTTTAAAAAAATTTGGATACACTTTTTCAGAAACTTGATTACTGATACATAATGCATCGTAAAGTTTGATGGCCTTAATACTATCTTAAAATTTGAATTTAACAAGATGAATCAATGGGCGTTTCCGTTCAAAGCTCAGAATTATTGTCGAAAAGCCTAAATGAATCATATAAACATAAAATGGGTGCAATTCTTCAAATACACTTAAGAAACTACTTGCCATGCGAAATTACCTATGGTTGATCTTCAAATAAATAGAATAATCAATAAAATCCACTCTGTCGTACTTCAGTACTTTGACTTTCATATTAAATCCTATTAAATTGAGAAGTACTGATTTTTTTTTCTGTTCTTTTTATGTAAACTATAAACCGAGAAAATCAAATTAATGATTTTGCTTTGAAAAATAAAAAAATGTCGATATGTGTCTGTGCGATCGATTTCAACATACATTCACCGAGTTTGAAATCGTATAATAGAAAACAGAAATTGCATAGATACATGTGCTATTTTAATTATATTCTTATTTTAAGTTCTTAATTAACTGGTACATTGGCTAGGCTTCTTTGACTAGTGATATAACACTCGGGTCTGCAAAAAAGCGCGCACACCGCTCACTATGTTAGAATATCCGCGAAGCGGTTTATGCCAATATAAGTTTTCATGTTGACAGCAGAGTAAAGTTGCTAATATTACATGTAATATAGTTTGTGTTGTTCCTGAAAATTTAATTTTTATATATATATATATATATATATATATATATATATATATATATATATATATATATATATATATATATATATATATATATATATATATATATATATATATATATATATATATATTTATCACAATCGACGATTTCATAGATTTAAAAAAAACAACTATAAATCAAAAGCAATATTATCATTACCTAAGCATGATCTTGATGAAAAATTAAAAAGAAAATAATTATTTACCGTTCTCTTTTGCCAGTTATACGACCATTAACTGCAACCTCTAAGGACTGTGGAATTTGATGTTAAAATAGAATCCAATGCATGCAATATATAACTTATGCTGAAAGCATTTAAATTTAGAACATACATGATTTAAACCTTTTTGTGTTTTTAAATATTAAGAAACATGTGTTCATATGTAATTGGTTAGTGTTGCTGAAGAAATTATGCAATATGTATTCGGTATCTAATTGTGCGTTTAAAATTATGTAATAAAAGCAAGCTCAGACATAATTTGTTCATTTGAGAAGGTTTGTTTTCTTTATGCAGGGTTATTTATAAACAACATATGCTTATGCAAGGCTATCTGACGTAATGTTACAACAATTAATCTGCGCTTAGTAAAAACAATGCAGGAACACTGAACATTTGAGAACTGATATAATTGAAACATTTTTTTTCTGTTCTGGAATAAGCAACACGCATCCAGATTTAGAGACCTAATTTTTTTAGTGCATTGTTTACTATAATATTAATGTGCTCTGACCATTTAAGATCGCTTGATAGATGTAAACCTAAGTGTTTGTGTGTTGTGATATATTCTAACTTACAATGCTGAAAAAATATGTCGGGTAGTTCATAGCTAGATTTTGAAGTAAAAAAGACAGCATTAGTTTTGTTTGGATTGAATTTAAGTAACCATCGACTAGACCACTGTTCCAAAATGTATAAATCATTATTGATATTGTGTTCAATGATAGATAAATCATGCGATGCATTTTGGATACAATTGTCATCTGCGAAAAGTCGACAAAATGATAACATATTTTGTGAGACATCATTAACATATATCAAAAAAGCAAGGGTCCTAACACAGAACCTTGCGGTACACCCGATTTTATACAAGTATTAGATGATAAAACATCTTTGTACATTACTTTTTGACTTCTATTACATAAATAACTTGTAAACCATTGTAAAATGTTGCCGGATATTCCGTAGGTTTCTAATTTAAAAAGTAGACCTTTGTGCCATACTCTATCAAACGCTTTTGATAAGTCACAAAAAACAATACAACATGATTTCCCGTCATCAATACTTTTTACAATATTGTGATATGTTTCAATTAACTGGTACACAGTTAAGTTATGCTAAACAGTTCGCCGTAGAATTCACGTCATTTCTATTCAAAAGTAGTAAACATTTCTCTAAAATTTCTCTAAAATTAAGACATTCAGTATAATAAAATAATTAGCGCCTGTTTGGGAGTATAACAGTTGAAATTGACACCCTTCGAAAACCATTGTCAACCTCCGCTTCGCGTCGGTTGACAATGGTTTTCTCGGGATGTCAATTTCAACTGTCTCTCCAAAACAGGCATTATTTATATAATATCACATTTAATTTCGTATTGGTACATGTAGGTACCTACAATGGCTGTTGGATTCTCCGTTTTGTTTAATTGGTTAAGGTATATGCATATGTACATGTACAACGGCCAGCAACATTTAGCAGAGGCACACTTACATATGCCTAACCAATACATGTAACTAAAGCTAATAATTTGGGAAAAAAATCTTAAAATAATTCATTTTGATTTATGCATTTGCTAACGCTTAGTCGACATAGTTGAAAACTTTTACAATACTGTGTATAAGTCATGTAATCTGAATTTGAAACTGACGTTTCATTATGCAATAAACGGTCTGTGTTACATTTTAAAGATTAAATAAAGGGGAGTTATATGAATGGAAGCAGCTTGCAATCTATATAACGATAGCCACTGTTATCTTAAATAATTGATGAATTTTTTTCTTGATACCTTTTATCATTACGAAGGGTAGTCTCGTCTTATTTTATTTAACTTACTTTCTATCTCTATTTTTTTCAGTTGTAAAGTAAGAAGATGAGCATATATAGATAAAAAAAAACTAAAAAGGGACAATCTAAGGAATTTTCATCTTAGCTATCCAAGTGTCCGATTCGTTATATATTTTCATATGATGAAATGAGAAGCAAATACTTGGCTAGCGAAGATTAGAATAAGGACTCGGACACTTGTCTTGCGAATATGAAAGGCATCGGGTGAATTCGTATTTTGAAGAAAATGAGAAGTTCACCAGTGTACGAATTCTATAGCATGAAGAATAGTGTTACATGAATATGTCTTTCCTGGGCATTTTGTTTGAAAATTTGATAACCTTTCTTGATTGATCACACTGAAATGCGCGGCATATACACTATACGTAAACATCTTAAGTATTGTTTTGTTGGTTTTGCATTTTTGGAAGTGGGGGTTTAAATGGTGATATTGGGAGTAAAACTATATAATGCTATATATCTTAGCATTACATTACATTTACAATAGAGCTCTGTCTTTTTAAAAACTCACGAAATTCACAATTTGTTTAAAACAACATCTCTAATTTCTCTAAATCGTGCACTTGTTTATTTGCTTAATGACAAATTATAAAAGCAAGATTTGAAAATAGTTTATGAATACCCATTGGTACAATACTACATATATTCCCCCATACCATTACTCGTTGGACTCGTAGGACTGAAACCAGGACACCATTTATGTAAAGTCATTATGCATTATTTAAATAAAAAATTTTGATGCTCATAATCAGTAAAATAAAAAAAATACCAAGGAAATACAAGCTATCGAAATAACTAACAGAACATCCCTGCTGAAGGCAGAAACCGGTATGTCATCAAAACGAGAACATATTATTCTTTATAATGCAAGTAATCGGTTGTAAAAATTAATGTGACCCGTTGAGATGTTATGACGCATTTCTATTCCCGTCTTTACAAAATTGTGTCATGAGTAGTAATGTTTATTTAATTTTTTATTTCAGGTAGCAGTTTACATTAAGACATAAACGCGTGAGTCAAGTTACTGACGCTGCTTTTGTTATAACCACTGAATTCTTCTTTTCCCCACAGCAATTTATGTAAATACCAGAGTGATCTTTAAAGATACATACTGCACTTTTTTTCAATTTTTTGGAAGCAGAAGTCCGTTTGGTTAAACTTTAACGAAAAATGAGGACAAATCTTGCTATTCCAGAAAAAAAACAAGTAGTTCAGAACTCAGAAATGTCAGTCTAAGGAATAAGAAAACAAAAACATGATTTGACACTGTACGACGGTTAATTTCCGGGCTGTTGACGACGTATGTCAAATACTAATTTGTCTTACATAAATTCAATCATATTACTTATCTTGTATTTTGTCACAAAAACATAAATGTGGTTTAATTCTTAACTTCATCCCAAACTGCAATACTCATTGACAGTTTCATGTCATATAATTTTGTTTAATAAGTTTTGGTTGTCAAAACTAAGAAAAATCCGCAGTTAAATAGGTTAGTCTAACAGCTAATTTGGTCATGATTTTAGTTCTGGAGAATGAACCATTTTAACACTAGACATAATCGAAGTTAACTTACCTATCTTGATTTCGATCTGAAGGTATATATATATATATATATATATATATATATATATATATATATATATATATGAAGGGGTTATTGGTTTTTTTTGTAGTGTTACATGCACTCCATTATATCTTTAATTTGTTGGTGTGATGTCACGACGTCCTTTAATTCCCGTCTTTACACAATTGTGTCTTACGAGTAAACGATTATTTTTTTTTGGTTTAAGGTAACGGTTAACATAGAGACATGAATTTGCGAGTCAAGTTACTGGAGCTGCTTTTCTTTCGACCCCTGAATTGTGTCATTCCTCGCAGCAATTTATGTAAATCTCAGAGGGATTTTTCCGGGGGTAAAGATGGCTGGGGGGGGGCACTATATGACACCGGTAAACACGTAAGTGTACAGGTCTTTAAATGTTTCCTACTGTAATTAATTAAGTGCGTGTTTTCTCTCTCTCTCTCTCTCTCTCTCTCTCTCTCTCTCTCACCTACTATCATGCCATGTACTACATGTAAATGTCTAAAAAGTTGTCAGAAGAGAATTTCTTCACTTGAATGCAATAGAATTATCGTTCCCTAATTTTGAAAAGAAAATCACTATTTATTGGTATAAAGCATGCCTATATCACTTCTACAACTAAAACAAAATGATGAACAATAGCAATAATGTACTAGTGTTCCAAATGCATATTTAATTCTTAAAAATGTGAATAGTTTCGTGTAAATAATGATTTTTTACAGTGAGTCTTTTGACTCTATATCAGGGAAGGAAGTTATGGAACCATTAGATATTGAAATGGAACATAGTTTAGACTTTATGAAGGCGCGTACGTCAAAGAGAATCAATTTTGGGAGTTGTTTTGTTGACCTCTTTACGTAGACTATAATTGCAGTAGAATTGTTTTTATCTATTTAATGTTATTTTTCAAATACATCATTTAATGGTACACGTAATTTTTGAAGAAAATATGCGTAGGATAAATAAAAAGTCTAATTAGAATTTTTTTTTTTCAAATTTATATCAAATGTATTTGTAGTGTAACGCACTCTGTTTAAGTGGAAAAAGTTACCATTAATTTTCTTAATGTTACATCAGTATGTCATATGTTTATATTTATTCTTTTAGCGAATTGAAAAATTTGACTGTTTAAAATATAATAAGTAAAATTAACGGAATTAGTGTTAATGTACATTAGTTAGCTAAAAGAAACTGAAAGAAACTGAATGAAACTAAAAGAAGCTGAAAGAATTCTATGGGAATTTGCGTCTGACAACATCATGATTATTTCTTGCAGTCTGTGATTTTTCTTGAATCACTGAATGTTTCGACCAATCGAAAAACAGTGCGTGTAGATTTCAGACTGGTTGTTTCCGTAAGAAATAGAAAAATCATACTCATTAGATGTCAACTATTATATATATGTGTATAAACCCATGTATAAAAACACCATTGACATGTCAGAAACTGATGCTCAAGTAAAAGGTTCATCAGACAAAGATTATGAACCAAACATTACTACTCCTATAAGGTAAATTGATAGCACACATTAGCAGTGTGCCACAGTGACTAAAATTGTAAAGGTAGATCAATGCAAAACTGTACAAAACAAAAGGGGGTTTTTCTTAAACATCTTACTGCAATTTACGCAAATGCTATGATCATGATTTACAAACAGTGGTCTTCTAATACATGTATGAAGGGGTTATTGGTATATTTTTGTAGTGTTACATGCACTCCATTATATCTTTAATTTGTTGGTGTGATGTCACGACGTCCTTTAATTCCCGTCTTTACACAATTGTGTCTTACGAGTAAACGATTATTTTTTTTTTGGTTTAAGGTAACGGTTAACATAGAGACATGAATTTGCGAGTCAAGTTACTGGAGCTGCTTTTCTTTCGACCCCTGAATTGTGTCATTCCTCGCAGCAATTTATGTAAATCTCAGAGGGATTTTTCTGGGGGTAAAGATGGCTGGGGGGGGGCACTATATGACACCGGTAAACACGTAAGTGTACAGGTCTTTAAATGTTTCCTACTGTAATTAATTAAGTGCGTGTTTCTCTCTCTCTCTCTCTCTCTCTCGCTCTCTCTCTCTCTCTCTCTCTCTCTCTCTCTCTCTCTCTCTCTCTCTCTCTCTCACCTACTATCATGCCATGTACTACATGTAAATGTCTAAAAAGTTGTCAGAAGAGAATTTCTTCACTTGAATGCAATAGAATTATCGTTCCCTAATTTTGAAAAGAAAATCACTATTTATTGGTATAAAGCATGCCTATATCACTTCTACAACTAAAACAAAATGATGAACAATAGCAATAATGTACTAGTGTTCCAAATGCATATTTAATTCTTAAAAATGTGAATAGTTTCGTGTAAATAATGATTTATTTACAGTGAGTCTTTTGACTCTATATCAGGGAAGGAAGTTATGGAACCATTAGATTTTGAAATGGAACATAGTTTAGACTTTATGAAGGCGCGTACGTCAAAGAGAATCAATTTTGGGAGTTGTTTTGTTGACCTCTTTACGTAGACTATAATTGCAGTAGAATTGTTTTTATCTATTTAATGTTATTTTTCAAATACATCATTTAATGGTACACGTAATTTTTGAAGAAAATATGCGTAGGATAAATAAAAAGTCTAATTAGAATTTTTTTTTTCAAATTTATATCAAATGTATTTGTAGTGTAACGCACTCTGTTTAAGTGGAAAAAGTTACCATTAATTTTCTTAATGTTACATCAGTATGTCATATGTTTATATTTATTCTTTTAGCGAATTGAAAAATTTGACTGTTTAAAATATAATAAGTAAAATTAACGGAATTAGTGTTAATGTACATTAGTTAGCTAAAAGAAACTGAAAGAAACTGAATGAAACTAAAAGAAGCTGAAAGAATTCTATGGGAATTTGCGTCTGACAACATCATGATTATTTCTTGCGGTCTGTGATTTTTCTTGAATCACTGAATGTTTCGACCAATCGAAAAACAGTGCGTGTAGATTTCAGACTGGTTGTTTCCGTAAGAAATAGAAAAATCATACTCATTAGATGTGAACTATTATATATATGTGTATAAACCCATGTATAAAAACACCATTGACATGTCAGAAACTGATGCTCAAGTAAAAGGTTCATCAGACAAAGATTATGAACCAAACATTACTACTACTATAAGGTAAATTGATAGCACACATTAGCAGTGTGCCACAGTGACTAAAATTGTAAAGGTAGATCAATGCACAACTGTACAAAACAAAAGGGGGTTTTTCTTAAACATCTTACTGCAATTTACGCAAATGCTATGATCATGATTTACAAACAGTGGTCTTCTAATACATGTATAAGTCAATCATACGTTATCTCTATTAATTCCATTATACAGATTAACTGTTTTATGTTTATAAAAACAGTTATTGACTTTGAAACAAGTTTTTGATAGCATTCACAGAGACAGTTTATGGAAAGTCCTAAAGCAATGTTATTGTATTCAATCCCTGAAACGTTCTACATTCCCATTTTTCCCTGCGATGACCGTGTGATCATTTGCGCTCTCCCCTTCGCTCCGTTCCCGCTCACCGTTCACAAACCGCTCACCATGCGTTCGCCGTTCTTTCAGCGTTCACTTATCGTTCAGTCAGATAATATTACATTTACCCCGATAACAATGTAAACATGACATTGCAGTTTATTTGTTATTTTTTCCTAATTACCGACGAAGCACAATGTAAGGATAATTCCGGAGGTATTCTGAATGAATCGTTTATCTTGAGTTCAAATAGCGTTCACATATCGTTCACCATGCGTTCACCGTTCACTGTGCGTTCGTGTTTGCGCTACGTTGGCGCTCTGCGTTCGCTCACCGTTAATAAGCGCTCGCCAAATTCCGTCCGGCGTGCGCTCACCGTTCGCTTAGCGTTAAAAACGTTCGCTCATTGTTCACTCACCGTTCAAGAGGTAAAATAGAACGTTTCAGGGTGTGTTACATTTAAAGTTCTTAACCTAACATGTAATGATAAGTATTTCTTGCAACAATTAAATGCACTATTGACAGCTTCTCAATCATATTACGGGGTATGATACACGATCAATAAAGAAATCAAAGAATTTTTCACATGATTTTATTTTCACTTCTTTTTCATAAAGTTTCTCCATTTACCACCAGAGTGCCAGGCTTTGTACTTCGTCACGTAATCACGTTTCTGGCCTTGGTTGAATCTCTTTATTATCGGCATGCCTACATTGAATATTCATAGTTAATAAATTGAATATATAACACAAACTTAATTTAACGTTGAATATTATTCAAAACTGAATTGTTTTTTTCCTGAGTTATTGGAATTCATTTTGCTTACAGAAAATGTATCAAACAAACCTTTTCGAAATGCATCGGCCGTAATTCCAGATGCAATATCAATTAGTCCGAAAAGGAGAAGAATTGTGATCTAATAATAGAACAAATAAAATTAAAACAGTTGCAAGCACTGTGGCAACGCACTTTGAAAAAATTACGCACTTTGAAAATTTGTTTCAAAGTACGTTAAATTTTGGACAAAATCAACGCAATTTGAAAAAAAATTTCAAAGTGCGTTAAATTTTAGACCAAGTTAACCCACTTTGAAAAAAAATTTCAAAGTGCGTTATGAAGGTACATCAACATTTTTTAGTATCGACACTGTTAACGCACTTTGAAAAAATATTTTTATATAACAAATTCTGGAACTAAATCTAATTTTTTGATTTTATGATTATTTGTTAACACTCGTGAATCTAACTTAACGTTCTTAGAACGAGGATGGGGGTGGGGATTATCCAAAGATACAGACCAAAACCAGTGCATCATTTAATTGATTACAGGAAGAAGGCCCCCTACCCTTCATTTTTCTTTCCAAAACATATGATATTCAGCAACTTTGGGTAAACATATAAGATCGGAAAAAAATAATAATGCTCTGTATAAGTACATGCAGTATTATTGAAAAAACGTGCTTGCCGAACAATACTTTCTCCATTGGTATGCTAAAGAATCTATGTGTTTCAACAGGCACTGTAACCCTCTTTTCGTATTCTAATCAAATAAATCACTTTAATAAAAGGATATTAACATTAACGAACATTAAATTATAATAAAATTAAAAACAAGCATTAGGATGTGGGTTAATTTTCTCGCACTAAGGTATCCTTTTTTCACATCATATTTGCAATAAGCCAGTTGAAATTTATTATACATTGATCTCCATTATTCAAATATATAAATCATATTCGTTCGGGCATAGCCCAATATTCTAGATAACAGGTAAATTTGCTGTATACTCAAAAAAGGAAAATGCAATTGCTAGGCGCTGAAGTTTATGTCAAATTGGATAATTCAAACCTCCAGAATTTTTTTTCTGTGTAAATCATTTTCCTATGAGAAAAACAAATTCTCATCTAGAAACTGTTTATCAAGTTACCTGAGAATGCAATAAGATCTTTTTGTTAAATATATCACATTAAGCTAAACAAGGTTAAAACAATAATTTATTTTACGTTTATATAAATCTATCAACTATTTTCACTAAACCATAAACATTTTTTTTCAAAGTGCGTTAACATCGACGATATCAACGCACTTTGAAAAAAAAATATTTTTTTTTTCAAAGTGCGTTGACTAAGTCCAAAAATTAACGCACTTTGAAAATTTTTTTCAAAGTGCGTAATTTTTCAAAGTGCGTTGTAACAAAGCACTATCTTAACAACGAATTTGTAACTATAAGAAGACAAAATACGGTTTTTCAATATGCTTTTCACGTCTTTCGCTACTTTCTAGTTATTATAAAGTAAAAGGATGATTTTGCATAATGCATACAATTTTCCTTTCGTCTTTTTTTTTATGAGACTGTCTCGTTTGCATTTAAGAAGGCTGATTTGGGGAAAAACTACAATAGAAAAACTCTTTATTTTTAAACCATATGGAACTTAAATCAACTCTAGTCTATTATCGAAGTATCAAGAAAATCGACCGTCTGGTTCTTTTCAGGGAGCATCTCAAAAGTAGAGGTATATTTACGATAGGAATATAGGGGAAACTGTCATTTCCCGCACATCAAAGCAGATTAAAAAAATTCTACTTTTTTTTTTCAAATTGATATATATGATTATTAAAATCATTTTCTACCTTATATGTTAAAAATATTAAATTCTACCGTTTGGTTTTTTTGTGGGGGCCTTCTCAAAATATTAAAATGCACCAAATTTTGCTATGTACTTGGATCATTACGAATGAAGATTGGTATAATGGATTCATTTAAAAAATAAGGAAAATGTCTCCGAGGAAAGCATCATTCTGTATATAAATTTCAATGGTGAACAATTTTTACTTTTTCTGTTATGTTATTTCTTATAAAGTACTCCTGGACCTATAAAACTTCATTTTTTCAGAAAAGCGCAATGGGAACGCTTCTGTACCCCACAACGGAAATATCGTTTAAAATATAAAAATTTCCTTGAACGATACAAATAGTTTTATCTTTATGTTATGTAATGTGTTAAAGGACTATGTGCAGTATGGTCAAATATCTGCCCCCGATTTCAACCAATTTTTTAAATAGTATCGTATAAAAATAAAATCTTCACAAATCATTGCATGGAGGATGCCTATAACTTTTATCTTGATTTTAATCATCATTGCTCATTCACTATTTATCTATGACGTCACCAAAATGACTTTTTTCCCGCAAATTTGCAAACAAATGAAAATATTCTCATTTTTGCTCTATATTTTGCATTCGGAAGTATAGAGCGTAGGTCTGCTCAAGTGCGATTTTAACATATTTTTTTCTTCAGATAGTTATACACATTATACTAAAAAATGGTACTTGAGCAAGCCTGCGCTCGATGTTTCCCAGTCGAAAAACCATCGGAAAACACCCATATTTTGCTAAAAAACATCAATTTATCAAAATAATGCAATCTTCATGACGCAATTTCTACTTTATGACGTCACTGTGGTGTTAACCTTTTACACCTTTATTTCCAATATGATTTTAACTATCTTTCACCTTATTTTTAAAGCTCTTTCTAAAACTTTGATTTTGGGGGCAAAAAATGCATAAAACCGCACTTAGTCCTTTCATAAATGATATTGAAAAAAAAAAATCTCTTAAGAAGTACAAAGCAACTGTATTTTACTAGAATGCGCAAAACCATGCAGAGACAGGACGGTATCTCTACTTAAGTTTTGTTTGTGTAGATACTTAAGATTACACTGTGCCGCTCTATTGAACACAGATCACCGTTATCAACGATTCCCAAATGAACACATATCGCCGTTATGAAATGTAAGGATAACGTTTACTCAGGGTTTGAGATTTCCAAATATATTTTTACAAAGTTCAATATCTCAAGTCCAAAGTTGTTTTTAAAAACACAAAATAACAACGTTATTAACAATATCGATATTAATATCCATGATTTGTTTATTTGAGGCAGATGTGCTCCGCCAAAGGTAGATTAATATTAAAACAGAGGAAATTCGGACCAATTTTTTTCATTTTTTTTTCTCTTAAAACCTTTCTGCTGCATTGTAATTGCAAAAGTTAAGTTTGTATATATTTTTTTCATATCGTTTAACATATTTTATGGTTGTATTTACTCGTCTATAAATTTATATCACTGGCTGGCACGCGATTGGAAAAAACTTTAAAATACATAAAATCGATTCAAAATAAAATATCTCGAAATTTTGATCATTGACCATATATAATGTTAATGTCAACATAATACAGACAACAAAAACAGTTTTTAGGCAATTAATGGTTTGGAGCTCCTATTAGTCAGTTTTTGTAAAACTCGATCAAAAATGGGTACAATTTTTGAAATTGATAGAGGAAATTTGGATAAAATTAAACCTAAAATATGATCTTAAAACGATTCAGTCAAAAATAAAATTAGTAAAGCTCTTCGTATTTTATCATTTCCCAACCTACAAATTGTTTTATAATTTCTAATACAGGCACGTAGCATCGTTTTTGAAAGTGGGGGGGCCAGACCCATCCAAAAAATCTTGACAAGCAAAAAAAAAAAAAAAGGAAATTTAAAGTTTCCAAAAATCTTCAAAATCCTAATCCGTGGGGGGGGGGGGGGGGGGGGACTAAACTCTAAACTATACTTCCAAAAAAAATTCTTCCCTACCCTACCAAAAATTTCCTCCCTCCAAATCATGAAATTCCTAATCCGTGGGGGGGGGGGGGGTTAACTTCAATCTGACTCCTCATTTCCTTATTTTCATATCAATTTTTTACTTACTTCCAAAAAAGTGGGGGGCCAAAAACGTTCTAATTCATTTTTTTATATGTAAATTTTAAAATAATGTTTGCTGCGAGAAAAAGTGGGGGGGCCAGGCCCCCCTGGCTCCCCCTGATGCTACGTGCCTGTAATAATTACAAGATAAAGAAAACCTTTAAAATGGTGGACAATTTTGACAAACTTTGACAATTTTTTTTCAAAAAACAGTCAGAGGTTACTAGCAGAAAAAATAGGTCATTGACCTAGTTATTTTAAAGTGAAAAATAGCACTACAATAGTGGGGCTACAATGTAGAATAAGTAGTTTTTCGTTCCTATTAGTGGATTATTTTTCGCCCCTTAGTAAATGTAATCCTCAATCCAGATTTTTCTTTCATACTTTTCCACCCCAGCTTTTCCTACGCCTCGAGGCCCTTGGGTCACCCTCTCAAGGTTGTCACAAACGGAGGGTTTAATTACAGTACCGATCAGACCTAACCTTACAGAAAGTAAACATCAACTAAATCCTAGGTTAACTTTCTGGGTTAACTTGGGGTTTTCTTTGGGTTTACTAGAGTGGACCCAGATTAAGATTGTCATTAAGCTGCCTTTAAGGACCATAAGCCATCTTTACGTTTTTAATCAGCCTTAAATACGATTGTCTTAAAGCTACCCTAGAGCATATTTTAGCGTCCTGTAAGAATTAAAACGGTAAGATGGTCAAAGAGGGTACTATCATTTGTACTGATTATGTATACATGTACAAAGTGATTTAAAAAAAACAACAAATTGTTATTGAAGATGAAACTGAATTAGTCTTACCAGGACTTTGAAATTGGCTACCTTCATCACGATTGACAACTCTCTTCCAGATACAGCAAGTAGGCTGTGTTGCTGTGCAATAAACTCATCAGCTATTTAATATATAATTGAAATACATAAAACATGCATTACATTGCATTACTGTTCAAATTGCAGTCGGTATTATGTTTTAAATTCACCGTTCATGATATTAAAACACGATCGACACAGCTTGAAATGAAGTCTGAAAAACTATCATTATTAAAAAATCTACATGGTTCTTTAACGCAAACTTTAAAAAAAAATTGTTACCTGCATGGAATTTTAATTTTAACAAACAAGCAGAATAATTTACATCTTGTTCAATCAAAAAAAAAATAACTGTGTAATTATGTAAAATTTTGTCAAGTTATAGATTTCTTATAAAAATAGAATTCTACCAATATTTATTTTGGAAATCAGTTTTCAACGTGTGTGATTTGTAGATCCACAGGTCTGAAATGGTATTCTACTGTAAAGAAAAACAAAGAAGGACCCTACTTGTCAAAAAATACTGAATCTGGGTGATTTTCCTCGTAAAAATGTGACTTCTAGGTCAATATTCTATGGAGGTCACTTTTCGTCGTTACACTGGTGGTCATTTTTTTCTTCTTAACATTCCACCATCACCCCCTACCCCCTACCCCAAAGAAAATATGGATAGCACGAAATTTGATATAAAAAGAGGCATCTTTTAGTTCTTGAGGATGAGCCCTTTTAAAGCCAAACAATGGTCGAAATTTACTGAATTTGATATCAATCTAATACTATATATATATATATATATATATATATATATATATATATATATATATATATATATATATATATATATATATATATATATATAAGGGTGTTATAAGTAATCTTTGTAGTGCAATGTACATTTCAATATATTTCCAATTAGTTGTTGAGATGGTACAACCCATCTCAATTCCCATACAAGTATATACAAAATTGTACAATACAAAGTAAATGATTGTTTCATTTGTTTTCAGGTAACGGTTTACATAGAGACATAAACGCCTGACTTAAGTTATTGTCGCTGCTTTTGTTTTCAATTGATAACTGAGTTCTTTCATTCCTCGCAGCAATTTATTTAAATCGGGGATCTTAAAACATATGTCCTATACTTTTTATTTTTCTGATTTTTCGAAGCAGAAGTCCATTTGGTTGAAAAATAAGAATAAAGTAGGAAGGAACTTGCTGTCTATCTGGATCATTTATCAAAATATTATGAACAGTTTTCTAAACAACAGGGAAAACCCCAAGTACATTTAGATCCGATCTCAGAAACGTCAGTCTACGGAATAAGAAACATACGGTAGATTCAGTTCTGCGATTCAACTGTGGTGCATCAAATTGCGCGAATATAGATTCGCAAACGCCGAATTTCTATGATAATCATAGTTTTATTAAGTTCACATCGGTCTGATAAAAAGCGAAACTTGAAATCTGCAAGATGTGCTTCTCGCAATTTTATGCGGATATTGCTTCCTCCTTTAATTAGGAATCTTCAGTAGATGATTTTACACTGTATGGCGTTTTATTCACTGTCTGAATATGACCGATGTCCAAAGCTACTTTGTCTAATATAAAGTTTACTTGTATTTCGTCACTGCACAATTAATGTGGTTTATCTTTTAACTTCATCCCAAGCTGCGATACTCATTGCCAGTTTCGTGTTATAAACATTTTTTTTAATGTATTGGTGTCACAAAAAACTCTGAAGTTTAATAGGTATGTCTATCAGCCAATTTATAATCATTTTCCTTGAATATTGTTTGATTTTGTAGTATCTAATTATTTAACTGAGAGACGTATTTGGCGTTATGTCAACATCTCATGAAAAAAATTACTGTATGCAACACAAAAAGCAAAATTAGTATGGAATACCAATATACCAAAAATATATAGATGAAGTAATAAGCTTTATATTAACAAAATTAATTGTCATTATAAAATTTACGGACAGCGATACTGATTAAATACTGAATACATGAATAGAATTTTAGAATTCTGACACTAGTAATCAGTCTTTGGAAATTTAAAACATCTATATGCAGCAGATTTACCCATATGCATACATCAAATCGCATAAAACGGTCAGTTTACAAGGTTGTTTGCATAACAAAGAAAAACCCTGGTGGAAACCTGCGTAATTGTTCTAACATTTAATCAAAACAGCGGTTCATATTACTGTCTAATTTTCATCATTATATAATAAATTGTATGCGATGTATTAAATGTATGAATTACGATACATCATATATGCACGGGGGGTCAGCCTAAAGTAGTATCGCAATGAATATAAATGACAATTCATACTTTTTAAACTGTAAATTACGCAAAGTTTTAAATTACAATGGATATTTTCCGCCATGCTCAAGTTAAAAAATAAACAACCCTGAATTCTATATGCTTTGGTTTTATTGTTTGCAAGCTGTATGCGTTTTTTTAATCTTAAAATAAGACATTGAAAGACATGCTTAGATAATACGATATTCTTTGTATCAAATATTAATTTGAAATCAGAAAAAGTATACGCTGGAACATTTTACAACACAGTACATAAGAACAATTACTAATTAAACATGTAGTTATAGTGTAATGTGTTTTGGAATCTGATATGCAGTATATTGTCGTAATATCAAGGACAATTATCATTGAAGATTGGACTTACAAAGGCAAAGCCTGATGTCCAATTATTGCATAATTAATATTAGTAGAATTCGAATTATCATTACATATTTATAGTTAATATGGTCAAATATGTTGTATTCAAATGTGAATTTGAATTTTGATAAAAAATCTACAACTTGATTAAATTTTACATAATAACAACAATTTTTGGTTTTTGTAGATTGAACAAGATATGTTAGATATTCTGCTTTTTTGTTTAAGTTAGAACACCATGCAATTAACAAAAATTTTATTTTTTTTTTTAAAAAGCCTGCTTTAAAAGACACATCTAGATTAATTCAATTAATGAGAGTTTTTCGGGTGATTTCATTTCAAGCTGTGTTTGTCTTGTTTTGATATCATGATCGATGAATTCCGAAATCATGACCGAGTGCAGTATGATCAGAAATGGATACAAAGTTTGTTTTAGGTAATGTAATTGTAAAGATAGCAGGTGAGTTTCACACAGTGCACAAATTCTAATTGCTGTATCAAGAAGAGAGTCGTCAGGTACGATGGAGGTGGCCAACTTCAAAGTCCTGTTAAGACCTAATTTATATCTTAATTTGATTTAACAATGTATTGTCTTGGAAAACAATCTACTACCTATATTCATAATTAGTGAATTTCAAAATGATAATACATGTTTTTTATCGATCTAGATTTATTATCAAGAGTTGTAGACTCATCAATATCTCTATCTTGTACAAATGAATTACCTCCGAGTTTTTTTGCTTAATTACTAGTTACTGAATTTCGTCACTGATTTTTTTTTGTATTTGTTAATGAAATAAATATTGGTTACTGAAATTAGACTGTTTCTGGTTGTTTTTAGTTTGAGGAAAAGTGTCATGAAATAAGTGATTAGGTAACCTTGTGTTATAGCTATTTGAAGTAATTTTTTCTCACAACAGATCATTTAGTTATAAATCTTAACATGAAAAGAAAAAAATAACCTAACCGGAGCCAGTAATTTAAAACATGATATAAACAGTATATATTTAAGTAAGTTTAAATGTTTGAAAATTCCTCAGATGAATAAAAATGGCTGAAAACGTCGGCAAACGGGACAGTCTCATCAGAAGAAACAAATAAAAAAAAAGAATGCATCTATTACTGACTATAAGCTCTTTAACTATTTATCCTTTTACTTTTTGATAACTGACAAGTAGCAACAGAGGTGAAAAGCATATTGAATAAACCACCCTTTGACTTCTCATACAAAGTCTTTTTTAAGATAGTGTATGCACTTGTTTATCTTTTATTTGTTCTATTTTTAGATCAATGTTCTTCTCCTTTGCAGACTAATCAATATCGTGTCTGGAATGACGGCCGATCGATCAGGTTGGTTTGTTTGATGCTTTTTTGAGAGCAAGATGCATTTCGATTGTTTTTTTATATTAGTAGAAACCGTTAAGTAACTACAGAAAAATTCAGCCTGGTTTTGAATAGTCAATGTTTAACAGAGTTTGTGTTATTGTTTTTGCATTTATGAACTATGAATACTTGATGAAGGCATGTCGTGGATAAAGAAAAACGTACAAACGTGTAATTCCTGCCGCTTTGAAGACAAATGGAGAAACTGTATGAAAAATAACCAAGAAAGGGAAAATAAAAGCATCTGAAAAATATTTTCAAATTGTTTTCTTTATTGATCCTGTATCATGTCCCATCATGCATTATATATGGTACATGTAGTTAAGATTTTTGCATCATCATTTAATACGTTTGAATTAATTCTTTTGTTGCAATTCTGGTGTGTGTATTTTGTTGATGTTACAGGTGTATATGTAATTTGACAATCATATTGACATACACTGTTAAATAGAATGCTCTGTAATAAAAAATCCGTATAAATTACATCTCCTTACGAAAAACCCCTAGATGCTGTCATTAGACAGTAATACCCGCAAACATATTATTCATAAAGGATGAGATCCCATGCATTAGTACACGTAAGCAATTTTAATGTGCAATTTGGGCTTAAACTGTAAAATGTTTGTCAACAGATTTATATATTTATTTTCACTTCAGTGTGTTGAAAGTGTTAACTCTTTAATTAATCAAATAGTTGTCCTTTTTTAGAATCAAGAGTTATCCTGTTCATTAGTATATTTAGAGTTCTTTTCCCTGATTAGTCAATTTCTTATTCTTTCCTGTGTGACCCACACAAGGACATCCTGGCCGTTAGTCATTAAAATTGTTTATGCTGCAACAACAGTAGCTAAACCTGTATTTCTGCGTAAAAGTTTAGAAATTTATTTACATAAATCTACATAAGGATAACCACTGGTATTTTAAATGCTTTATGAATTTTTGCATGTAATATCTAATCATTACGAAGGACAACCTCGTCTTATATTACATCATAACAAACTCGATTTTTCAGACTATGAAATACACGATAAGAATATAAATTTTAGCATAAGATTTTTAGTGATCACAAATTTGAAAAACCGTTATATATCGAGAGAATACTTTAGTATCTAAAGGGAATTTATTTTTGAAGAAGTAGAATAGATAAAAAAAAATATAATTATTTGAACAAAGTCGTCAAAACTTTTGATTCAAAATATAAACTTCTAAACAACATACTCAAATAGAGGAACCATCTTCGTATGTTGGAAAACTAATCTAATATGTGGTTTTAATATTACATTATTATTTTTTAAAAGAAATTCCATGTGTAATCCTAATGTGATATAGAATAATTAATACAATATTTTAATTTTCCTAATCCGGGCTCAATCCCTTGCAGTCACCATTCAGATTAAAATAAAACTTATATTTGGAACTTTTCTAATCTGAATATTAATAATACGAATTAAGGTACATCCTGTACATGTATGCACGAGATCAGTCCAAAGTAATGTAAAAAAATATGTTATTGTTATAGCCACGTGTCTGTTAATTTTATCTTTAGCAAAAATACTATGCTAGAACAAAATTTTACGCTAGCATTTCTTTTCGATGGATGGACTCTTAAACAGAAAAAAAATAGATTAACAACAAGAGTATTAATGCAAACTAACACTTTTTTTCAACTTTTGTTGATCACCCCATTACACCAAAACTATTGTTTAAAACATTCATTTTCATGCCAAAAAAAGACAGCATTTATATTTTCATGGATATGCTTATTAAGTAATGTTTGCTTGCAGTACATGTATGTTTGTGCTGTGCAAAAAGAGTCTCAGAATAAATAGCTTATATGAGTCAAATGAATATGGTTCCATAGGAACAAACACACAACAAAAGAAATTATTGCCGGGATTTTAATTTTTTTATGCCAAATAAACGTAAATATTACTACAAGAATACAAAATGTACCCGCATTTATAGATACATATTAATTGTCACAATTGTCAATTGAACCTGCAGCGTGTAGAACACTGATTTACGATGCTGAACATGCTCAATCATAGTTTTTGTCCAAAACACAGAAATGAGTTTATTTTGATACACGACAACACCAATAAAAAAATACCAAAAAACAAAAAACAAAAAACAAAAAATACAAATGTAAGTATACCTATATAAAAATATGTTTATGATACTTTGACTATATAGATATAGAAAATAGTAAAAAAAAAAGAGCTAAATTAATTTTTTAATACACATGGGGTTCCAGAATATCTGATACCATTTGAAATTCCTATAAATTGAATAATATTTGGCCAAAACTTGTTAATTTTGACGAAAATAAAAAATAAAAACAGTTTAATTTTTTCAGGCAAAAAAGTTTAAGAGGAATTCATGCCTGTCATTGAATTATGTTGTAACGAAGTTGCATCATATTTTTTTGGTTGAATTGAATTTTACTCAGAATGCGTCGGACAAAGAGAAAAGGCATCTTCCATTTTAAAACAGTTACTGTATTTTTTAAACAAAGGCCCTAGATATAGTTGTGCGATTTATGAAATAAGAATACCCTGGGGGAACACAAATCAACAAGATTCTTTAAATAGTAAGAGGATGTAAGAAAATGGGATCCGTACAGTGATTGTTGCGGGGAGTCTTGAGTCTTACTAATCTAGTTGACGTTGACATTGATTAAAAGGACGTCGTTTTGACACTTTCTCTTTTTTTTGTTGTGTTTTTAAAAACAATGTTCAATTTGTCAAAAACTTATTAATAGTTGGAAAATTTGTTGAGTGAAAATTTATATCATATACAGTTATGAACATGCCTTTGATTTTTGTTATGGTATTAAATATTCCTTGACACCCTGTATAATACGTGTATTATTTTTAATCGCATCAACAAATGTCATATTTCCGAGTTTCTATTTTTCATTACCATTTGATTAATCTGAACCAAAAAAAATGTGAAAAACATTAGGTGCATAACCAAATGCTGGGAATAATGACATTTTCATCTTTTGACAAATTGTTAATTGATAAAACAAAATTATTATATAAAAATCAAAACAAGTAATACTTCACCTTAAAGTCAAGAGCCAAGCTTATTACCTGTGATATCATCGGTGAACATTTTTAAAGGTTCTAGAAGTTAAATGTTGTTGTTTTTTAATTCAATAATTATACCGTGTCCGAAATGTCGTATTCACATGGATACCGTGCATTGTAATAGCTGTCAAGCAGTGTTACAATGTTTGTGAACGTCTGCCGATCCTTAGCGTTAAATGTCCAGCATTTTTCCATTATTGCCCCATGACTGTCAATAAGGAAATGATAATTATATACATATGGTTTTCCTACTTAAAAATATTACAAGAATTTACTTTTTATACACTTACGTTTCTGGGCAAAATTCTGGCACTTTCATCCTATACCCGCTCTTTACTTTCATTGGAATTATTTTTGCATCAATCCCTGGATATGGATTCTGTCCTATAAAGAAATAATAACAGAAGCTTTTTCGATTTTTTCAACATAAATAAATTGGTAGGAAGTGTTTAAAATAACACTAACCAGTTCTAAACGTCTCCCAAAGGACCACACATCACTCATTGTGCTACAGTTCTGCATAAATTCGTAGCATTCCGGAGCCATCCACTTCACAGGTTTTTGATTCTGTAAATATACAGTTGCACTTGGGAACATAATAAGCAGTTGCAACGAGTAAATGCTGGAAAAAGACAATGAAATGCTCAATATTTTTTTTGAGTTACTTGTTACCAACTATTCTATGTTGTTACTCTGAAAAAAAAAACCCCGGGAGTACAACATTGTGTGGACCAACACAGTAAGCACAATTTATCACCGCTGGCATGACTTAAGACTTGAACATAATCGATAAATTCAGAATAATGCACTTTGGAGTATTTTTTTTATGGAACGTTATTAGAAATTCCTTTAAAATGGCCAGATTTTAAATGGTACCCACTATTTAGATAGATTTTGTGGTCGTATGTTTTCCTACACCAAAATTCAACAAGATTGGTTCGCTGTAATTAATTATTAAAGCTTCATTACTACAGCAGGAGCGTATGGAATCATGGGAAGACTTTCCAATCTTAAGATAAAGCTAATACTGGCGTAGACGAGACTTATTTATCATTTGTTCGTAAAAAAAAATTGCTTGAATACAACTTTTCCAGATTTTTTTTTTTATTACGGATACATAATACATCGTAGTTTGATGGCATGTTATATCTTTGAATATTACACGATATGATTGACATGTGCAGGTCTTCCGTCTAGAAAGCTCGGAATGCTTGTCGTAAAATTCGAAGAATTCATATTAGAAATAAAAACATCCGTTGAATTATTCAGATACAGCTAATAAACTACTTGCCAAGGGAAATTACATATCGTTGAATTTAAAATAAATAGAAATCAAGAAGATCAACTCCCGTCAGTATTTTAGTATTACGATTAAAATTGATAATAACTAATGCAATCAACTTCCGTCAGTACTTTTATATTTTGATATTTCTATATTCCTAACCTTGTCACTCTTCTTGTCCACCTTGTTCTCCTCTTTTTCTGGCGTTGGTCCAAATCCTGTTATTTTTGGAACTAGGCGTGAGGTCAAAAGAATATTTCTGGAAGCAAGTTTTTATGGACAATCTAGGTTAAGTAATTGATATCACAGATGAAACATGTTGCATAGAAATTTATAATTATTTACATATTTTTACGTCTGTGTCTGTGGTAACACTATGAATCGATATAAATATCTGGCCTGTTCGAGTTTATCATAAAGTCATTCGGGCTTAATTGGATTTATAAATCTATTAATACAATATAATCAATGAAACCCTAATCATTCCAGTGTTGCATTTTGTTGAGATAAATAGAATAACTATCACGATTTGATAGCAAATATGGGTCGAATTAGGTTTAGTTTACCTCTTCATTAAAATAATTCAAGGATAAAAAATTCTCAAATTTATAAAGAGATTGGCCAATCTAGTGTTCTTACCCCTTTTATTGCTTAACACTCCATTTCTTTCGCTATTCCTTGGATCAGTTTACAGAAATCAGAAATCAAATCATCGTTTACTTTATTTTTGTGTTCAATCAGCCAATCCCTCATCTGTCCCAGCTTACAGTACCCAAATAACATATAGGGACCAACTGTAGAAATCAAGGTTACAAAGTAAGGTTTTATCATAAACACCGATTTCCTTTTGCCTAAAATCAAGATACCCTTTATTCAATTTACACAGCTAGCATGTCTTAACTTGGATTATGTGAACCAGACCAAATGCTTATAGACCGGATGATTAAGGACAGAGACGAGGAACTGAATGATATTGTCGTGGGCCGGGACCTCTTTGGCAATTAAGCTGATCTTAGCCTGCAGGGCCAGGCGATCCTCGTCAGTGTAATCCTCTGTATAGAAAGACAAAGTGTTATGACGTCATAAATGGTAAACCACTTTTCAGCGATAAAATTTGAGAACAAAATTTTGTGCATAGATTTAAAAGAATTTAAAAACTTTAAACTTTTTTCATTGATTTCGGTCGGTTATCAGAATTGACGAAATCTAATTGCAACACAAAGTTCAAAATCTTGAGGTTTAGTGTTATTGCGCACTTTACAGTCTTAAATTGACCAAGTCATTGTTATTTTAGTACATAAATACAAGTTATTCCACGGCTTAAGCTCAGAATATTTATTAAATACTCAAAGTGATAACGTTTAAAAAAAACACACATTAGGTTTTGGACATATTTTGTTGCATTTAGAGAATTATATTGGATGTTCAGTATTTCAAAAGAACCCTGATTAAAACTAAATAATAGTGGTGGATTCTTCTAACCGGTAAACCGGTTATTCAGTTGAAACGATGGTAAACGGTGACAGAATTTGGTATTCTATAAGCTCCTATAAAAATAAAACTGGTTGTTTATTTTTACGCAATTTTAATATATTTTGTTTTTTAATCAAAATACATTAATGATCAGATAGTGAAAGGACATTAGGGTCCTAAGCAGCAATCGTGAGAGAAAGTAGCCAGCACAAATTGTTTATCATTATGACAAGATAGCGATGTCCTGAAGTTTTGTTTTTTGTTTTTTTTTGGGGGGGGGGGTTGGAAATTTTGAAGGGGCATGGTCACCATTTGGTTTAGAAGCTTTTTTGTTTTATAAATTAATGTTAACAATGCTTACGAAAGGCATTTTGAATATGCAACCAATATTTAGGTATCATTCGTTGAGTTATAAGCAGGTAACAGAGTTAACAATTCTTTACTATGTAAACAAAGCTTTTGTTTATTCATGCTTAAAATGAATTAGAATAAAGACAAATCAGCATGAGAAAGATTTTTACTGGTATATTGAACCTGTGTAAACAAAAGCAAGGTACGAGCCTTGTTTACAGGAACAAAATTGTGAGCCCTGTATCTTGCATATAACTATAAGACTGAATTTCAAATTTCAAATTTCGTTTGATCATTAGAAATGCATTCCTAAAGCATTGAGAATAACAAATCAGAAAGATAGAGTTTGAATCAAATCGTATTTGTGTTTTTTTTCGGACTAAACATGCAATTACAATCCGAACAGATTCAAACGGAACATCTAGAGCTTGTCACATGACAATTTTAATCGACCTTCGTCGATCACATAATTGTTTACTCGGTCAAAAAGAATTTTTAAAAAGTTTCATGATAATTTATTTTATTTAAAAGATCTGATTATGTTATACTTTATATAGAATATTCCCATGGTTGTTTTCGTGGCAATTATGAAATTTATTTTAAATAGAATGAAATTACATAAATTTTCATACGAGTTACTGGTTCATCGATCGGAACGAATTGCTATTATTCGATTAGCAATTCGGCAATTGATTGCCATCCCTTAGTTAGACATATCCATCTACAAACAATAATAAGAACACATCACATCAACCTTTGAAAATGTTAGCCACTGCCGTATCTTTTATCCGAATTTTTGCCAGATAGATATCGGCGAAGTTTCCTGATTTTAACTTACCCTTCAGGTCAATATCGTCAAATTCACACAACAAGCCTTCGTTTTCGGAGAACACCATTTTACCAAAGTCGTAGATTTCCTCATCCTTGAACCTGGGACTGTAAAACCCCGTCTGCTTGAAAATAAAACAAACAGTCGATCAATTTAGTTTGCATGCAAAAACAATCTTTTCTGTACGAAAAAATGTTTAAATGCTACTTCTTTCTAAATTGACAATAATGTTTTTTTTACATTTCTATTATTTTCCTGCTGCAGTTAATTTTAGAGATCTCTTCAATTGACCATCAAATGCTGTTTTGACCAATCTTTATTGCTAAAACAATTGTTTACAGATGACAAATCATCACATTTTCTTGTTTTGTATAATATCAAATAAATATAGGTTTAGAATGAACTAACTTCTTGCACAACAAGTGTTACATGTTATATGTACAAAGCAATCTCAACATTAATGAAACTTTATATGAATGATTTGATTCTATTTACAGGTACACAGAATTCATGGTAGGTCATTTACATTATGGGACATAAAAAAATATCTCCCCTATATCTCTAGCTGTGTTACACACGAACAGCCGCATGTAGGCATGTGCACACACACGATTTGTTCTTACTCTTCTCAACCCCTGCATCAAGGTTACCGGTCTCGTGAGGAACATGGTTAGTCTCCGCTTCGTTTCCGGCTTTACGCGTCCACTTCTCCAAAGATAGGCGAAGATAACAAGAATCCCTAGTAAAATGGCGATCACTGTATAAGCGCAACACTGGTTCTCTGTCATTATAATTCAATTTTACACAAAGGATATAAAGAAGCACGTTTATAAGATAAAGATACCATATACTTAACACTGGGCCAGGTAATTGTGCCAGTGCCAAGGTGACAATTTTTGCACAAGTCGAAAGCTGCATGTATCAATACAATATTATAGAACATTGCTTAAAGAGTTTTTAATCATCTTTGTTATAAATGCCTCTAACCTATCAGGTGAAATATTAACCTTTAGGAAAATAGGAAAATAATTTTCACATACCATAGGCAAAGATAAATTTCCTATAAAATGTTTTGATTTTCATACCTGAATAAAAGAACTTTCCGTAGGAATTTTAAATTCCAATGAGATTTGAACAACAAAACTCTTATAGGATTTTAAAATCCGATAGGAAATTTATAACTCCTATAGTAAACCTACCTGTCTGAATCAAACTCCTACAGGACGTACATTTTTCTTATAGGACTTATAATCCCCATAGAATTTAAAGAAAATCATATAAAATGTTTAATATTCGCTGAAGGTAAATTATTTCGTCTATGGTAATTATTATTATCTATGGGATATTAACTTTTGAAGGTTAATATTACACCTGATAGGATAGACACGCTTAAAACAGAAGTGATTTTATACTCTCTAGTCAATGGTATATCCCTCGTTATTAATTGACTTTTAAGAAACTGCATCTTAAGCGGGTGCAACAATGACTCTTTGGTGCTGGCAAATCTATTCGGCCCTGTGTAACTAAACATTATCAAAAATTTAATTAACTGAACTTTGTACCTGCGCTAACAGCTGCAATCATAGCTATTGGAATGTTATTTGCCGTTTTTAAAGGTCAATTTGCTCACAACTGGACTGGGGTTTCCTGTATTATTTGTAATCACCTCGATACAGAATTCTTTTCCGGACTCCAGATTGCTTAGATCAAACTCGTTCTTATCTGTAGGGAGGGTGATTTCTGTCGGGGAGGGGGGGGGGGGTTGGATTTATCACAGTCTTTATACACGAATATGGAAATGTAGGAGACTTTGTAACAGGACGGGACAGTGTCCCATGTAAGCTTAATCCCAATCCCTAATTCCTCACTTTCAAATTTGTGATCACTGAACCTGTGAAGTAAACCAAGGTGTTGTTTACAATGCCGCGGGCTCGGACTGAAATGGTTATACTGTCACTATCCTTCCATTATTGTACAATAGTATGTGTAACGTCAGAGATGTTCTGAATCTTTATCCATTGGTATTCTCTGTTGCTTGTGTTTGAAGTGGGCAAGCAGGCTGAAGCTGTATTCATGGCACTAGTTTTTACCAAGGTAACGGCATATGTGGTGACAGTGCTGCTGCTACTATCCATTCTGGTTTTATTTAAATTTTCAGTAAAATTCTCGTAGTTGGTAGTATTTTCAGCTGATGCTACTGTTGTGTAAGGATTGGAATACGATATGTAAGTATAGTAGAACTCTAATTCTGTTACTCCATGCACGTGATTCACTACAGATATGGTTCTCTTTCCATCATGGTCATCATAAAAAGTTTTGACTTTCTTCACGATTTCTTCATCTAGTTCATCCACATTACCGCCACGAAACTGAGTTTGAAAACTTTCAACAGGAGGCAGAAGATGGTTGTCGATATGAAAAGAATTTTCAAAGTAATTTTGCCACGTCACTTGCACGGAAGAACATTGAGATTGCCATTTGCATTCGCTTTCTTTCTCCACACTAAGTACATAAAAGTTGTTTTCTTCAGCTGTTGTGATGGTAGAGTTTGGGTCATATATGATGATCTGTCTCGCAAATTCTGAATTGTTTGCTTTATCTGTGACTTGTAGAATAACTGAGTAAATACTCGAATCAGGTGGAGTAAACTCGGGGAACGGAAGACTGGATTCTTTTCTTTCACCTCTGTAGATCTGTAGGCCATATATACTTCTTTAAACGACGAAATTATGTTTTAGAAATGATACTTTTAACGATCATAAAATACAAATCTGGTATAACATTCAACCTTACAGGGGCATGGTCAAGATTTTGGTCAAATTCTATTTTTCTATTTTAATTATTTACAATACTTTAGAAATGCTTTTCTAATGATTAAATGAAATTTTAGAATCTTTCATTAAGTTATAAGCAAGATACAGAGCTCACAATTCTTTGCTATGTAAACAAGGCTCGTGCCCTGTTTTTGTTTACATAGGTTCAATATACCAATAAACATTTTTTTTTAGCTGATTTGTCTATCTTCTTAATCATTTAAAGCATAAAAACAGTTTATTTAATGTCTAAAATTGGGCTTTCACGTCAATATTCAAAACGTAAACAGAAGCTTTGTTTACATAGTAAAGAATTGTAAGCTCTGTAATTTGCTTATAACTCAACGAATGACACTCAAATTTAGGTTGCATATAAAAAATGCCTTACTAAAGCATTGAAAACATTAAAATCGGAAAAATAATTTTTGACCAAAATCGTGACCATGCCCCTTTAGTACTGTGAACAACAAATAAGAAACAAACCCAAACACAAACTAATACTAATCCCTGAAACTGATTCCTTGTGTAACATAAGAGGTCCGGTGTTGTAGAGCAGTTTTTTTCTCAACAGACAGTACACCCCCTCTCCCCGCCGAAAACCTGCTATATAGTAGTTTTTCCCCTATAGTAATGTTTGGTTCCTAATTTATCAATTTAATTTCTAATTTATAATAAACGTTTTTTGTCTTGTTTAATCGGTTATTGGTGTAAATTGTAAATGTAAAAATACAATATTGTGCAATTAAAGGATGATGTAATAATGCAAAACAGTTCGGAGATTTGAATAGCGCGTTTAATTGAAGCATCGTTTTTGAAAGTGCAGGGGTGGGGGGGGGGGGGCATCCAACAAATCTTGACAAACCATGAAAACCCTAATTCTTGTGTGTTGGGGGAGGGGATATACATGTAGCTAACTGTACTGCGTACCTTTAATCATAACTTCGATTTCACTATTCATTTCCTTCTTTTCACAGATTCATTTCAATTTTTTTTTACATGGATGGTGCTCCCCCAAAAGTGGTTAAAGGGACTTTATGTTAACTCATGAAAACTATCTGCTGCAAGAAGAAGTGGGGGATGGGGGCTCCCTGCCCCCCCCCCCCCCCTCCTTTATGCTACGTGATAAAGTGCGTACATGTGGTTTCAGCTGATACATGTGCATTATATTTTTCAGTGAAGTGGACATGCAAAACAATCAGAAAAACACGTCTGTCCACCTCTATTAAGAGACTTTTTTATTCTTTCAGTAGGTCGAAGGACAAAGATAGGCATTCTACCTACATATCTGCGCTGATCTTTGGCGGTCGTTACTATACACTTCCACTTGATCGATTTCATTTAGATTAATTATTGACTAATTTCGATTTCATTATGCGAATTTACGAGATAATGGATTAAAACATTTACAACTTAGCTTTTGCGTAATTTTTCGCATATAACTTGCGATCATGTTTTCATTTAAAGTTGCGTTACGATTTTGATCGACAACATTCACGTTTACATTTATATTAATAGTTCATTCCAAAACATGGTTTTCATGTGTATGGCTAATTGATATTAATTTTGCTCTTGTTCATTTCTTTTTAAAATCAGCTTAAATATTTTCTCGCTTTTTATCATAATTTGTTTGCTACAGATGGCACGTATATTAAGTACAACTCAATTATATAAAGGTCACAGTGATAAATGATAAAAGTAATAAAGTTACTAAAAGTAAAAAAACAAACAAACTTTAAAAGGTGTGTTTAAGTAGTCTCATCAAAGGAAACAAGTAGGTCTTATTTTAAACCGAAAGCAAATTCTTATTTCGATGAAATCTATAATAATATAGCACTGAGTTCTAATTCCTCTTAACCCTGTAATATCTATTTAATACAATGAATCTGTTTTGTTGAGAAATTCAAATGATTGTCATTGATTAAATATTGTACATGACAGATACAGCTGCCTGAATTGATGACTGTCGATGCCTGGTTAGATACCAAATACTTAGGCCTAAAAAAAATTGTGTGTTTAGGGTAACACTGATGAAAAAATTAGGTTAGGATGGTAGGGATTTTTTTTTTATGTTATCATATTCTTTTGTATGAATCCTAAGAATTTTTGTTTGTTTCATATTTAAAAACGTATTTTTTATTGGAAATAAGATAAAATTCACAATCGGATAAAATCAGACATCTATATACTAAAAATGGTAGGATCGGGCCATTTTTGTAGGTTGGGACGGGTTACACACAACTTTTTTTTAGGCCTTACTGCGTCTATATATGTTTCATGAATGCATGGCATTTTGAACGAATACATCTAAACAGGCTTGCGCAAACTTTGTATTTTGAAGAAGTGTGTGCATGAGAGGGGGAGCACACCGACCTAAAATCATGACGAAAAACAATTAAGAAATAAAAATCGATCAGTTTGCAAATTACCAAAATCCAAGCCCGTTAAGTTAGGGTCTCGTACATGTATATCTGAATTTAATCAGAATTATATATATGCGTAATTTCCCTATATATTAGCGTTGCCCCCCCCCCCCCCCAAAAAAAAAATAATAATAAGGACAGTTTATTAGGAATTTATATTTCTATATTTGAATTCTAGAGATAAAACCTCGATTTTCAATTCCAGCCCTTTCTTATATTCGTAACATCTTTCAGCCTATCGGGCTGAAGTTGTTTTACAGAGATATCACTATTACCACCATCCATCCGTTAGCTCTATTAGCGTGTTAGCTCTGAAATCGACAAAAACAGTAATTGTTGATAATTAAGAATCAAAATGTCTTTCATTTGCAATGTTTTCTGACTGATCAAAAATATGTACATCACATTTTAATGCTATTGATTGTAATCAAACGTATTCTTATGATATGCTGATTTTAATTGTATTTTAATTCTAATTAGCTGTTGATGTTTTCTGTTTTCAAACATTATCAAACTTTTTTTGTCGGAAGAAAAGACGTACATGTATTTGTCAGGCACGTAGCATCGTTTTTGAAAATGGGGGAGGGGCCAGACTCATCCAAAAAGTCTTGACAAGCAAAAAAAAAAAAAAAAAAAAAAGGGAAATTTTTAGTTTTCCAAAATCTTCAAAATCCTAATCCGTGGGAAGGGGGGGGGGGGCACTCGCGTACTACATAACTTCAATTTATTTCAGTCCTCATTTCCTTATTTTCATATCACTTTTTTACATACTCCCAAAAAAGTGGGAGGGCCACCTTGCTGCGAGAAAAAGTGGGGGGGGGGGCTGCCCCCCCCCCCCCCCCCCCGATGCTACGTGCCTGTTTGTAAACTCCCGCACTGCTTACTCTTTGAATACCCGGAAGTAAAGCATACCTGCTGTACGGGACAGATAACTCTTTCAGTTACGATAACTCTAGTTTATGGGAAGACTGAATACATGTACAGGTTGAGTTTTGTTTTGCCGATTTATTATTTATATGATATACTCTCATATGCACAACTATGTCTTCTGGATTTGTAGAATAAAAAAAAAATGTCTGAGAATTTAAAAAAAAAATAAATCTAAAAGTCTGTCTATTTGGAAGAACTGATAGATTGCTGGAAATCGCCTCTAAAGTATGTATCACCTACAACTATCAGGGTTGGTTATCTAAGATTTGATAAGAATTATTCATTTAATATTTTGGACTTACAAATGTTATGATTTGCATATGTGCGAATTCGAAATCAAATAAATTGTCACTTTATTTAAATTCTAGTTTCGTATGAATTCACATTGAATTAACAAACAAGAACGTTTCATTATTTTCTAACTTTATTGGGGGTGGGGGTGGGGGGGGGGGGGGGTTCATCCAAAAAATCTTGACAAGCAAAATAAAAAATAGATTATCCAAAATATCCTAAACCATGGACGGGGGGGGGGGTTGCATGGGCTTTATATGTACATTGTTTGTTTCCTTAAGAGATCTGCGCCAAAAAATAAGGAGGGAGATCCCTTTACTCTCACTCACCCCCTGAAGATACTTTTTAGAATTATATAATAATAATGTAATCTTTACGGAAGGATTTTTACATCAGAGCGTTCGTCGTTACATCCTAGCGTCACCAGAAGCAATTATACTTTTTTAAGCTGTAACATTTGTAAGGTGCAGAATGTGTATATTGTATTAAATTTGATTTGCAGATGATAGATTTTTGTCCGTCAATTTTCCAGTGTTGGTCCAGGTAACATGATTAATGGTTTTTCATTAGGTGACCTGCGTCCAATCCCAGTAGAAAGCTGAATTCGTTTTCTCTTTAAATTTATATTAAAATTGTTGATCTGCATTTCTTTACGTTTTATTGCTTTGAGTAAAGAATTAAAAAAAATCTTAAGTTTTAAATGCCTCAAACTTGTTAGCAATATTAGATAATATTTACATTCCACATATTTTTTGCTTGTAAAGTGTGTTGCACACATGGTACTCAAAGGTTAAAATGACGAGTTTCATTATGACGTCACAAACGTTGTACGCTGTTAACTGCAACGTCACAAGCGAAAATCAAAGTTCACGCTTGCGGCTGTTACTGTGGCTCTTCCATTAATATGAACTTACCCTTAGGATAAGATAGGAATTTAAAGGTATACATCACATTTGCAGACAAGGCATGAAGTTAAAATAATGTAAATACAAGCATTAAATCATGATTTTTTGAACTATACAGTCTCATAACTGCAGCGATGCTTGCATACAAATTTTCAATAGCGCTAACGCGCGTTACTCAATTTGTATGCACACACCGCTGCAGCTATGAGACTGTATACTTCAAAAAATCATGATTCAATGCTATATTATATCATTTCATATCGTTTCATATTTTCTATAGATAACTCGTTTATATTATCTTGTATAAAACTGTATACAGCTTTATTCTAGTTTTTCCAATTTCCAAACCGGCGTATTTTCAAAGCTCAAAGGTGTTATGACGGCCTCTTTAAAATAAAAAATCCAAATCATAACGTCATAGTCTAAACTGCATCGATTTTAAGAGAAAAAAAAGAAAAGGAAAAGATCCGAAGCGTTCCGAAATCCGAACAAAAAGGTGCAAGGTCTTCCTAAAAGGTACAAACAAGGTGAAATAAAGGATGATGATACAACAGTGTGATGATAGCACGTGACATTGCTCATATCATTGGTATGTACAAATGTATTTTATACTATGTATTCATAAAAACATTTATTACCTTTTATTATGAGTATTCAATAACATCTCAAATGTTGCAAATTATTGCGACGGATGGTCCACCATAAACATAACCAGATTGTAAAACAGGGGGAACATTTGCTATTTTGTAGGTTTTCAGTTGGGGATAATGTGGCTATTTAAAGGGGGAAATCCTACTATATAGTCAGCTTTCTGTGGGGGGAAACTGCTATATAGCAATTTTGTCCATGGAAAAGATGGCTGGGGGGAAAGGAATTATATAACACAGGTGAACAAGTAAGTGAACAGTTCTCTAAATATTTCATACTGTTATTAAGTACTCTCTCCTTCTCTCTCTCTCTCTCTCTCTCGCTCTCTCTCTCTTTCTTTCTCCCTCTTTCATGTACCATCATGCCATTATTAAAGTTTACTACATGTAAAATGTCTCAAAAGTTTGTCAGAGGAGAATCAGATTACTATAAATGCAATAATATTATTTTTCCCTAATTTGGAAAAGAAAATCACTTTATGCTAATATAAAGCATGCATATATCACTTCTACAACTAAAACAACGATGAACAATGGCAATGATATAATCCAAATGCATGCTTAATTCTTGATGATATAATTACTTTCAAGTTAATAATGAATTTATTTCTTACAGTGAGTCTTTTGACTCTATGTCAGGGGCGGAAGTTATGGAACCATCAGATTTCGAAATGAAACATAGTTCAGACTTTTGGAAGGCGTGTACGTCAAAGAAAATCATTCTTGGGAGTAGTTTTGTGGACCTCTTTTCGTAAATTAGAATTGCAGTAGAATTGTTTTTATCTATTTAATGTTATTATTCAAATAAATCATTTGTAGAAACACGTACAAAATCTGCGTATGGAAAAAAAAAGCATATTCGTTTTTTTTATTTTAATGTTCACAGGGCGAAAACCAATCTTTAAGCAAGTCCTTAAAGGTGGCGTAAAGGTGGTGTAAAGGTGGCTTATAGGATATACAATATTTAAGCCACTTTTAAGTCACCTTTAAGCTGAGCTCATAGGTCCTTAATGTCCAAACTTCTTTAAGTCACCTTTAAGCCATCTTTAAATCACCTTTTAGCATCTTTAAGTGGCATTTACGCTCCCTTCAATTTGTCTTTAAACCATCTTCCCCAAGTTCCCTTTAAGTCAAGTTTGATCAAACTGAACAATAAAGACATATATTAATGCAAAAGCTCTTTTATAGGGAGGGAGGGGGTTATCCGAGTGATGATATAATTTCCAAGGAAGGAGGGAGGTGTTCTAGGCGGTTTTAATTGTCGCTCCATTAAATACAGATCGCTATCATCACCACCGCTCCGATGGACACAGATTGCCGTTATCAAATTCTTAATTTTTTTTTTTGGTATCAAAATTATTGTAGGGGTTAGCGCAGTCTCTGTATCTTAATCTATGCATGAAATTATATTAAAGTATGCTTGTTTCCTATTGTCACACGCATATTTTCACTGTTTACATGTTTTTTTTACATATTTTCATTCAGTTTCATATAAAGCGTTTATTTCAATAATTCAAATGATCAGAAAGAGGATTTTATAACTTTTAATCTCTAATTGAGTATGCTGTGTAAAGTGTGGAATATAAGAATATGTTATGTTTTTAAATCATTTTATTTATTTCTAAAATCAATGGTTTTAAAAGGGTGAAATTCCTTAACTATTTTTTTAATGGCCAAGACCCATGTACTATAAGCTAATTCTTTTTATTGTAACATTTGCCATTGTTTATTTAGGATAAGTCACTTCGTGTCTTCTTATACTCATTTTTCTTTATGTCACTAATTTCTTTGTTATCAAATATGTGTGAAGCAATTCACTGTCCATACACCAGGTGTCATACATAAGACTCTTATTTACTCAAGTTGAGCCCCTATAGCAAAAATGTAGTTCTTACTTAGTGTGAATTATTATTACGCGTTAATCGTCTTTTTACTTACATTTTTCTAAACATACGCAATTGTCACTAATTTCATTGGTCAGTTTTTCAAGAACTAAATATTTACGACAGGCGAGAGGTTGGCTATGCGCATCACTTACTCGATTGCGCTCTTTACACCTTTACTTGCTGCCCACTCTCTGCCTCTTTTTAAAGGTATGTGAAATTATGTATTGTGCGTTTTTATATTGCGTAAACTATTTTATTTCATTAACAGTATTTCAATCTAAGTTTTTATTATCAAAAAACGCAATATCTTTTGGAATTAATGCAACTTTATATTTTTTTCCAATTATATTGTGTTCATTGAATTGTATGTATTTATAGGTAGCAACATTGTTTTCCTGTTTTCATGGTCGCATGCTTTTATATTATTTTTTTTTAAATTTAAAATCTTTTTTAACCCGCAAAATTCTGTATTAATTAACTCAGTTAACTTAAGAGCAGCTCGGCACATCTCGGCGTTCGATGTACTTTACGGAATTAGCCGAGGTTTGCCGAGTGCGTTCTAAACAATAAGAACTCTTTTATGTAGGGAGATAGGCTTTTTGTTATTCGTTTGCAAATCTTTCAAGAAGCAAAAATGACGCGTAAAATCCTTTTCTTAATACTGTGTAAGTGTTTTAATTTGTTTAACTTGAGTTTCCCAATATTTCCTTTATGATTTTTTTATACATATTTATATCATACAGTTAAAGATCATGTGATCATAGATTTATTAGGACTGACGTTAAGTCACTAATGTAAACAATTGTACTTTCACTTTCTTTCTTTTTTAAATAATCTGTATTCTCGTGTGAGATACAGGTGGAATGCAATTAAACGACAATTTGATATATATATATATATATATATATATATATATATATATATATATATATATATATATATATATATATATATATGTACACCCAAACCGAGCGAGACACAGTCAAGACACACATGATGGTTGAGACACTATTATTAATTAATCGGTGAAATAAATACATATCTCTCTCTCTATCTCTCTCTCTCTCTTTCTCTCTCTCTCAGTTCATCCGGTTATTAAACAAAATAGATAAGATAATGAACCAAAATTGCATGGTTTAATTTCATAATCGGTTTAAGTTATGAATTTTTTTTTAAATTTTAATCATTTCTAGGTCTAATTCTAGATCACCTAGATATATGTGAAAGAAAAAGACTCTCAACTGCCTTTATTATATCGGATAGGATATTACTGCTTTGTTTGCCTAGTTTTGTTCGTGTGTGTATATCTAATTAGAGTCTATTGTTTGTCCAACTTAAGAAAACCACTCGAACTAACAGAGGATATACAAGATATACACAACAGGTGTGTCGTGTGCCCAGGTGTACGTTAGGGTTTCTAAAGACGTTGAAATCTTACTATGTACATGTAACGATAAGTCTAGTGAATAAAAGTTTATTTACATTTGTAATGTATTTTCATTGAATTATTTCCTAACTCTGGGTTTTAAAAATTTTACTTCTTCAAATTAAAGATACGTGTATGCAAGAGTAAAATCTAGAGGCTAATTAATCACTGTACCGGTGATCATAAATAGGGGTTAATTACTTAAATATATATATATATATATATATATATATATATATATATATATATATATATATATATATATATATATATATATATATATATATATATATATATATATATATATATATATATATATAAGGGTTAATATGTCACATACCTGGCTTTGTACATCTTACAATTGTATGAACAAGTATATGGATACATCATTTGCAATTGCCACATGCAGTAAATAAGTCACCCGTAATTGGTTATATTGTTTGTTATAGAATTGATTGTCTAAAAATCAGGTATACAATGAAATATTTAAACATACTGGAAGGGTGCCGTGATCATGAAAACCGGGAAATTGCGAAGAACTAATACCCTATTAGTTTCAATGCATTTAAAAAAAGAAATTATTTCCTTGCATTTCATTTAGCTATGAATTAGATAAACGTATATCTACTCGGCTTAAATTTATTAACTGAATATTAACTAAAAAGGCTAACTTGTAAGCCTAACGATTTCCATTTCGGTATAATATATTTTTTTTTTCACTGAAGACCAAGTTCCGTATTTGATTCTAAATACATGCATGCATGTAATTTAACAATTATATATAATTGATTGTTACAATCTGAATGGAAGTCAAAATCTTTTAAAGTAAAAAACACATATTCAGTACATTGATTCAATATCCAAGAACATAAAACAGTTTTAGGATATAAAAACTAAATAAAATATGTAAGTTGCCGTGGCTCAGGGGAAATGAGGTGATGCTGGTAAACGAAGGGTCCCAGGTTCAAATCTTGTCTTGGGCGTTTTGATTAATTCTTTTTTTTCCTTTTATTTTCTAGAACAAAAACAGTTTTTAATACCTTTTCTATCATTATCATATAGTTAATATATTTTGTTGGTAATTTAAGCACAATATTGAATTAAAAGATTTTTTAATGGCTTAGGGGTGGCTAAAGGTAGCTGAAAGGTGGCTTAAAGAAGTTTGGACATTAAAGACCTATAACTTGTCCTTAATGGTGGCTTAAAGGTGGCGTAAAGATAGTCTTTAAGATGCCTTTAAGCCATCTTTACGCTTTCTTTAAGCCACCTTTAAGCAACACATATAGCTTAAAGGTGGCTTAAAGATATTCTTTAAGTTACCTTTAAGCACCTTTAAGCTATCCTTAAGAAGAACTTAAAGATGGTCATTCATCCTGTGATTTATCTCAAGTGCATTTGTAGAATAACGCACTCTGTTTTAAGGGGCATGGTCACGATTTTGGTCAAAATTATTTTTAGATTTTAATATTTACAATGCTTCAGAAAGGCATTTTTAATCGGAAACCGAAATTTGATTTCATTTGTTGAGTTATAAGCGAGTTACAGAGCTTGAATTTCTTCGCTATCTAAACAAAGCGTTTGTTTACATTTTGAACGTTGAAGTAAACAATTCAGTTTTAGCCCGAAAACGTTAAACGTTGGAGCTGTTTATCTATTCTTAAAATAAATAAAACGATTAACAAATAAGCTGGAAAAATATTTTTTACCGGAATATTGAACCCATGTAAACAAAAACAGGGCACAAGAATTGTTTACTTGACAAAGAATTGTGGGCCCTGTATCTTGCTTATAACTCTACGAATGACTTTCAAATTTTATTTGATCATTAAAAATTTAATGCATTTCAAAGCATTGTAAATAATAAAAACATCAAAATAGAATTTGACCAAAACCGTGACCATGCCCCTTTAAATGGAAATGAAAGTTTTTTATGAATTTCTTACTGTAAATTCGGTTTAAGTCACATGTGCTTTTGAATATGTATTTGAAAAATAAAATCCTTTCTTTGGTGATTCATGCGGGATATGAAGGTGGCGACATTGCAGAAATAATACATAACCCGAGTTAGCGCGTTATGTAATTTGTTTCTGCAATGATCGCTACCTTCATAACCCGCATGAATCACCAAAGAAAGGATTTTTTGGTTTATATTTACATCTTTCTGTTAGCAAATTAAATGATTGATTTTTCAAAGTAAGTAGAATTAACTAAATTAGTCTTTATGTACATCAGAACGTTAACTAAATGAAACAGCCACATCGTCTCCTGTGGGAAATTGAGTTTGACAACATCCTGATTATTTCGTGCAGTCCGTGATTTTTCTTAAGTTGCTGAAGGTTTCAACCAATCAATAAACGATGCGTGTAGATTTCAGTCTGGCTGTTTCTATAAAGTTGTGGATTAACTATAAGTTTCGGTAAGAATAGAGGAAATCATACTCGTTAGATGTAAATAAATGTGAATAAACCCATGAATAAAATCACCACTGACACCACTGTCTGAAACTGATGCTCAAGGAAAAGATTCACCAGACAAAGACTATGAACAAAGCATTACTTGTTATAAAAGGTAAATTGATAGCACACATTAGCAGTGTGTCACAGTGACTAAAATTCTAAAAGGAGATAAATGCACCACAATACAGAACAAAAGGGGATTTAACTTAGATACCTTACTGCAATTTATGCAAATGCTATGATCATGATTTATACAAACACTGGTCTCCTAATATGTCAATCATTCGTTATCTCTATCATTCATTATGCAGTTTAATTGTTTCATATAAAAAAAATATTGACTTTGAAAGACGTTTTTGACAGTATTCACAGAGACAGTTAAAGGAAAGTCCTAAAGCATTATAATTGTATACAGTCCCTGCAACGTTCTACTTTCCCATTTTTTGCGGAATCACCGCGCGAACACTTGCGCTCTCCGCTCCGTCCGATCGCGCTCACCGTTCACAAGCGCTCACCATGCGCTTACAGTTCATTCAGCGTTTACTTATCGTTCAGTCAGAAAATATCATATCAAGGCTGGTAACAATAAATACATGTAGTTTATTTTTTATTTTTTACAGATTACCGACGAAACACAATGTAAGGATAATTCCCGAAGCATTCTGAAAGAATCATTCCTCTTGCGTTCAAATAGTGTTCACCGCGCGTTCACCGTTCACTTTGTGCTTGTTTTTGCACTGCGTTGGCGCTCCGCGTTCGCTCAGTGTTCACCAGCGCCAACCAAATGCCGTTCAGCGTGCGCTCATCGTACGCTCATCGTTCGCTTAGCGTGCGCTCACCGTTCACTCACGGTTCAAGTGGAAAAGTACAACGTTTCAGGGACTGTACAATCTAAACTTGTTAGCCTAATATAAGCATTCTTTACAAAAATTAAAAGCATTATTTGTAGCTCCTCAAACACATTACGGGGTATGATACACGATTAATAAAGAAATCAAAGTATTTTTCACATGATTTTATTTTCACTTCTTCTTTTTCATACAGTCTCTCCCTTTACCACCAGCGATCCAAGCTTTGTACTTCGACACATAATCACGTTTCTGGGGTTGATCGAATCTCTTTTTCCACATGATGCCTGCATTAATTGAATATTCATAGTTAATGAATGAAAAATCTAACACAAACTTAATTTAACTTTGAATATTAACCAAAACCAAATTGCATTTTCCTGAATTTACGTAACGTTATTTACTAGTGTAGGAAAAATTATTGAAATTCATCTTGCTTACGCAAAAAGTATTTAAAAAAAATTTTCGTTTGGCCAGAATTTAATTGCATTTTCCTAAATTCACGTTATGTTTTCTACTAATATTGTAGATTCCTTATTTTACGCGGGTACTTAATTCCGCGATTCGACGATTAACCATCAAATCGCGAGAACATAAACTCGAGAATGCCGAAATTTTATCTTAGTTTCATGTAGTTTACATGTGTCCCAAAATTAAAAGCGAGATTTTAGAATTCGCGAGACGGGATTCTCGCGATTTTACGCAGATTTTAAGTACTCGCGTTTTATTAGGAATTTACAGTATAAGAAAATTTATTGAAATTCATCTTGCTTACAGAAAACGTGTCAAACAAACCTTTTCCATTTGTTCTGTCCCAAGTCAATCCAGACGCGATATCAATTATCCCGAAAAGTAGAAGAACAGTGATCTAATAAAGAACAAATAAATTGTAAACAGTTGCAAACACCATCTTAACAAAGACTTTGTTTGAGAAAAGGACGTTAAAGGACGTTTTACTCAATATGTTTTTCACCTCTTTTTCTACTTGCTAGTTATTATATAGTAAAAAGATAATTTTGTAAAATAGTTTCTAATTAATAATAGATGCATACAATTTTCTGTTCGTTTATTTTGATGAGACTGTCTCATTTGCAAACCTTCTCAGTTTTTTTTATTCATTGGTGGAATTTTGAAACATTCTAACTTACTTGGATGTTTACAAGTGATATCATGTTTCAAATCACTGGGTATCTACTGTAACAAGTTGATTGATTTCTTGAAATTGATTTCTTTTCATGTTAAAATTTATGAAACAAGATACAAAAAATAATCACAGGGTGAAAAACCATCTTTAAGCAAGTCCATTTAGATTGCTTAAAGGTGACTTATAGGAGCGTAAAGAATAATTATACGATCTTTTAGTCCATTAACCTACGTTTAGCTAGAGGCTTTAGGTTCTTACTGTCTAAAAGTATTTGAGGTATTCGATGTATAACGACCACATTTTGTACCTTATATATGAATGGTCCGATATTCTTAATCATGATATCATTTTGAAGGTGTTATCAAATAAAAATACTCCACCAAAGGAATTTTCAAAATGTTGATTATGGTCCAACTAATTACACCTTGAATTTTGCATTGAAGTCTATGGGCAACGTATGTTTTATTAAGATATTGTAAAAAGTAACTTGAAATTCGTTAAACTCTCTTGGTTAATATATGCATAAACTTTCTTTTCAATAAAATTTGGAATAAAATGAATCATTCACCGCAGATATTTTGACGAAATTAAAATTTTCTTTTTTTTTCATCAAGGGGAGATAACTTTTTAAAAAAATTAAAGTGCGAGATGACCAGCTCCTTATATGTTGTCCGTCATGTGAATTTGGTTCATTTCACTTTCATAGTTATCTAGTAATACATATTTAGCTAGTTTAAAATGATTCAAAATTGTTCAATATCCGTTCATTATACATTGAATTCCTTAAGCCACCTCTAATCTACTTTTAAGTAGCCTTTAAGCATCGTTTAATGACATTTACACTTCCTTAAGTTGCTTTAAACTCTCCTTAGGTATCAAGGGACAGTTTCGGATAAAGTACCCGTGAATATTTTTGTAAAATTGAGAAAAGCTGTACTTGAGGGCTTATGAGTGTTGCTAAAATCCATGAAATGATTTTAAATAATTATCATTAGTTAGAGGGATGCTCTTGTTGAAATTAATATGCAATATGTAGGTCCCATATGTTAGGTACATGAGAATCAGAAGTAAAATGCGAAACCTGCGGCTGTGACTGTTGTGTTGACTTTACACAGTGAAAATGCAAGTTACAGACTGGAGGGTAAATAACACGAAAAGTAGGTGGATAGGACATTGTAAACTATACACCGGTAAGTTTCTGACATGTGATGGTGCAACATGAACACGGTACGGAAGGTCAACCCTTTGCAGGAAAGAACTAGGTACGGTTGTAATGGTATAAATGCCTAAAATTCCAACATTTTTCAAGTTGTTTGTGAAAAGTAAATATATGCATAATTACGAATATGATGTCAAGTGTAAGCTATAAATCCAAAAAAATAATCGTTCAAAGCGTTGCTAAGCAACACCAGCATCCGCTAAATGCACGATGTTTACCGGAAATTAACATATTCAAGGCAATTTTTACTATAAAATTTGAAAATGTATATAGAGCGCAGGCCTCGAGCAAAACGAAACATGATTCATTGAAATATAATTAAAAAGAGAAAAGATTTGAACATAATTACATTTTGCTCGAGGCCTGCGCTGATAGATAAACTTCCCGTTTTGTGACGAGTTTTAGTGGTGGTTTCAGTCGGGTAGACGCGGTTATATACGCCGTATAATTAATTATCGATAACGACAATCAGACAAGATAAGATAAATTTATCTCCAGTAACTTTCATTACAAAAAATAATATCTTTAATAAGTTCTGATAAATTATTATCCTGATAATGAATAGGACGTGATCATTTTTGTTTTCACTATAGGTCTACCGTCAACTATATTTAGGCCTACCGTATACTGTTGACTGACGTTTTCCTTTTGTTTTCCCCGTACTTGTAACTTTTGTATAATTTTCCTCATTTACACTACATACTTTGAGCTTCTTGAAACGATTCTTCGATATGGCAAATTATTAAAAACAAGATATATATTCGCCATATGAAGTATATCGATAGTGAAGCTATCGAGCTCTCGAAAGGCCTTAGCAGCACTTTTTTCCACCGCATAATATTCCTATTTGTTTACACATCACAAGAAAACATCATTACTTCAACAACAAGTCCCGTATTTTTATAGAAATGTTCGGTGAATGATCCATTCACTCAGAAAATATCAGTAAATTTCATTTGAAGCATTTCAAACGCATTTACAGAACAAGTTTGTTTACATGACGTCACATTCTTTTAATAAGGCGGGTCGTAAGTGAAAGAAATTAGGCTTAGCGATTTTTTTTACTTGACATTGTGAATGGACTCCCGACTTCATCAAACAAAAGGTTGCTGATGTAGACTGTGATATACAATAAGATATTTAAAATAGGTTTATATGACACATCTTCAATGCTTATATTAATTCAGCTAACAAGTAATTGATGATAATCATATAAAGGTCTTATAGGCCTACAGTCTAACATTCACACCTTGCCGCGATCACGTCATGCGTTAAATTTAGTCAAATATTTTCTTTTTTTGTCATTTTTACTATTTTTTGCATCAGTGAATATAATTTTTGCAAGCACATGTTCATTTACTTTATGTTCTTATATGTGCGCTGTAAAAATAATATTTGTACCGATGAAGCCGATGATAGTCTACAAACGTATACTCATGTGTTGAAAGCGTTATACTTACCATTAGTATTTAAAATACATAAAATCCATGCAAACAAGACTTTATTACTTCTGTATTGTTTGTACAAGCATACAAACATGAGAGAGAGAGAGAGAGAGAGAGAGAGAGAGTTTCTTTTAAACAACGTAGTATAAGTAAGAATTAAACTTCATAGAGGCAGTGCAATCATGACATTAACCATCACAAATACTACAAAATACGTCGTCATTGTAAGATGCATTTTTCTTGAAATGAAAAACAATTGAACGAAAATGGAAGAGCACATGGTGGAGCTCGCAGACTGATTTGATTGACAAGTGATACTGTTTAGTTGGATGGATTGATTAAACCACAGTGTGCATTATTTTTGGTTAATTATAAAGATTTAAAAGTATTTCATGTCGATGTATTGCACATTTGAGAGTAAAATGACTATCATTTATCAAAAACTAATGCAATAGTTTGTTTCTTTCTTGGAACAAATGATACCTAAAATATCATACGGCGCGCAGTAAAAATTGTACATCACATGTAAGAAATAAAGAAAGAAAATATTTAAACTCATTCTAAATATATGAAACTTTATATTATTCTCTTGTATAAAAAACACATGTCTGTAATCATGTCTTTATATAGTTTTGATAACGGTAAATGTTATAAAAAGGGTAAGCTATATGTATGTCTATCGTTATGATTCTACATGCTACATGTATGTACTCGCTGTTATAACCGACCAATCTGCATGCTATTAAAGTTCGATACAATTAATTCATTGAATAAATAAACTGAATATACTACTTTTATAAATCAAGAGTATGTGTTGTACCGTTTTCCCTTACATTTTATGTCACATACTGTATATTCCTTATTTTACGTGAGTACTTCATTCCGCAACTCAACTGTTTTGAATCAAATCGCAAGAATATCAAATCGCGAACACCAAACTTTTATCATAGATTCAATTAGTTTACATCTATCCGAAAAATTAAAAGCGATATTTTAAAACCCGAAATATGTGCTTCTAGTGATTTTACGCAAAAATTAATTCCTCGAGTTTCATTAGGAACGTTATACAAAAAGTGCCTGTTTGTGAGGGTAACAGTTGAAATTGACACCCGAGAAAACTATTGTCAACGCAAAACGAGGTTGACAATGGTGTTCAAGGGGTGTCAGTTTCAACTGTTACCCTCCCAAACAGGCACTTTTTATTTTAATATACATGTAACAATTCGTTGTGTTACCCGTTGCCAAGTGTGTTGCTAACGCTGAGGGTAATAGAACGGATTATCAACTGCGTCTAAACCATACAGATCTGAGTATTTACCATGAAGATATAATAAACAGTATTTAGCTACTGACTTTAATTTGAGGTTTGGTTGTTAATTACAAAAAACCATTGTTTTTAAAATATTTGTAATGGAAAAGAAAGTTCCCGCAGGTAAGTGTTGATTTAAATTATATAGAAATATCAACGGTAATTACTTATCGCAACTTTGTTTGCCTTTCGGAAATAACAAAAATAAAAATAAATAAATAAATAAATAAAACGTTTAAGTAAATTGATTACGGCGACGCTTTTTATTTTCTCTTTCCATGTCTCATTACAGGGGGCACAACAATTCTGAATATGAGCGAAAAGTGCACGATGAAAAAATACAAGCGGATTGTTTATGGCATAAATGCATTTATACTCAACGATTTTAGGCATGCATATCTCAAACAAAACTCATCGTTGATGCTAGAGAATGCGAAGACGCAAACACCCAATAACAAAAACAAGCTGTTACCTTTTTCAAGAAAATCCAGATTTCGTATTTTTAAACTACACTGCGAGCCTAAATCCTAACGAAACTAGTTTGGATGCAAATTGAAATAAGGAAATTAATTAGATTATGTTTAATTCTTCAAGACTTTAATAATTTACAATATTTTTATTATTTTTTTTTTTTAAATATCAACCCTTTCAAAAGAGACAGTATAAATGATGTAACGGAATTGTAAAGGCAGATGTGTTAACATTGATTTAAAAATGGAGCACTTTAATTTTAACTTTCCAGAAACACACGAGATATTGGACTTTTTATTTTCTGTGAATAGATATGTTTACAATTATGTGTATATAATAATGGCCATTATACAACTTACCGTCGTATTTAAAGTTACCATTATAATGTGATTCATATGAATTTCATTGCTTACGTGTATAACGTTACGATGCTAAATGCGACGTCATTATAACGTGACAAAAATGACACACTATTTGAGCAGTGGCACACACAAAAATTATGAAGAAATTATCAAAACTGTTCTATTTCATGAAGTTACATATTAATGTCTACCTTTTAGTAAAATATCGTTTGATTTAGAGATAGGGCCATTTTTGGCATATACCGTACCTTGTTCTTAGCTGGGGAGGTCTAAAAAGCTGAAAAATCATGAAAAATTAGCAAAAAATAAAAGGGTCAAAATCTCATGAAAACCAGTATGTAGAAAATTTTACAGGTTTTGACAAGTAACTTTCTTCAGAAATTGGTGATTGGTCTTATAAAGGGTGAATTAAAGGTATTTGAGCTGAAAGGGAACTGAGGAAATTCTAGTTACAGAGTTTCGAAGACACACATCCCCTGACTTCAATGAAATGTATCAAAAACAAAAAACTGTCCCATGCCACCTTAAGTAGCCTTTAAGTCAACTTTGATCAAACTAAACAGTTTCATGTTAACCATGTTTGCAAGGTTCTTTTAAGGGTGTGTTGGGGTAGTTTTGATTGTGTAAACACTTGAGTTTACACAATGTCGCTCCATTGAAAACAGATCGCCGTTATCAGCTATTCTCAAATGAACTCATCTCACCGTAATTTCAATGCGGTCTTTGTTTTCATTCTTTACCACCCCAGCTGTTCCGAAGCCTTGAGGCCCCCGGGCCATCCTCTCCCTTGATCCGCGTAAGAAATTATATCAAACCATGTGTTTCCTATCATAATCTCTCTCTCTTCTCTCTCCCTGTCTGCCTGTCTGTCTGTCTCTCTCTCTCTGTCTCTCTCTCTCTCTCTCTCTGTAAAAACTTAAGTACTAATAAGGAATTTGCATTCAATATTTGACGGAATAATACTAAGTCGAAAACAACAAAGTGTTCGAATGTTTGCGCATGGTATTGTATTTATATTTATACCAGTATATAATTTTATTGAGTCGGACTAAAAACATCATCTTCATCACAATATGTTTCTATACAGAGTTTGTTTTTGCAAAAGACAAGCATTTACCTAGTAAACTACATCAATGTTGTTTACAAAGTTCACCCGGTTCCCTTATGAGAAAATAGAAAAAGTGAATGAATATTAAATGATTTAGCTTATTATGAGGTTATAATATCTCTTTTATTATCAATTTTAATTATATTTTTAGATCTAATTATAGATCAGCACGACACATGTAAAAAATGTGCATGCTTAATTATGTTGCTTAAATAAATTGCCTTAAGTTTTAAATTATAGGGAATTTTTCTGTTTTGTTTGTCTAGACATTGTTCAATTCCTGTTTATATATCTAATTAAAATATATTGAGAACTTGAGAAGAGCCCTAGAACTAACACAGAGTACACTAGATCTACAAAACAGATGTGCCTTTTACCCAAGTACACGCCATGGTTTCTAAAGGTGTTGAAGAAGTCTTTATCCCGGTGTGCAATAGGAGAAGTCCGTCGATTTTTTAAATTTATTCCGAATAGATTCATTTCGTCAACCTTGGTTTTAAATTAATTGCATATTCTATAAATTATAGACAATTTAATGCATGTAAGAGAAAACAACAGAGACTATGTAGAGTACAGATTAAATATCACAAACTGAGGGTTTATTTGGTACATATAGTAATTCTTCACACCTTGGGTGTATTATAAGTGCACACCATATGAATATGCCACATGCAGTAAATACTGTAAATGATGAAGGTGGATGTTATAAAATCGATTGTTTAGAAATTATACACATTATTAAAACAAAAATGTGTTTAATCAAATGTCAATGTATGATTATATATTATGTTAATGTTATTATTAAGGGTTGTAAAACGCCGGGATCGTACACGTTTTGGCAACTAACTTCGTAATTTTATTTAAGATAAATTTAAAATGATACTAAATTCCCAAATTTTATCTGAAAAACATAACATTGATTCAATAGCCAATGATATTTAAGATATAAACACCACATTTCATTTTAGTTCCTATATATGGCGCGCTGGTTGTCATGGTTGTATGCAGATTTAAATAACATACGGGTCCTAGCATCGATACTGAACTCGGGCGTTTATTTTTCAGTTTTTTTCTAAGACAAATATTGTTTTGCATACTTTTTCTACCACATAATGATTATTACTAGCCACAAAATATGCATTCTTTACTTAATTACCTCTGGTTTTCTAAGTTCCCCCCGACTATTTCAAGAAAAATCTTTTTTATCTAACAGTAGAAAAAAAAGCTTAAGATATTTATTTTAGTTAACTAACAAGGAATTTGATATACATTGTTGCTTCTCAACTTTCATTATTTTTAGATATAATGATAAATCTGTGTTGAACCAGGTTTTTTTTCTAAAACAAAAAAAGAAGTTTGGACAATAAGGACCTATAAGTTGTCCTTAAAGATGGATTAAAGGTTACTTAAGGCTGTCATTAAGCTGCTTTTAATGACATTAAGCCATATTTACGTTTTAAGTCAGCTTTAAGCACGATGGTGTTTAAGCTACCCTAGAGCATTTTTTAGAATTAAAACGTTAAGATGCTCAAAGATGGTCATTCATCCTGTGAATACTTCAAAATAACTATAATCTCTGGTACATTGTAACTTAATCGTTTTATTAATGACCAGTTTTACCGACAGAGAAAAATCAGAAACAAGCAAGTTTAAATCATCAATAATTTTTCGTTTTACAAATATAAATGAAATCTCAGTGATTTCATTTAGTTCCTAGCAATTAACATTAATTTCAATGTAACCATAAATTAAGAAAGGGGTCGAACTCTGACCCAAATAAAAAATACCAGCTCGTTTCAAAAGGCTTATAAATCAATTAATTTTTAAAACATTCTCAATATGCATGTATTTTTTCGGAAAAGAAATGTCTGAGATACCCTCATGCCGAATTTCAAAGTTCAGTATGGAGAGTATTTAAGGAATTTTATCGGAGGTTTTGTATGTAAGTAGCGTGCATTTGATGTAAGATTTTCAAAGATTAGTGCGAAGGTTTCTCGACTTGTTGCAATACTGCTGTTGGCAGAGGCAAAATCCCATCGTGAGCCCTGGACCGGTAAATGTCCGAGTAAAAATTAACGGGCGACTTCGAGAGAATAATGACGTATATCTCCGCTATTTTAAGACCCATCAACTTGAAATTCAGCATCAGTGAATCTCAGACATTACTTTTCCGAAAAATACATGCATATTGCGAGTGTTTTAAAAATCAATTGATTTATTAGGCTTTTGAAGCGAGCTGGTAGTTTTTTATTTGGGTCAGAGTTCGACCCCTTTCTTTATTTATGGTTACATTGAAATCAATGTTAAAACGGGCTTGGCCCCTGTGCAATTAAGATACAAAAGAAATACACCAAAAAGAAATTTAATCGTACAAAATATGCAGAGTGATGGGTCAACAAGTGCTGATTATAAATCGGGGTTGAAAAATACGGGTATTATCATTTGTACTGATTATCTATACATGTACAAGGTGATTTGAAAAAAAAAATTGTTATTGAAGATAAAACTGAATAAGTCTTACCAGGACTTTGAAATTGGCTACCTTCATCCTGATTGACGCCTCTCTTCTAGATACAGCAAGTTGACTGTGTTGCTGTGCAAGAAACTCACCAGATATTTAATATATCATTGAAATACCTAAAACATGCATTAGATTGCATTACTGCTCAAACTGCAGTCGGTATTAAGTTTCAAATTCACTGTTCATGATATGAAAACACGATCGACACAGCTTGAAATGAACTCTTAAAAACCATCATTATTTAAAAATCTACACGTGTCTTTCAACGCAGACTTTTAATAAATTTGTTACCTGCATGGAATTTTAACTTTAACAAGCAAGCAGAATAATTTACATCTTGTTCAATTAAAAAAAAACTAACTGTGTAATTATGTAAAATTTTGTCAAGTTATAGATTTCTTATAAAAATAGAATTCTACCAATATTTATTTTGGAAATCAGTTTACAACGTGTGTGATTTGTAGATCTACAGGTCTGAAAAGGTATTCTACTGTGAAAAAAAGGACCCTACTTGTCAAAAAATACTGAATCTGGGTGATTTTCCTCGTAAAAATTTGACTTCTGGGTCAATATTCTATGGAGGTCACTTTTTGTCGTTACACTGGTGGTCATTTTTTCTTCTTAACAGTCCACCATCACCCCCCCCCCCCCTCCCAAGAAAATATGGATAGCACAAAATTTGATATAAAAAGAGGCATTTTTTAGTTCTTGAGGATGAGCCCTTTTAAAGCCAAACAATGGTCGAAATTTACTGATCTTGATATCAATCTAATACAATATATATATATATAAGGGTGTTATAAGTAATCTTTGTAGTGCAACGTACATTTCAATATATTTCCAATTAGTTGTTGAGATGGAACAACGCATCTCAATTCCCGTACATGTATATACAATATTGTACCATACAAAGTAAATGATTGTTTCATTTGTTTTCAGGTATCGGTTTACATAGTGACATAAACGCCCGACTTAAGTTATTGTCGCTGCTTTTGTTTTCAATTGATAACTGAGTTTTTTCATTCCTCCCAGCAATTTATTTAAATCCCAGAAGGATCTTAAAACATATGTCCTTTACTTTTTATTTTTCTGGTTTTATGAAGCAGAAGTCCATTTGGTTAAAAAATAAGAATAAAGAAGGAAGGAACTTGCTGTCTATCTGGATCATTTATCAAAATATTATGAAAAGTTTCCTAAACAACAAGGAAAAACCCAAGTAAATTTAGATCCGATCTCAGAAACGTCAGTCTACTGAATAAGAAACAGATACGGTAGATTCAATTCTGCGATTCAGCTGTGGTGCATCAAATTGCGCGATTATGGATTCGCAAACGCCGAAGTTTTATGATATTCATAGTTTTATTAAGTTCACGTTGGTCTGATAAAAAGCGAAACTTGAAATCCGCAAGATGTGCTTCTCGCGATTTTATGCGGATATTGCTTCCTCCTTTAATTAGGAATCTTCAGTTGATGATTTTACACTGTATGGCGTTTTATTCACTGTCTGAATATGATCGATATCCAAAGCTACTTTGTCTAACATAAAGTTTACTTGTATTTCGTCACTGCACAATTAATGTGGTTTAACTTTTAACTCCATCAGGAGCTTCGATACTCATTGCCAGTTTCGTGTTATAAACATTTTTTTTAATCTATTGGTGTCGAAAAAAACCCTGAAGTTTAATAGGTATGTCTATCAGCCAATTTATAATCATTTTCCTTGTCTATTGTTTGATTTTGTTGTATCTAATTATTTAGCTGATAGACGTATTTGGCACTCTGTCAACATCTCATGAAAAAAATACTATATGCAACACAAAAAGCAAAATTAGTATGGAATACTAATATGCCAGAAATATTTATGAAGTAATAGGCTTTATAAATAATTAACAAAATCAATTGTCATTATAAAATAAACGGTCAGCGAAACTGATTAAAGACTGAATACATGAATAGAATTTTAGAATTCTGACACTAGTAATCAGTCTTTGGAAATTTAAAACGGCTATATGCAGCAGCTTTACCCATATGCATGCATCAAATTGCATAAAACGGTCAGTTTACAAGGTTGTTTGCATAACAAAGAAAAAACCCTGGTGGAAACCTGCGTAATTGTTCTAAAATTAAATCAAAACAGCGGTTCATATTACTGTCTAATTTTCATCATTATATAATAAATTGTATGCGATGTATTAAATGTATGAATTACGATACATCATATATGCACGAGGGTCAGCCTAAAGTAGTATCGCAATGAATATAAATGACAATTCATACTTTTTAAACTGTAAATTACGCAAAGTTTTGAATTACAATGGATATTTTCCGTCATGCTCAAGTTGAAAAATAAACAACCCTGAATTCTATATGCTTTGGTTTTATTGTTTGCAAGCTGTATGCGTTTTTTTTAAATCTTAAAATAAGACATTGAAAGACATGCTTAGATAGTACGATATTCTTTGTATCAAATATTAATTTAAAATCAGAAAAAAGTATACACTGGCAACACAGTACATAAGAACAATTCCTAATTAAACATGTAGTTATTGTGTAATGTGTTTTGGAATCTGATATGCAGTACATTGTCGTAATATCAAGGACAATTATCATTGAAGATTGGACTTACAAAGGCAAAGCCTGATGTCCAATCCTTTAAGGTATTTTATTGCATAATTAATATTAGTAGAATTTAAATAATCATTACATATTTATAGTTTATATGGTCAAATATGTTGCATTTAAATGTGAATTTAAATTTTGATAAAAATCTACAAATTGATTGAATTTTACATAATAACACAATAATTTTTGTTTTTTTAGATTGAACAAATATGTTAGATATTCTGCTTTTTTGTTTAAGTTAGAACACCGTGCAATTAACAAAAATTGTTAATTTGTTTTTAAAAAGCCTGCTTTAAAAGGCACATCTAGATTAATTCAAATAATGAGAGTTTTTCGGAGGATTTCATTTCAAGCTGTGTTTGTCTTGTTTTGATAATTGTCGATAAATTTCGAAATCATGACCGACAGCAGTATTATTAGAAATGCATACAACGTTTGTTTTATGTAATGTAATTGTAAAGATAGCAGGTGAGTTTCACACAGTGCACAAAGTCTAATTGCTGCATCAAGAAGAGAGTCGTCAGGTACGATGGAGGTAACCAATTTCAAAATCCTGGTAAGACCTAACTTATATCTTAATTTGATTTAACAATGTATTGTTTTGGAACACAATCTACTACCTATATTCATAATTATTGAATTTCAAAATGATAATACATGTATTTATCGATCTGGATTTATTATCAACAGTTGTGGACTCATCACTATCTCTATCTTGTACAAATGAATTTTTTGCTTAATTACTTGTTACTGAATTTCGTCACTGATTTTTTTTTTATATTTGTTAATGAAATAAATATTTGTTACTAAAACTAGACTGTTTCTGGTTGTTTTTGTTTGGTGGAAAGGGTCATGAAATAAGTGATTAGGTAACCTTATGTTATAGCTATTTAGAAGTAATTTTTTCTCATGACATATCATTTAGTTATAAATCTTAACATGAAAAGTAAAAAATAACCTAACCGGAGCCATAATTTAAAACGTCGGCAAATGGGACAGTCTCATCAAAAGAAACAAATGAAAAAAAGTGTAAATCTATTACTGACTATAAGCTCTTTTACATAATTATCCTTTTACTTTTTAATAACTTACAAGTAGCGACAGAGGAGAAAAGCATATTGAGTAAAACATCCTTTGACTGCTTCCGGTTTGGTGCGCGCCGAAAATGGTATGAATTTTTCGGGGGAAGAAAGGTGAGGTTTATTTCGATGACAAATATGTTTAAAACGTGTGGGACTCAACATAAACTTTACTAAGCGGTCATAAATGACATTCCAGTGATAATTCATGGTCTTGGGGGTTCCAAAGCGTAAAGGTACATATATATAGTATATTCGAAACTGGCAGAGGAAATTCGAAATGGGACGCACGAAGAGCGATAAAGAGACAGAGAAAGACGTTAGTCCTAAGGCAGCACAGGAGGTAGATGACAGGAGGGGGTGTCTAACAAGGACTTAAAAACGCTGTTTACGAAGCTAATTAAGAAGTTGGAAGCGTCCATGAATGCAAACCTCGAGTCTCTAGGGGAAAAGATATCAAATGTAAGTACGAAATTGTCAGAAGTAGAGAAAGCCTTAGATGACCAGAACCTGAGAATCACTGACCTCGAACAGATGAAGTCTGAGAAAATAGGGCCACAAGAGGAAAAAATTACAGAGTTGGAGAACCAAGTAGAAGAGCTGCAAAGATATATAGACCAACAAGAAAATCGTTCTAGGAAATATAACTTGCTGTTCTATGGCCTACCGAAAGTGGATAAAGAAGATACAACTGAAGTTGTCCTCAATTGTCTGGAGTCAACTCTTGGGGTTTCGGAAGCCAAGGATATCATAATACAGAATTCGCATAGGATTCCAAAGAACCCATCTAATACGTATAAACCGAGTGCGCCGGAGGCAATCATTGTGAAATTCGCAAAAATGGCAGACCGAAACCTGATCCTCCATCTCGCCAGGGTTACAACTCTTCCGAAAGGTATGGCAATTCGGACAGACCTCGTAAATCACCTGAAAAAAAACGTAGCGAGCTAGCCAGCAAAGCATACAAACTGAGGAGGGAAAAAAACTTGAAGACCTCGGGTCATAGAAACAAAAGATGATGTAATTCTCCAGTGCCGTAGAAAGAGTGAAGACAAATGGATCCCCTACCAAGGATGACTGATTATAGTTAACATAGTGATAGTTGATCATTATTATTAATGAGTCCTACAGGTAGCCTTATTAGCCTATTTTCTGTATATATGTAACACAAGGTTTTTTGTGGCTATTCAAAGCTTATTTTAAACCTACCTCACATTCTTGAAACTTTTCAATTTTTTTTTTTGTTTTTTGTTTTTTGTTTTGGTGTAAGTAGACACACAACCCGGAAGCTTTTGGTTTTATAAGCATGAATGTTGTGTGTGTATATGTAGCATGTTCAAACACGAACTTAACAACTTTATATTATGTCATATTTTAGTATAACGTCTGTAAACTGCAGGGGGCTAAATGATAGTAAGAAAAGAAAGGATGTTTTTAATTACCTTAGAGATTTAAAATCTTCCATTTATTGTCTCCAAGATACCCATTGTACAGGGAATGAAAAGAGTTCAGTATATGCCCACTGGGGACATGATATTTTGATGAGTGCAGGTAGAACAGATGCTAGGGGAACACTAATACTTATGAACAATAATGAAGAAGTTAAAATATCTTCAACAAAATCTGATTCCAATGGAAACTTTATATGGACCAAATAGAGATGATCAAGATTTTTACTCAAATGTTGGAAATATTATAGAAGAATTTGGTAACGAATTAGTTATTTTATGTGGAGACTGGAATGTAGTTCAAGATTTTAAGTTAGATTGCCATAAGTATGTCAAAGAAAATAACCCCAAAAATAGGATAGAAATACAAAATCTTAAAAATAAATTCAATCTGGTAGACCCCTGGAGAGTAAATAACCCAACTTCAAAAAAATTTACCTGGACTCGTCGAAATCCCACAAAACAAGCTCGATTAGACTATTTTCTCATATCTGAAGAGTTACTGTCAATTTTAGGAAATGTTAAGATTATTCCAGGTTATAGAACAGATCACTCAATAATTAATATTGAATTTAAGAATAATGATTTGGAACGAGGTAGAGGATTCTGGAGATTCAATAACTCTTTGTTAAGAGACAAAGAATATATATTGAAAATCATAGAAATAATTAATGACACAGTTTTTGAATATACAAGGCCTCCATACGTGCCAGGGCCTGATGCGGAATTATATATCCGCAAAGATTTATTCTTAGATGTATTGCTAATGAAAATCAGAAGCTTATCCATATATTATTCATCACTTAAAGCTAAAGAAAGAAAAGATAAGAAAAAAAATTTTATCATTCAGATTAAAGCTCTACAAGAAATGAATGACATGTGTCCTTCACAACTTTATTCAGATTTATCAAATGAACTACAAACACAGTTGGAAGATATAAGAAAATATGAACTTAATGAACTACTAATAAGAAGTCATTGCAAATGGATAGAGGAAGGAGAAAAACCTACTAAATATTTTGCTGCACTTGAAAAAAGAAACTATATAAATGAAAAACATATCTAGGCTAATAAATGACCAAGGAGTAGAGATCAATAATCAAAATGAAATCTTACATGAAGTAAAAATTTCTATAAGTCATTGTATGAGAATAAAGATCATTTACTTGATGAGGTAAATCTTCAAGAAGTAATAATGGAAAAGGATGTAAAAAAAAGTAACAGAAAGTATGAGAAATCAATTAGAATTAGAAATAACTAAAAAGGAAACATTAGAGGCATTAAAACTATTTAAAAATGATAAATCACCAGGAACAGATGGATTTACAGCAGATTTTTTTAAATTTTTTTGGTCTGATATTGGATCTTATATATTTAATTTCTTTAAATGTAGTCTTGATTCTGGTATCCTTTCTCACTCACAAACACAAGGAATCATTTCAATCCTACCAAAAGGACAAAAACCCAGAGAATATCTTAAAAATTGGAGGCCAATTTCACTTCTTAATGTAACCTATAAGTTATTATCAACTGTCCTGGCTAGCCGTATGAAGCCCATTCTTGTTGACATAATCCACGAAAATCAAAAAGGTTTTTTAGCAGGGAGATATATCGGGGAGAATTCCAGACTACTTTATGATATTATACAATACTGCAATGAAACTAATACCCTAGGTCTAATTCTCTTACTCGATTTTGAAAAGGCATTTGACTCAGTCTCTTTGAAATTTATTTTTAAAGTTTGAACATTTTTTAATTCTGGTAAGAATTTCCAAAATGCGATAAGAACTCTATTTAATAATGCAAAACTTTGTGTGATACAAAATGATATATTTTCAGAATTTTTTAATATGGGCAGGGGATGTAGACAAGGGGACCCAATCTCACCATATATTTTTATACTTTGTGCGGAAATAATGGGCCTTATGATAAGAAACAATATATTAACTGAAAGGATTAGTGTAATGAACAAAGAATATAAATTACTACAATACGCAGATGACACAGTGTTATTATTTAAAGGTTCGAAAAATTCAATTAAGTCAGCACTTTCTTTGGTTAATGAATACTCAAAATACTCAGGACTAAAACCTAATTATGATAAAACTAAGTGTGTAAAAATAGGACCCTTATCAAACAAATCAAATGAGTATTTCAAGGATTTTGAAAAAGTTAACTGGTCTCAGGAACCATTTACAGTTTTAGGCATTACTTATTGTGTAAACTTAGATAATACATATATGTACGAGTTAAACCTTAAACCAAAAATCAATGAAATGAAACTATCAATAAGCGCATGGTTTAGAAAAATGCTATCAACAGCAGGACGTATCACAGTAATTAAAAATTTGATTCTTCCAAAAATTACGCATCTCTTAATAAGTCTTCCTAATCCTCCAAGAAAACATAGAAAGGAAATTGAAACAATTTTTTATAATTACATATAGAATTCAAAAACATAAAGAGTAGCCAAAAGTAGCATTATTCAAAGTTATGAAAAGGGTGGGCTAAGTATGATATGTCTTGATTCTTTTTGCAAAAGCTTGAAAATCACCTGGATACGTAGATTTTTTAATGATGCTTGTCAATCAAGTTGAAAAGACTTGATAATAAGTACTTTTCCAAATATTTTAAATATGACAATTGTTGGAAGACAAATACTATATCAACTGTCAAAAACTTGTAAAAATCTATTTTGGAAAGATGTTTTTTTGTCATTTTTTGAACTTAGAAAATGTACTGACAGTGAATTATCTATTTTAAGCCCGATATGGTTTAATGAATCTATATGTATTAATAACAAATATGTCTTTTATAAGCAATGTTTTTTAAAAGGAATGATGGTACAATAATGAAATACGAACAATTCTGTAACCAATATGATATTAAACCTCCGTTTACACATTTTTTAGGAATTGTAGATTGTATTAAAAAGTTACGGTTAAACTATGATACAGAAATTATTCTTCAAAATATTCCATATTATCCAGAATTTTTACGGATAATTCGGAAAAATAAACAAGGCTCAAGAGACTTTTATGACATTTTTATTGATGAGAAATGGAAAAAACCAAAATCAGAATTGAAATGGGAAAAGGAACTAGACATGAATGTAAATAACATATGGTGGAAAAGACAAAATTTATTATTTTTCAAAATAACTAACGACGTACAATTAAGATGGTTTCAATACAGGATTGTACATCGAATTTTTGCGACTAATACTTATTTACGTAAGATAGGAATAGTTGAATCAGAGTTATGTACATTTTGTAGATGTAATGCAGAAACTATTTGTCATCTTTTTTGGGAATGTGAATATGTGAGTGAAATCTGGGATAATTTACTAGTTTGGATGAAGGAAGAATTTGAATTAGATAACCATTGAACAAAATAGATGTTATATTTGGTAGATACTACAAATATTATAACATTTTCAATATAATAATATGTATTGTAAAGAGACATATATATAGAAAAAGGAATAGAAAAGAATTACCCTCCTTTACTGGAATCAAACGTGAAATACTTTATTATTACAAATGTGAAAAATTTATTTACACGAAAAATTGTGAATTAGAAAAATTTCATGTAAGATGGGCGAAGCTGTCCTTTAATAATGATTGTTGATTTTAAGCCTTTTGCCCCTATGATCCCCTATTTGCCCCTATATATAAGTATATTACAAAGTACTTTATTTTTGTTTATTGTAAAATGCTGGTTTTTCATACTTGATTATGATTTAGAGTAATGTACATATACATGCAACTGAATGAGTGGGTGTATGAATGATGCTATTTGTAAAAACACCCTGTTTCAAAATTTTTTCAGTATATATATATAATGTTAACTTATAGACTCCAAGGCTCCCCAACCTCGGCTATAAGAATACTTCTACATGTTCTGGGATAATAAAAACAGTTGTTATATATAAAAAAAAAACATCCTTTGACTTCTCATACAAAGTCTTTGTTAAGATAGTGTACACACCTGTTTATCTTTTATTTGTTCTATTTTTAGATCACTGTTCTTCTCCCTTGCAGACTAATCAATATCGTGTCTGGAATGACGGCCGATCGATCAGGTTTGTTTGTTTGATACTTTTTTGAAAGCAAGATGAATTTCGATTGGTTTTTTTAATATTAGTATAAACCGTTTAGTAACTACAGAAAAATTCAGCCGGGTTTTGAATAGTCAATGTTTAATTGAGTTTGTGTTATTGTTTTTGCATTCATCAACTATGAATACTTGATGAAGTCATGTCATGGATAAAGAAAAACGTACAAACGTGTAATGCCTGCCGCTTTGAAGACAAATGGAGAAACTATGTGAAAAATAACCAAGTAAGGGAAAATAAAAGCATCTGAAAAATATTTTGCAAATTGTTTTCTTTATTGATCCTGTATCATGCCCCATCATGCATTATGGTACATGTAGTTTAGATTTTTGCATCATCATTTAACACGTTTGAATTAATTCTTTTGTTGCAATTCTGGTGTGTTTTTTCTGTTGATGTAACAGGTGTATATGTAATTTGACAATCATATTGACATACATTGTTAAATAGAATGCTCTTTTAAAACAATCAGTATAAATTACATCTTATTACAAAAAAACCCTAGATATTGTCATTCGACAGTAATACCCGCAAATACATTTTTCATAATGGATGAGATCCCGTCCAATAGTACACGAAAGCGATTTTAATGTGCAATTTGGGCTTAATCTGTAAAATGTTTGTCAACAGATTTATATATTCATTTTCAGTTCAGTGTATTCAAAGAGTTAACTCCTTAATTAATCAAATAGTTGTCCTTTTTTAGAATCAAGAGTTATTCTTTTCATTAGTATATTTAGAGTTCTTTTCCCTGATTAGTCAATTGTTTATTCTTTCTTGTGTGACCCACACAAAGAAATCATGGCCGCTATTACGTCATTGAAAGTTTTTATGCTGCAACAACACTGTAAGTAAACATGTATTTCTGCGTAAAGTTTAGAAATAACATAAATCTATACAAGGATACCCACTGGAATTTTAAATGCTTTATGAATTTTTACATGTAATCTCTAATTATAACGAAGGGCAGTCTTGTCCTATATTACATCAAAACAAAGTCGATTTTTCAGACTATGAAATACACGATAAAAATATAAATTTTAGTACAAGATTTTAGGGATGTATCTTAATTTATATTATTATTATTCAGATTAAAAAAGGTCGAAATATAAGTTATATATTCTTAGACTAATTGTAATGGTAATTGCCAGGGATTGAGCCTTGATTAAGATCCACCTAAATTAAAAGAAAGTATTAATTATTCTATATCACTTTGCAGGATTACACCTGAAAATTCTTTTTTTAAAAATAAGAATATAATATATAACAAGGAAAGTGTATAACTTCTTGATATCATAATGTATAATGTGTATAACTTACATCGAAAAAGGTTTGTTTCTGATAGGAAATAAATTGGGTTGACGATGAAACCTTAACATTCATAATGTTTGCCGTAACACAATATTGGTATTTCCTTTTAATAAGAAATCAACTAGGGAAATTATTTGTTTAGGTATTTTGTTTCCTACGAAAGATTTAATTGTTTTAAGGTCATCTGTTTCCAGCGAAAGTCCTTTTTGTTTTCAACGCTCTTAACTAAGGTCTTTCATTTCCATCAGAAGACCTTTTGATCTTCGTATTGGTTAAGATAAGAGTCTTGACAACTTCCGGATTTAAAATGAAATGTTGTCTATTAATAACCCTATGAACGGCTTAAGATATTAACTGGAGGCTTTTTGCAATTGATAGAACTTGACATTTATGTTGACGTAGTCAGATTTTCAGTGGTCAGTTCATCCAGTCGCTGTCAGAAGCAAATTGAAAACAAATGTTGTTCTTTTAACTCTTATGTTTTATTTTAATATTTTTCTATTATCTTAATGTTTGACAGAAATGTTTTCTAATTGCAGAATAAGAGTTTGATTTAAAACTGAATAATATATTTTGGGTCATATAACGAAGTCGCAATGGCATTTTTGGAAAAAGCAGTGGATTTCTGTGCATGTGATGCACATGTTTCAAGAATTATCGTACCAATCTCAATCAATTTCAAAGAGGATTGGAAGTTGTCTGATTATTATGTTTTTAGAAATATTGATGTCGTCACTTACGGTCCTGATTTATATTTTTGTCGATGTTCTAAATTCTATTGACTCTTTTTGTGCAGAGAAGTTATATAAACTATTTATGATACCAGTTTTGAATTTTTCAGGATTGATAGACGATAGGTTTAATTTGAACTAATATATGTTTTTATTTGCCGAAGACTAAATCAGTCAAGCTTGCTAGGGCACGAAAAATGGAAAAGAAATTAATGCAAAATAATAAATACATTACTTGTTTTCTATGAAATAATCTGGAAAACATATTTAGAACAGATATTTGAGATCTTTACAGCCTAAAGTAGATAGCAGCCAACTACAATATGAAAGGGAAAATCAACTTTTTTCAGCAGCTTTCAGTTCAAAGAGAATGATTTCAAATTAATTGCAGTATTCATTTTTGTATTCTAATTTCTAGTGTGGAATCAGCTTGCAAGGAATGTATCAGTTGACTGTACAATTTTTACCAACAAAAATTCATTATAATAGTATTCATGTTACAAAATTATGAGGCAGCGTCGAATTGTGAATTCTAAAACCTGTGATTGACATTGGAGGCGGAGATTACTAATGCTTTGCTTACACAGGAAGTTACTGTAGGCATATGATCTAGCTGTAGATTATTCATTACAGCTATGTGATGAGATACATGTTTGTAATATCGAAACTTGTTTACCATAGCATTGATTAAAAATTAATCATTCACATGAACAACAATGTCTGTGTTTTAAAAAAAAGTGTTTTTGAAAAATTAAGACAATCATTTCGCTCTTAGTTTCACACTAAAAACCTCACATAGTTCACAGTAAAGATGCATGATGGTCCATCTAACAACTTTTATGATAGTTTTAATTTTCTTGTGATGCACGAACGAAACAAGAATGCTGACATTATTCAATTTTTAGTCTTCCAAACCTGGCTGACTTATTATAGAATTATTAAATGTTGGCCACTATATATTCTCAGAATTTCGTAATAAACCTCAAACTTGTTTTTCCTCAAAAGGAATTTGGATCAAGTTTCACTGTTTCAAATTCAATCGGTTCAACAGAGAGACTTGAGCAGGTCTTCAATATGTTTTAAGTGAAAGAGTAGTACGATAGAGAAGAATAAACCCGATTCTAGTATTTGGCAATTTTTTGTTTTCAAATTTTGTGACCATTTTCTGAAATAGACATGGTTTTCGTTATTAAAAAAAAACCCATCAAAAATCCATCTCTTGTACGGTTTATTCTTGTCGGTTGGGTTCAGGTAGTGTTTCTTTCCCTTTATTCTGCATAATCCTTGCTGACCAACATTGCATATATATATATATATATATATATATATATATATATATATATATATATATATATATATATATATATATATATATATATAAACTTAATTCCAACCTCTCTTAAGCTTGTTGGTATTCACGTCAGCCAATATTAATGATGCCATTCCACCGAGAAAAAATGAAAACAATCTGTTTATGATGATGTTCATTTCTAATAACGATCGAAAGCAGCCACTCTGAACGACGATGCGGTAAATTATAGCGATTTTGAAGAATGTAACCGCTGCAAGTGTCAAGAAAATGATCTATGTTAAGAATCGCGTGAAATTTCCTACCAAGACTCTCAGAATCTTAAAATCGTTTCTTATAGTTCTGTAAATTTCAACTTACCTGTCAACAATGATCTCACCTTTTCACCATGTTCAACCATTTTGCAGTCCGACTTCAGCATTTAATCTTGAGTTTTAGATAACTCCTGGTTTTTCCTATTCTGCATATCGGAAACACATGTACATCACATGAAACCCATTTAACCAAAGAGTTAGGTAAAATTAGTACATGTACTCTCTTAGGCATCCTGCAGACCTGTGTTGTGTACGCAACTTAGGGCAAAGATAATATGCTTGTTACATGCATGGTTTTCCCAATTTTATTCTTTAAAAGCCATTTCACTATTTTATTTAGTCAATTAATCATGTTCAACTAAAATTTTAGCATTAAGAAGGTATGGGGCACCTGCATATAGGGATGTACTCTCTATTGAAATAAACAATAAAGTATATATATAAAATTTCCCTTCAGAATAATGTTACCTTACAGGGTAGCGCAATGGGCTAGAGCGTCTATATGTAAAAAGTTTGAATCCTGCTGGGCCTTTTCAAATCTCCACCTTAAGTTTCCAAAAAATTAGAATAATTTTTGGCCGAATAATGTACAGTTTCCAAATTCTAGAAAGTATATTGGTTAAAAAGTACATTTATCCATATCAAAGTAATTTACTCTATCGAAACTATATCAAGATAATCCATCAAAAATGATGATAAATTAATGAGTAGTAACCAAGAAACATATTGTACGTCCAATTTTATGCAAGTTGGTCACTATAAAACAATTGTATCTATGGGAATTCAAGACAAAGCGCTACTGTTTGGATGGATTAAAGGGTGAAAAATACAAGGGCGAATATAACTTTTATACAGAACAAAACTTTAAAAACAACGCAATTTAAATAAAGCTTTACAGAGATAGACAAAGAAGGGCACAACTGAAAAAAGAAATAATGCTTTTAATGACTAGATGTGGAGTGGTCTGTCACAATGTATATTCATGCGGAGAACTGTTAATTAATCTTATTATATAAAAAAGTGAAAAACGAAGCTTGAAATTGTGTTTTATTTATAATTTTAAACAAAATTGTCATCTATTTGGATAAATCGTTGTTAAAATAAAAATATACAATTTTTTTCTAAAGCAATACAGCTGTAATTAAAATATAATAAAAATATACATGACATTTGATGTCATCTTTACAAAAACAAAATTATTAAATGCATGTTTATTTTTTTTATAAAAAAAATCGTCGCCAATGGGTTTTTTTCTTATGAGCTATTATATTAGCTGTAAAAAGACTTAAGATTAAGAAATGTGTCGGTCAACTACTATCTTTGAGTGTTTACAGGTTTTTCTTATTGTCGCATTTACTATGTTTTGAGAACTTAGTTACTATAATTAGCAACCATCACTTCTTTGTCCTGTAATTAGAAAATCAATTACTTTAACTAAACTTAAACTTATTTTTGCGACAAAAGTTTGTTTTTAACCATGATTGAGAGTCTAACGCATTACTTTATTTCAAAAATATACAACATCCGTTGATCCGTTAACAACATTTAATATTCCAGTATTGAATAAGTTAACACTATGATAAGATTATGATAAAAGAATGTCTCTTCTTTCATCTCAATAGGAAATATCTAAAAGTTAGATGTCCGACAACACTATGTTATGTTGCTCAAACACTCTTAATGGAAATAACACAAACATCAAAAATAAGTAATGATTATCATAACAGCTGTCAAGTATTTCAACCATGTTTCGGAAATAATATCATGCATTTCATTAGTACATGTACTCATACTTTTGCAAATTAAAAACGTTTTCGTCATTAACATATAAAATACTTTCATTATCTAGTATTATGCATATAAATTGTTCATTATATATTTGTAAACACAGCTGCTTTTTTGACGGTTGTTCCACATTACGGACATTGAAATATTCTCAATTGTGTAGTTTAAGTCTACCAAAGACTCCATTTTAATTACAACTCGATAAAAAAGTGGTTAAATGAAAAATCGTTTTTATTCTTTGTTTTGACAAATAGTTTGTTTTATATCTTTAATGAACTGAATAATCAAATACTTGTTTTATCGACGAGAATTCTTTGAAAATGAATCTTTAACTACAAAAATTTCTCTGTCCACGTCTTCTTGTTCATGAAATAAGATGGGGATCGACAAATTATCCATCAGATATACATGTATATCATTAATATTTAGATTTAATGTATGATTTTTTTTAACTTTTATACTATTTCCCACTAAAGAAACAGTTCATTACTCGCTCAGTGCTGACTAGTGATACATGTTCCCCTGCTTTGATATGAATGAACAAATTAATAAGCAAAGCCTACATTTTGAAGAAAGTTAACTTCAAAAAATGTTCAAATGTGTATTATTAGATGCATGGTTTGTACTTGACTTAATATGGTTTATACATGGTCAGTAAATTCCATATGGAATTTGCTGACCATGTGTAAACCATATAAGCTCAACTACAAACCATGTAACGATTATGTCTTATAGACTGCCTTTCTTTTAAAAATAAAAAGTGAATAAAACAATGAAAATCAAGTTTTTATAACAATATTACAAGTTTTTAATTTGAGTACGAAACCTGACGTCATAATGCTTAAGGTGAGATATATTTCGTACCGATTGTATATGGGATATACATGGTATCCACAAGACTGCTGTTAACCAATGATTTCCTTACAATATAGCAGAAGGTAAGATATATCTAAATAAGACATGCCTTAACAAACAGTATGTTTAATCTCAAACCACCTCATTGAATTTTGTTTACGTATGCTTGAGTAAAATTTGTTTCAAAATCTAGGCTAATAATAAACCAAGTCGTCATTTTAAAATAGGCTGACGTCCACAAGGTACAATAACCTAAACAAATAGTGTGTAAAAATGTCAAAAATCTGCTATTGAAAGTTGCTGGGGAATCTTCAACAGAAATTTGATAGGAGCGATCAGACAGACACACAATCACAGAAACGCATTGTAAAAAAGTATTCATAAATTTAGCTTTTAATATTTCTTTTCTATAAAGATGTAAGAGGGTGGAATTTGAATAATCATTTTATTTTGATATTTATTGAACGTTTATATAAAAAGAAAAGTGTCTGTGGTTTTGGAGGATTGAACCGGGTGCCGCGTAGGTTCGAATCCTACCGGCGACGCCAAATGTAACACTCCGAATATTGTATTGAGGTTCTTGCACCACTTCTCTACGTCTTGAGCCATTCGAATCCAGAAACATCTTTTCCCTAACAAAGGTTCGTCCTCCCTTGAATACCAATGAAGTCTGAAACTGGTCACGACCATCTAACCCTCTTAACGAATCAGAATTATTCATTGAGTCTTTTGAATTATATTTTGTTGTCAGGACACACCCCAGGCAAAACTTCACATTTCCGAAAGTGTATAAATAATGCAGTATTGCTAATACTGAATTCGAAGCAAAAAAAAAAAAAGAGGATATACAGGATGTATTGATATCTTTGTTTCAGTTTCGTTCTTTTGGATTGTCTCATTCGATGTTCCTCGTCGGCAATACACAGTAAGTAAACATTTTCATTTTATGCTAGTTGTGTGTATAAATGACGCACATGTCCTCAAAAGACCCTTTTTATATCATCAGCCATTTTCGGTGAAACTTACATGTTTCAGATTAACTTTTTTATATAATTGATGAATGTATACATGTAACGCAATACATTGCTGAAAGATTTTTGTATAGGGGCATATCTTAATGATGTAACAGTTCAACCAAAAAATTAAATTAAGATGCTATTGACATATTTAGGTGCTACAGACTATGGAGATGCAAACGCTGAAGCAACCAATGAAAAGGAGGCTTTTGATTTCGACGAATTTATTAAGGTTTTAAATTTTTTTCCTTGTCCCAACATTGTTATGATTATCGTCATCTATCAATTTTAGGTACATGTACTTGCTCTGAATACAAGTACTTAATATGCAGTATATTCAATTTTTACATGTGTTAGTCGGTCGCATCATTTCGGTTAATGACTTCCTGTTATATGCTGATTTGTTGTTTGACAATATATTTTGCTTTCTATTAGTTTTTTTGTTTTTTGTTGTTTTTTTTTTAAGTCTAATTATGAATTCAATTTTACAAAAACAAAAAGAATGGCATGTAATTGTTTCGACTTAATTTTAACTTGAAATAAAAAAAAAATAACTTATTGGATAAAACGAACTATTTCAAGAATGAGTCATGATGCACAAGATAAATTAAAATATAGCCAAACCAAAAAATGTCAAAAAATCAAATTTGGCTTTTCTTTTCTTTTCTTTTTAGAGAAGAATGTGATTTTTTATTGGTTAATTCACAGACGAAGCGCACATAGTAAAAGCTAGAGGAAAAAATAAAACAATAATAAAGTCTTAAAATTACTCATGAAAACTCTTATTTTAAAAATGAGGAGTGATAAATGAAATGTATCTAAACAATGCGCAACATTTATAACAGAGCAGTAGTGTGAATTGTAAGAGTTGTTCTCTAAGGATTTCAAGATTGTAATATTCCTTAACTATGAAAAGATGGAAATAAAGGTATACCGTAAACGTACTACATTTGGCTGTGTACTCTATTTAGCGATTTTGGCGGAATGCGGCTTCCGCTAAATCAAGTACATTGCTAAATGCCATACATACATGTATAAGAATAGTAACAATCAGGAATACGCTAATTCCAATCCACGCCAACTTATTCAAAAACTAATTTCCGCAAAATATTGTTCACGCAAAATATAATACGTTTACAGTATTTTGCATGCATTTTTGTTAAATTTATTTGTAGAAACGGATAACATTTCTGTCGAATGAATTCTCGACATCGTCATCATTTTCGCCATCTACTGATTCATCAGAAGTTGCTGTTCTAATGCTCAATGGGGAAAACTTATATCAAGAAAACAATGAAAGCAAGTACCAACAGGAAACGACGATGCCTTCAGTTCTACTCAGCGAAGAAGAACGAGTAGATCGATTATTGTTTGAAGAAGATGGTTATTTTAGGGTGAAGACACACGGGGGATATTTTGTAAAATATGAAGGGAGTGGCTGGTTTTTTGATGCTGCTGTTGGTGAAAGTTGGTGAAGTGGATTGAGGGCTTGGAGCTCCTTATGTTTATAAGATAAACATGTAAAACGTCATTGAAAACAGAACATTTCAGTTCTTTTATTCTCTCCTTTTTTGTAAATTCGAAAAAAAAGATATTCGAACTGGATTGGAATATTTGATCTATAACATTTCAAATCAAAATAAAAAAGACTTTTGCATTATTTTTTCTTCTGTGTAAATTTGTTCACTTAATGTTTAAATGTGTGGGTTATAGTGTCTGTCGGTGCTGGGCTTACAATGAATACGTTGTAGACAGCAGATTTAAAGAAGTTCAAACCAGGTAAACCGTTTTATAGCCAACCTATCAATTTACACTATTTCTCGTGGTAAAATTGATCAGTGAAAACCTGATCTACAATCTGAAAAACCACATTCTTTAATGTAGCCGTTTCAGAATTTTTGTTTATTATTGATTTAAGGAGGCCGACTTTAGTTTGCATTGCGCATGTTTTTGCGCATTCGAATATAATACAGTTGATTTATACTTCTTATGAATTTTTTTCGGTATCATTTATAAAATCGAACACAATAAACAAAATACAGATAAGAAATATTTAGATTTTTTAGGAAATTCTTATTTTTAACACGATTTTTTACGTTGTGCGGTAGGGGACCATTGTCATTGCGCTTTTATGACGTTATGATAAAATGAAGCTTTGTAGGAGTACGTTATAAGAAATAACATAAAAGAAAAAGTAAAAATTGTACGCTGTTGACATTTTATATACAGAATGATGCTATCCTCGAGGATATTTTCCTCATTTTTGGAATGAATCCATTATACCAATCATCATTCGTGATGATCGAAACATATAGCAAAATTTGGCGCATTTTAATATTTTGAGATGGCCCCCACTAAAAACCAGACGGTAGAATTTTGTGTTTTTTACATATAAGGTAGGACATGATATTACTAATCATATATAACAATTTGAGAAAAAAGCTATTGTAGTATTTTTTTAAACTGCTTTGATGTGCGGAAAATGACAGCTTCCTATATATTCCTAAAGTAAATGTACCTCTATTTAGAGATGGTCCCTAAAAAGAACCAGACGGTCGATTTTTATGAACCTTCGCAAATAAACTAGAGTTGGTTTAAATTACATATTGTTAAAAAATAAAGAGTTATGCTATTGTAGTTTTTCCGCAAAAAAACCCAAATCGGCCTCCTCAACAAAAATTATTGACACATTTCTCCATATCTATATCAATATATCAGTTTAAATTTCTCTTGTGTTCTTGTGGTTTGATGTATTCCTATCATGTGTGCAAGATAAACATCATGCCTTGGAAAATTATTGTTGTTGTTACACAACAATAGTTTCAACCTCGCAGATCCACGGATTCTTATATTGCCATTAATCTTTAAAACATTGTTACATTGATCCTGCAAGGGGTACATGTAAACTCAAGGCCAAAGTAAGTAACAATCATTTTTTTACCGGTGTATACAAGTATATGCACCTACTATCGGCATACTTGAAGCTTCTTTTATCTTTATCTGCACATCGGACCAAATGTTCACAGTCATTGCAATACATTTTTATTTTTATACCCCGTCTCAAGATATCATCGATTCATATTTTGCTTAATTACCCGATATTTGTAATAACCTCAGGGTTCAAACGATGTTTATTCAAAAGTATGAACATTTTCAAAGATTTCTCTTTTGAAACTGAGTCCCCTCTAGCTTGTTAAGTTTCAAAACACGGCTACAAAACGTAATGTCAACGGGGATTTTGTATTGCATTTTAAAGTAATTAAGCATTGATGAATGTGACCATCAAAATATACGGGGTAGTGCTAATCGAGCCAGTTATTTATAAAGTAAACAACGACAGAGAAAAGCCACTTGTAGATCAAGGAAATCATTGTGTACTTTTGAGTTCATTGATGTATCACTGGAGTTTATACATGTATGGATATAATAAAGTTGCTTTCAAATATTCAGGTTCGTTTTGCATTACTGGTAATTGACGATGAATTGACGATACAAAGGAGGCATTTTATGCTTCGTTAGTGGTACAATTGAAACTTCCGCATTATTATCAATTTATGCAGAGTGTATCAACAAATTTGACACTGCAATAAATTATGAAAATAGTATATCAAAACAACATAGAAAACTAAGTGTCATATATCAATAATAATTTCTTGATTTATAACAAATTTAATACCACTAGCACTGTAAAACTTTACATAAAAGGCTAACGCTCCAAGTGGCAAACTATGATAAGGATTTACTCACAAAGTCGAGCGGGTATGATTTCATTCCGACATTGGATTAGCTAAGAATTAAGTAAAATTTGGTTCTCGAAAAAACAAAAAAATTGGCAAATCAAAACCATACCTGTATGCATTATCTTGCTAAATATTGTTTTGTTTACAATCACCACAAACCAAATGCAATCGGGGACCAAATTATATCAACCTGTTACTTTTTGTTTCCAGACTCATGACTATCAGCTTCCTTGGTTGTTAAGACTGTCTCTGTTCCCATATATCTATTTTTTAATTCACTTCAAATAAATTTTTTGAAAAAGACCAATGTTGCTGGTGTAAATTTATGAACGTTTTTAACTGATATAAGACCATTGATGTGTATGGTAAATTATTTCATGATGAATTAGCAAAAAAAAAAAAAAGAAATGGAAAAAGCTTTAATCAGGAATGCATGCGCATTGTTTGGATATTTTTAGAAAGTAAACAAGAGTGCAATAGATTATTAATATCCCAACGTAATGTGTTTTTGTCATATTTTACAGGAAAAAATTCACAAACAACAGACTCTTTATACTTGTATATGATTTATTAGAACCGTTTATATATGTTCCCTCCACCCTTAATCTGTGTCATTCATTGTTGCTTTGTTTTAAAAGCGATAACAAATAGCTGCAGTGGCTTTATTTTGCTAACTGAGCTATACCGGTATCAAAACTCTGGTTCATTTAAAATGCGTTTTACCTTGTAATCAAACTGCTTGCAAATCTCTGCACAGAGGATGAAAAAAAAATCGTTTGAGCTAATCTTAATTATTATACACACTAAGTTTACGTATCTTGGAAAAAATGTTAAAGTTGTTTACACTGGCCATATCATTCCAGAAATGGAGTTTTGTAACCCTTTATATACATGCACAGGAAGCTGTTTTCTTCTACATATTACACTTGATGTTTTGTAAACTTTAAAGATGCACATTATATTTATCAATTATCTTCATACGTTGTACTTTTATCTGACAATTTTAAATTACAAGATCAGAAATTGAAGCAATGCCTTAAATGATAAATATTATAATTCAGCAACAAATCTTTTTGTTATCTTATTTTTGACTAATGGTTTAAACCAGGTTTTCAGTTGCAAGAAAAAAATCAAATGTTTAATAAATGTGGTGATCGTTTCTTGTATATAAATACGATATTGGAAATTAGTTATGAAATAATCAAGCATAATAAAAACAAACAAAAAGGCGACCATGCTACTATGCACTTTTTTATTCGGTATTTTGTGCAGATGATACATGATTGCGTGTTAATAAGGTTTCATGTCTTATTTTGGGATGTCGTTATAGACGAACTTGCTGTAGTGGCGACTTTGTTATGATTTGGTGTTGCCGTACCATTAATGGAAAAGTCCTTTACAGATTTAATGGGTGATTGAATTCCATTATGAAGATAATCGGAACTATTTTTTTCCTCCATAGACGAGTTATGAAACCCATTTACTTCCGGAGGTGTGTCATTGGTTGTATTCTCGGAGTTGTTTCCAGTATCTGCTATTTGGTTAGGATAATTCAAACCGTAATCTGTGAAAATTATGGTGGTTTAATTAATATAAACAGCATGAGATTGACAACTACAAGAGATGTACATAGCTGGACATGATTTTGATTCAGTGTGCATGAATCATGCAAGGTAAATATATACAATAAAAGGAAAATACGTATACGTTCAAAAACCCCTTTTTCACAAACAAAAGTAGTTCCCTATTTTGTATAAATCATTGAGTATAAACACAAGCAAATGATGCATGGCAAGAAAGGCAGTAAAGTAAAATCTTTTATCATACTTTAAAGCCCAAAGTGACTTTCTTCGAAAAATTGTGTGTGAATACAACCCATTCAGCTAAGCGTGCATTTAAATCGCGAGTTTTCGATATTATCTACTTATTGATAGGTGGATTAAAAAATATGGCATACCTTCACACGAATTGGTGTTGCAGGGAGCTGTTTCTGAGTGGATGGAATCTCCCGGACAGAAGCGCCCACCATTTTGCGGTTTGGGGTTGTTGCATTCTCTGTATCTGTATCTAGTTTTTGCTCCCCATCCGCACGTTTTTGCACACTGTGAGAACTTACTCCAAGGACCAAACTCACTCCAACCGCCATCAACTGATTGCAAGGAGAGAAAGTTGGTATTTACACACTAAAGTCATAATTCCATGTTAATATATTAATATGATATTATGTTTATGAATGGAAAAACCCTCCATCAACCAAACCATACATGCTAATGTTAAGGCTTAAAAAAACACACATGTACACTTTCAGCATATCTGACCCACTCTTTTGATACATGTTAAATTAATACTATTTAACGTGTTATTAGTTATGTGTGCGCAATTAGCCTTATTAAAGGTGCATTACACAGTTAAAATCACTGGTATGTGAAATCAGAGTGTACAAATCGAAAAGCTCTGTTATCTATTATTACAATAGAATGCCATGAAAATTTAAAAAAAATTACGGATGAAAATCAATATAAGCTTAAAAACGATTAAAATGGTTACATATAAGAACTGAAAAAAATTATTAATAAACATCATTGTAAACATTTTACTTACCAATGCAAACCTTTAACACACACTCTTCTGTCTCCTTTTGCACGTTAGTTCCGTTGCAGTATTCGCCACCATTTTTAGGCGTTGGGTTACTACACTGTCGTACACTGTACCGGATTCTTTGCCCATCCCCACAGGTCTTGTCACAAGTCGACCATCCTCCCCAACCTTGCCATGACGTCCAGGCACCATTTACTGGATGTCAATTGTAAACCTGTGTAAAAGAGAGAGAGAGAGAGAGAGAGAGAGAGAGAGAGAGAGAGAGAGAGAGAGAGAGAGAGAGAGAGAAGGGGAGAGAGAACATTATGGACTAACACAAAGAAAGGAAGGAATGTTACATGTACCTTTACATTTTCTTGTACAAGTGGACTGATGTGCTGTATGTGAGTACCTGTAGAAAACGAAGGTTTTTAAAGGAAATATTTTTTTTGTATTTTGTTTTAGATTCACCGATTATAACAGAAATTTACCATTAAGCATCTATATATACTTTGTTCTGTAGCATCGATTCCAATGCCAGAATCCACATTGGTAAGCTTGGCTGTATTTCACTTGGGAATATTTGGTGCACGTATAGTGCTGGATTCCACTGTGGACATTGCATGTGCTAAAGTAGTAAAAGATTATTACAGACACCATCGAACGCAGGAAGAAATGACAAACCTAAAAATAAAGTAATAGTTTTATTATTTTTAATAGATTTTCCCTGACAGGAAAATAAATGAATAATGACCAAAGAGAGATGTGTTTGGGTATTATTGAAAAAATTCCTACCTTGCACCAACGCTGCAGAGCGCAACAAAGCACAGAGCAACCACCAATAGATTCAGCCTTACATCAGCCATCCTGCGAAAACGTTTGATTTGATAACATGGGAGGTCTTAATATATACCCCGTGAGACTTTGATTTGTAATTATAAAAACGTCACGAATAATAATCAATGTTGACATTGTTAACTTCTCTGTATTTGCAATTCAACCTGCATAAATTTTTTACCTGTCCAAAACTGATGTAGAAACCTGTTCATTGAATGCTTATAAAACATTGTGTAATGCTAATACTATCAAATACTTTGATTCGTTCTGTGTTACTCTTATCAGCAACTGCCGTCAAATTTATACGTCTTTTTCAATTCTGAGTGGTTGACGCAGCTGGTGTTTGTTTTTTTAGTTTGAAATATTGCAAAACTAGCAAATTTCTAAAAACAGGGTTAAAATATCGATAACTTTTTTTTCCTTATATAGTAATTAGTAGTTCTATCTGTTGCTAGACCTGTCTTAACAGTTTAAAAATAAGACTGATGCGTGTTGCCAAGCAATTTTTTTTTGCACAGGTCATTCGCTCCTTCTTATTTTGTTTATTGATCATATGTATTCCGTTTTCATTCATAAGACATTATGTCAGTAGTACAATTTGCAATATCAGATGTAAGAATACGATATGATCAGACGCAAGTGAACTAAGATTAATATAAACTGCTAATGTTCAGCATGCATAATTTCACAGTCTATGAAATATAATTTTTCACCCGAATATAAAATGCTCTATTCAAATACTTGCTACTTAAATTATTAGTTGTTTACTTTCAATACAATCCAAAGTAAGTATTGTTGATAATGATATATGATAATAATTGATATTTTCTCTGTAAATAGTTTTGGTCAGTATCTCCGTTTTAATGTGCTTGTCATTTTGGTAAGTGATTCATTTCTATGTGGAATGTTAAGCATTCTAATCAATGTCATTGATATGTTAAACATTTTTTATTGATATCATTGAGTCATTGTGTTACTTTCTTCTATCTTCGTACGAGTATTTGTATTTTGGAATTGTATTTGTATTGAATTCTTGTTTTCTTTTCTTTTTTGCAATGTTTATTAGCAATTATTGATTTAAATTTACTTGACGGATTTATCATCCTATTTCAAACTAGGTAATACACATGGTGCACTGAATTATTTAAGAAAAATCATCAATTTTGGTCATTTTTTTTTTTAGAAAAATAAATATTATTTCCACAAAAACAAAATTAACTGTACTAAGTGCAGCTTTTTATGGTATTTGTGCATTTTTGCTGTACTTTGATATTTTATGTCGTTCATGCTTGCACAAACTCCAGTTAAAATCAATGATTAGTCTACATGTAATAATATGATACTGAAGAAAGGTCAGCAAGAGGCTGCAATGTTTCTTCAACATAAAATTAACTGTACTAAGTGCAGCTTTTCATGGTATTTGTGCATTTTTGCTGTACTTTAATATTTTTTGTAGTTCATGCTTGCACAACTCCAGTTAAAATCAATGATTAATCTACATGTAATAATATGATACTGAAGAAAGGTCAGCAAGAGGCTCCAATGTTTCTTCAACATAATGATCGAAACAATCATGATGCGACTTCACAAATAATCACTAAAATCATTTAATAAATCTATTTATACATAATGATTCGAAAGTATAGTGTAAATGTATCGCAAAAACTTTTGGCACGAGGGGCGGAGCCTCCAAGTGTCAAAAGGGTTTCGATATTTCATCCATGATTGAATTATTAATCCTGTGAATGATTTGTCCTATGATGTCTCAAGTTTTGTACTATCGTGTTTACATGTTGTGTATGTGGAGATGCGACGTTATTATAATCCCTTTACATTTTTGTGATCGGCTTCGGCCGATCACAGTTGTGTCCATATGAGTCATCCGGCAAATGCTTCCACGTGCGCACACATTCCGCTTGCAGAAGTAGTTCTTTTAAAAAATTTGAAGCTTTGGTTTAATATTTATATAACATTTTACTCAGTTTTATTTCAATTCATTTAAGCAATATATGATATGAAGAAAGTGAAAATGATGATTTAGTTATGGATGTGTGAAACGGGATTATCCCCTTTAAGGATATCTTCTGCGGATTAGGGCCGAGGCGAATGATCATCAGACGGTGAATATGGCTTAGGGTTAAAACCGTCCGTCGGAATGAAGAACAAATTTCGGTACCTGAATATACGCACATGTATAAGCAAACTTACTCTACATATGACATTAATTTGATAAATATATCATTTTACACTCTCTATCTATTAAAAAGAAAAAAAATACTTAAGGTTGAATAACACATCATCACGAAATTGCTGATCAAAGCGACATTTCGTTTTATTAAAAGGATTTTATCGACGATAACATGTCACTTACTCCATAGCCGAGTGGATTAAGTGTCAGGCTTATGATCCGTACATTCCGAGTTCGAATCCCGCAGGGGGTTTTGTTGTTACTTACTGAATTGAATTTTTTACATTTTCATTTTTTATCCCCAAACTGGAAATCGTTCGCTTATTTGACATATGTACAGTTTATTTACCATTAAATCTTTCATAATCAAAAAATTTAATGTTAATTTGATTGACTTTTTCCATGCTTGTTATTCCAACATAATCGTGGGTAAAATGTGCATATAATAGCAAAAACAGTTTTTAAAAAATCCTTAATGATATTGTACCTCCAATAGAATGTCAAAAATCTATCCAAAAAAAGACCATGTTTTAAGCAATAACTATTGAACTTAGCCACATTTAGTGCGTTTTCCTTTGTTTGCAATCAAACATGAGAATTTTAAATTCAACCTGTTGTAGTAAAATATTTTGCCGCTACTAAGATATCCCTTTGACACAGTAATTGCCAACTATTTATCGATATGTACTAGATCAGCTTGACACAAAACGACACACTTATGTCATCAATAGTTCACATAATGAGAACTTTTGAACAATAACATATTATAGTTTGTCTCTGCTTATAATAAATAATTTGATACATTTATATTTTGATGAGAAGCAGTAAGTTGTTTGATATATATTTAATTTAAAACTTTATTTGACAATACCTTTTAATTGTCATTTGTTCGGATGTTTTTTTTTTTGTTTTTTTTTTTGGGTGTTTGTTTTTCCGGGTTTGTTTGTTATATAGTGAGAATATACTACTGAATATAACAATTGGGGACGACGTCGTCTGGATAGAGTACAAATCGCCGATATTATGAACGTCGGAATGATACAGGTCACTACCTGTCCCACCCCACTGAGAAAAGGTATCATAATGATTTTTCATAGCCATCATGTTTTGTTTTGTTTTATTTTCTTTTGGGAGTGGGTGGGGTGAAAAGGTAATAAACCCATTTTTTATATTCAGTAGTATATTCTCAATATATAATTCTATATAGACGAAAAGTCAATAATTGTAGTATTAACTTTTTTTTAAATATTGACCGGCTAGGAATAATATCTAGAGAATATTCCCTCTATTTCAATCGCTTCTGATTTGTTGATTCGTAAACGATGACGTAAATAACGCTTCACGACTCCAAAATAAAGTGACATCATAATAGACAGTCAGGCAAGGCAAGTAAACAACGAACGTGCAATGCGACTGTTCGCTATCATAACGGATATAAGGATTTACGAATTACTGCGAAGTAAAATCAGTAAAAACGGAAAACATCTCTATGTTAATTCTTACGGGCGGCGATATATCACCAGTGACAGTTTGATGCTGAAGATATATTGGAAATGAACTTTGCACAAAATTAAATTCCTGAATTCTTTGTTAAGCTGAGAATTCACGGCGATCTCTTTTCAATTACTTTCTTAAAAATTTAAGTTTGTTTCCTCATATAAAAAAACAAATATTGACTTTGTTTTCGGCCAAAATTTATTATATTAGCCACCTTCGGACGAAAATATTGCCGTCCGCTTCGCGATAAACAATGTTGCCCTCAACCCCAGTCATTTTTTTAATAATACTATCTTAACTGTTTGATAAAGTTAATCAATAATTAGTTAATTTTTTAAACATTTCTCTTCACTTGAGGATTTGACAACTGGGAACTTTGTGACAATAAATCACGATTTGAAAAGGAAAATCTCTTGTCAAAGGATTTCCTTATGACAAGGGACCTTGTTAATCAAATTATCTTAAGATCCATCTTAAGACATACCCTAGGATATATCATAAGACCTCTTAAATATGTTTTAAGTTGTAAATCAAAACTATCTTAGACATATCTTCACTTAAAAAATCTTATATTGACTCTTTTCTTTCTTAAGAAATTAAAACATCAACAAAATATCATGTGAAATGAAATCTTACGGAAATCCAACTATATAGATATCAAAACGGTATTGTGAATGCCCATCATAAACATACTTTAAAAAGCAATTACATTTTCATCGACTTTGTTACTTTGTATCATATTCTAATGTTTATACGTTCAGTAAATTAAGTACCTAAACAGAATATACTTATACACACACTTAACAAAACTGCTAAGTGTTCATCCTGAAAAATAGATTTAGGTTTTGTAGCTGATGTCTTTTCATCAATAGCACAGATGAAAAAAAGACAACAACGATTAGAAACAATTACCCATGACGAAATGTTAAGACATTAAATTTGCATTTTCTGTTAGTTTTCAATGTCTTGGTAATTTTTGTGACTGATATTGTTTTTGATAATAGTTCAAAAAGAAAAAGACCTAACATGGCCAAAATGATCATTCCGAAAACAGCGTGAGCCATTAGAATACTTGTTTCTATGACAGATTGTACTCACTTTAAATTTGATTATTATTTCAATTAAATGTAAAGTCATAATTTGAATGTATGTCGTGAAGAGCTTATGCAAAGTACAGAGTCCACAATTGTCTTCTAATGATTGTGTCATGTTCTTTTTGCGTTTCGTAAAAAACAATCATTCACACTTTTGTCTTTGCTAGTTCGTTTTGAACACAAATAAACAATTCCCAGTGTTTACATCAATATAATTTTTCTAAAACCAAGTTGCATTTTCTATTCAGCATAACAAAGAATTGTGAGCACTGTATCTTGCTTATATAACTTGTTGATTATTTGAATTTTTGGCTGATAATAAGAAACACGTATAGCTAACACAAAACGAGAATAAAATACAAAATTTTCCAGCCACATCGTTATTATGTCTTTTTAACAGCACATGCTTACTTTGTTTTGTACAAGTAACCAATATTATGAAGTAAGTGTTTTAAAAAAAAAAAAAAACAGAGATAGGGTTTTTGTAGAATATATTTATCTTTTCACACAACAAATTTTATCTAAACTTAATTCAAAACATCTTAACAGACTAAATAAGCACACTGAAAGCAACAGTATAGATCAACATAATCATAGAAAGTAAGTAGGAATCTAAACAGATCACCAGGATGTGTTTGCGGTTTTTTTAAATATTGTTAAAAGTTTTCAAAAGTCTTAATTGATGGTAAAGAAAAACAATCACTCTTTATCTTCTATTCATTGAAAAAACAATATATTATGTAAAAATATGACACCTATTTTCAAACCCGAAGAATTTGATTAAGGTGGAAGAACACTTCATTACAAAATGGCTGACCACTGATCAAAACGACATTTCGTTTTATTAAAAGGATTTTATGGACTAAAACATTTATTATACTCTATAGCCTAGTGGATAAACTGTCGGACTTGTGATCTATTCATCCCGAGTTTGAATCCCGCAGGGGCTTTTGTTGTTACTTACTGGAATAATTATTTTAGATATTCATTTTTTTATCCTCAAACTGCAAATTTTTCGATTATTTGATATTTGTACAGTTTATTTATCATTATATCTTTGATTATCAAAAAATTTCCTGTTAATTTGAGTGACTTATTCCACCTTAATCATCACTTCCGCATTTGGGTTGCACACGCTGTACACGCGTTGAAAGCAATCAATGTGTGCTATGGCTCCCTGACAAATCCGTGTGTCCGGGTAACATGTATTCGTAATTTAACGACCTTCCGAGAACTTTCATTAAACTTCAACGGGTGATTAATTTCGACATTTTGATTGAATTGGAAAAAAGCAAAAGCAAAAAGCCAACGCAATGAAGATAAATAAATTGCTATTCAAATTTAACTTATTATATTAATTTATAGCAAAAGAAAATGTTCACACACTTGTAAAGTAAACATTTTTGATGAATAAGTTTGTGTTCAAAACCAGATTCACATACCTTATTTCTAAATAAATCATTGTTCATGGCATTCTATGGGCCAAATGACAACTAGCACTAGTTGTGCCTGTTAGGAAGTAATTCATAACCACATCACTGTGAATGTGTTCGGAATGTTTCCTTTCTGGTTGCTAAGTATGTAATAAATTCAGAGGTGCTCGAATGAAAGTTAACGAGACTACCCCGAGAGTTGTCAGAACAGAGTTATCGTTCGTGTTCAACCACTCTACACGTGGTTGAAAATATAAACATTGGGTTGCTTAATAAAATCATAGCCATGGTTGATGCTTTTGGTTTGCAATACCATGCTTTTTAAAAGGAGAATGGGTGTCTGTTTTGTATTAATACTTCGTTTATCGAGCCATTTTCAAGGAACATTCTGCATAAAATAGTACAGTCTGTTTCACTATTGATGTTATTGCTAGGTCAGGCGCGGATCGAAAATTAATCAAGGGGGGGGGGGGGGGGGTCGCTACTTAGCATGTTAATTATTGCAACAACAGAAACAACCATATTTTCTATTGTCTCTATTTCTATAACTCATTATATCCATACATCAATTAATGGAGATAAAGTTTAAAATCAATAAACGTCTAGATTTTTAATTTGACTACAAGGACTTAGATTCTACGAAATAGCATATAAACACGAAACGCGATTTTTACTGCAAAACTAAAATAGTCAAATAAAACTACATGGTCTAAAAATTCGCTCCTTGCACATATCATTACTTTGAATAAGTCTTATACAAGTGCAATTATCATATCCCTCGGTATCGTTTCAGAAGACGCCGATTATCAGGAAGAAAAAGTGACATATTAGTATAAAGCATTATGCTTAACAGTTAACTTCGTTTTAGAAGAAAACATTTTAACAGGTTTCAAACAATTGGTAGATCGATAACATTCAAATATTAATCCAAACACTAGATTCAGATAATAAACAATCTACAGATTTGCAAAAAGGAAGCCAACATGATTCAATTAAGAAAGCTTGTAAAAAATAAAACATAAAAATATATAAAATATGTAAAGCATGTATAGATATACATTAAAATTATGAACACGTATTACAAAACATATCCATTCCTACACACTTTCAGACTTCACAATTTCAAATATTAAGTGCCTTACATCGGACAAATTTCATTGGCAAAAATTTTTAAGAATGCATTAATCATTAGTTATAATCCATTAGCGGGGTTCTTTTTAATCGCTACTTATTGATGCAGGCAATTAATTTGGTTCAAAAGAAGGTTTTCATGATATCAGAAACACCTATAAATATGTTAATTGTATCATAACTGTATGAATAATTGCTTGAAACGTATAATGTTTCGACACCTTGTATATCAAATATTTAATATTTATAACAAGTGAAAAGCTGTCAATGTGACAGCAAATCGGGTTTTCTTTTATGTGAATAGTATCCATAATCCATGTCAACCCGTATCAAGTGAAATGGAGTACTCTATCTATACGCAATATTTGCCAAAAAATGACTAAGTTCAAAAGCTGGTATTTTTTTCATTAATTATCAGAAATCAAAATCCTAGCAATATTATGCACACCTCTAATAAATGCACAATTGATCTGCAAAAGAACAACTTCTTATCTTGAAAACTGTAGGAGTTATCCGTACAATGAGGGTACCTTATATGCAATATTTTGCCAAAACATGACTAAGTTCAAACGCTGGTATTTTTTCATAAATGATCAGAAATCAAAATTCTAGCAATATGCACACCTCTGATATATGTACAATTGATCTGCAAAAGAACAAATTCAAATCTTTAAAAATGTAGAAGGAGTTATCCGTACAAAAAGGGTACCCTTTTGGCAGCCGCCCGCCCGCCCGTCCGCTAATCTCACCATTTCAATAACCAAATTTTTTCGTTGGAAAACCCTGTTAAAACGTGACGGTTACGTTTCTTTACAATACGATTGAACAACTCGGCAACAAAAAGCTGTTTCTAACAAAATAAACCAAACTATTATGAAATATGAACAGGATTTCGCAATTAAAACAGTTTTTATATCAACATCTGGCTATGTCTGGCTACCATGTAACATTTTTGTCTTTTAATTTATTTTATCAAGATACTTTATGAAGAAATATCCTAAAGATTCCCGGATCAACAAAGCTCCTCCTTAGAAAATTGTCGTTCAAATACATTATGTGTTTGGTGAATATTTATCTCTTATATCGGATTTTCTTCACATTACCAGTGAACCTCTCGGCAACAAAAAGGTTGTCCTTACAGTCCACGCATAAATCAACTGGTCGTTCTAGACCACAGTTACCAATGAAGCAAAGAAACTGTCCATCCTGGTGTAAGATATGAATACGGTTGTTAAAACAGTCTGCTATAAGGATTCGACTTTGACTATCTGTGGTGATGCCGTACGGATCAAAAACCTTTGTAGAAGAGGAAGAAGAAGGAGGTCCCATGTAAGTAAAACGGTGTTTTCCAGCGTGATTGACTACTACTACTGCACTGGCTCCCCAGTCTGCCACACATATGTCCAAGTTTTTGTTCTCGCTCATGTATTTGAAAGAGGGGCCATATGAATAGAGAGGCTGCCCTTCGTCATTTAAGCTGATGCTTTGTTTTGGAATGTTGCCACAATAACGCACAATTTTTGATTGCCTATCGGTTTCACTGTCCATAAATACCAAAAAATCATCGTAAAGAGCACTACAAACATTACGAGGCCGCCATTTCTGTAATTTGATTACTTCTCTTATCTGAGCATTTCTAACTATGTTGATAGAGAAGTCATTGTAATCAACATATACAAGATCCCCACTTCTGGTAACCTCCATATCTGATGGCGTGTTCTTTGACTTCGTTTGGATAGATTTTATTAGCTCTCCTTTTAGATTGTAGAGTTTCATCGTGTTGTCTTCCCCACAGGTCCATATTTCAGTTTCTGTTAGAGCCGTAACGCTTCGTAATTTATTAGCGATTCCATAATTAGTATGTATATACGTTACAACATTTGGCTCTTCGGAAACAGATATGCCATCAAGAGAGGACTCAGCATCTGGGAAATTTAAAACGTAATCTTCTTCTTTTTTGATTGATAGCTTTGACAGACAACCCAATTGCTGATAAATATGCTTTCGTTTGAACTTTGTAGGCAGAAAGTTTGATAAAGACACTGTCGGTTGAATCGGGTTTCGGAAATTGGCATTCTTGGATTTGTATTTAGTAAATCGACAAATATCGTCTGAAAGAAGCAAGTCATTTAAATCAGAAATGAGTTGTAGGATTTCCGAAATACTTTGCCTATGTTTTTCTTCCTGATTTTGAAGAAATGCCAGGTGTTTGGCGTCCATCTCATAAAGAACAGCTTTAAGGTGCATACTTACATTGACTATTTCTCTGTGCAAGTCTGCCTCCTGTGTATGGAGAGCTGTGGCAATTTGTACAGCCTTTTGACTTATGACATCTCTTTGATATGGGATTTTAGCTATGATCGTTTGGTATTTAAGTATAATGGAATCTTCTAGTTCTTGCAAGTCATTTTTTATAATTTCTTTTTTGTTTTGAAGCCAATCCACAATATTGACTCGCTTATGGGTATCATGTTCTGCAGAAGTACAGCATTCCGAGCATATTTGAGTATCACATTGTTCACAATGAAGCTCACAATATTTTAATGAATGCTTAAGACATTGTGGATAAATTAGAGACGAACCCGGTTGTTCAGTTTGGACTTTGCGTTGATATATTAACCGTTGTTCCCCTTCACTGTTGTGACGTCCTGCTGCAGACCGGTTCATGGTTGGTCGCTTTGACGCTTTTCTACAGATTATAGGTTTTCCATACCTCCTAAAAGAGAGATTGACATAGCTATACGTAATTGATTATTGATCACTGTGGCTTCAATCCTATTCGTAGACACCAGTCTTACACATGTAGTGGATAAGGAAAAAATCACATTATAGATTTTTAATTGTTTTTAAGTAATTTTTTAACTGTAAGACACACAAAATCCAAAAATACTGTATTATTTTTATGAAATACATAAATGGTATCCCGTTAAAAAAAACAAATTGAAAAGTGTAGTACCTCAAGACGACAATAAACAGCATTATTTTTTTGTGCATCAATGTCAACTTATTTTTACAAGTCATTATCTATCTAATATTCAACAACTGTATTTATGCCCTCGCCTTAAACATTCTTTGAACCTAGATCCAGGATAAGGAGGATTGGGTAACAAATTTTATATTGACTTTGAAGTGATTAACATTATTTTGTCAATTGATTAACATATCTTTAAACATTCTCAGCTTCTTGGGGTCCCATTAATGGCCAAACATCTATTTCTAGGATAAAGTAAATTAAAATTTTTACAACGACCTGCAAAAAAATTACGCAAATCTTATAGATTAAAGGCAATTTTGCCTTCCATTTTATGAAGGAAAAAAACCTACAATGTACTCTACGTGTACGTGTGCCTAATGTATTATGGGCTTGGGTGTTGCAGGGGATATTGACCTCCGTTGAAATCTAGCCAGGGTTTGTTATTGAACCAGGGTGTTTACGAGTATCGTATTTGCTGGTAAAAAGTGACATCAAAAGTGCTGAAATTTATTTCAAAGGTAATTTTTCAACAGTTTGATACGTTTTTTTTTAAAACACTTAACACGCTGAAATTGACCTTTTGAAAATTGATTTAAATTACAGAGTTCTGAACCGTCTTTAAACTGATATCTGCTCTTTGTGCAATGTACGTGTACATGTATATTTAATATGTTGATCAATGTCAGTTTAAAATTTCTTTTTCTTATCTGTAAATTAAAACAGAGAGAACGACAACTTTTTTACTGAATAGGGGACGGTGTTATATAGTGCCTTTTCCCCCTAGCAATCTTTCCCCCCGGAAAATTGGCTATATAGCAGTTCTTCCCCCCGGAATAATGGCTATATAGCTGACTATATAGTGGGCTTTCCCCCTTTTTATAGCCAGATTACACCCATGGAAAACCTACTTTATTGTGGATTTTCCCCCATCTTTACTTTACGGCCATGTTTATGGCGGATCATTCGTGACAATAATTTGCAATAACTGATATGATATTAATTTCTCATAAAAAAGGATAATTATGGCATTTATTAATACATAAAATAAAATACATGGTTTTTCGACCCCAAATATGAACTAAGGCATGCGCCTTCATAACATTCATGTGTCATCATCGTTTATTTTACCTGTTCTCACACCTTTTTGGAACACCTTTTACATGGATTTCGGAATACCTCGAATCTTTTTCATCTAATCGATGCTTATCTACAGTTTTTACTTCGACGTTATGAACACGTGAGAACACATTTGAGTGAAAATACGCCGGTTTGGAACTTTAATTTTCCAATGTATTACCATCAATGTGTAAGCTTCTTAGGGAACTAACTGACCATTTCTGAATTTTGTAGAGGAAGGGAATAAAAAGTGGAAATGTATTACTCCCTTCGTCCAAAAGGCTATCAATTTCAAATTAATACCGTTAGAATTGCCGATCTTAAAAAACAATTATATTTTTTTTCATCTAAATATTAAACGGGAGACAGGATGCAATATTATGATGAGAAACTGAAATGTTTTAGTTTTACTTTGATTGATGGGATTCTAAATCGTGGGTAAGGGGTATTTTAATTATGTATTAAAAGCATGTTTTAAGTTAGTGTTTACCATTTCGTTTTAAAGTTACGCATATTCATATTTTTAAGCACATTTCTACGAAACGCGAGATATTATGATGTAAACATTTTAAAAAACAATGAAATGTCTTCACAACCAGAACAATGTCGGTATCTTTGCTGGTTATTTTGGAAAATGTGAAATGGAGCCTGAACTATCTTTATGTTTATATTGTCACTCACTATTTGCTAATTGTTCCACTTTTAAGGTTGCAACGTGATTTATAAATACGATGCCATATAAATCAAGATATACGATTCAATTACCTAAAAATTTTACACTATTTGTTTCATATTTTTGCAATAAAGATTTACTTGTGTGCCATATTATTTCTTCGAACAATTAAAGAAGGGTAATTAAAAAAACAAGACAAAAAACCCAAAAAACAACTAACACATATATTGTGATGTGCTGACTTTTTTTTTTTTAAATATAAGCTTGTTCTTCTAATCAACTAACAAGTAAAAAAAAGTCGTATATGCGCTCAGGTTGGTTATTTATTTTTTATTTTCGGTTTCTCCTTTTATGAATAAAAGTTTATTGATTTATTTATCTAGTTATTTATCATATCATTAGTCATCTTATGAATTGATTAAATGTTTTGAAGAATAATGAATTTTACCCGCGTACCTTTTTAAAAAATTCTGTTCGTAAAGTTAAAAAAAAACAGAATTAAACGTAATTTTCAATCATTTTGATAAAGAAATATATGAGTGAATGTGTATTTTTAAATGGTGTTTTACTTTTAAATGACCGTAAAAATACGTTCATGTGGTCATCTATAGTTTTTGAGATATGGGGCCCTAAAAATACATAGTCTTTATAATTGGATTTCAAACATCTGGCTCGAAAAAAACAAAGGCTCCTACCCTGTATTGGGGCTTAAATTTTCGGTGTCATCTACTAGTGGTATACCACTATCACTGTGAAAATATGGTTAATTGGTCATCTTTAGAATTTGAGATTCGGGTCCCCACTTATAGAACACTATTCAATCATTATAATGGGGTTTTAAACATCGGGCCCTGAAACATCAAGGGCCCATACCCTGAGGGCTGAAATTTTTAGAGTCATCTTCAAGTGGTAAACCACTGCCACTATAAAAATATGGTAATATGGTCATCTCTAGTTTATGAGACATTGGACCCTAAAGAATATGCACTATAATAATTATAATAGGATTTTAAAAATCGGGCTCTGAAACATTGGAAACAAAATTTCTTTAAAAAAAGAGGTTTAGCTTGGATGAAATTTTCACAAACAGACAAACAGTCTGATAGATTTATTAAAAAAATTCTTAAAACATTCTCGCTTAATACAATTTCAGAACACAGAATTATGCATATAAGTGTATAACTTATTGAAAAAAAATGTCAATGAATTATCTAATTATTCAATAAATTATCTAAATTAAATTCTATGTGTAATTCCATTACACACGTGTTCAACTTCCAGCACTGTCTATAAAAATAATAAATCGGCAAAACGAAACTTAACCTGTAAAGATGAATGCAGATATACATGTATGCAACGTGGGAGTGTAGAAACATTGATTTTAATCCTTACTGGATTTCCATAAATATTTTTCTTTTATAAAATCTGAACCAAAACGTGAGGGAGAAACCCTTCTATGGGGGAAAAGCTACTATATAGTAACTCCCCCCCCCCCCCCCCCCCCCCGGGGGAAAGGCTTCTATATAGTAGGTTTTCCGGGGGGGGCTACTATTGGGGAAAAACTACTATACAACAACGGTTCTGGCCTGTGTTTATTTCAATGATTAATTATTTTCATTCCTTCTTTGGATTAGGTGCTGGGTAACACAGATATGTGGATAACTATTAACTTAGCTGTTAATAAAAGATCATGGCAATGCAAGATATAATCAATGTCAGAGATATTTTTGGCTAGAAGAGATTGGATTGTGATATACAATAAATTTTGTAAATTTTGTTCTTTCAGTCAACTTTCACTATAGTTTGATACACTGTATTAAATGAGTTTTTGATATAAATGCTTGGTTTAAAAAAAAACTAGTATGAGGGAGGGGTTAACCATTCCCCAATGCAACGTCCCTGTTTTATGAATAAATGATGCACGCATAAAACGGAGATTCTGCATTTGAAAAAGGGGTGAACCACCTTCTATTTATTTTTTCAAAGCAAGCTATTTTCTGAAATTCTTATTTAGAACAAAGAATCAAACTTTAGTGAAAGTTAACATGAAGAACAACATTCAGAAAAGAGATACGATTCGCTATTCACCCCTTCCTTCTTTTGAAAAACAAACTCTATACATGTATATTCTATTGACATTTATATAACTGAATATCTATACTTCCAGTTGCAACAATATACTGCATTAGGAACAACTATTAAAAAGCCGAATTTTTAAAAACTTTTTTCGTCGCAGATGCTGGTCACAAACATGATTGTATGTATGTTCAATGTCAGTGTTGATTTTCATCTTTGCCCGCTCTTCTAACTGTCAAGGCAGTTGCTTTTTTAAAATCATTTCAAAAAAAGGTTAAGAAATATTTTTTTTTTACACATTTTACACAAAAAAAAAATCAAGAAGGTTTTTTCTTCTGTGCTTGCGTGGGATATCATTTAGTTTACATACTATACATTATTGTTTATCAAGATTAATTAACAGTAAATGTGTTTTAACAGTCATTAAAATCATTCTAGTGATAACCGAAAATGCCAATAGACAAATTGACACCCGTTAAACCCATCCTCAATCTAATTTATATCACCCATAAAGTTAGGGTTCTTTATCACTTACAGTTTCTCAGATTTCGCAATGACAAAATTTGAAGAAAAAAAACTAGCTTAGAAATCTGAATATTTAAAAGAATTTATTTGTTTTAATTACCAAGATGACATGTGTATACTTTAATAAGAAATGTTAGTTTATTATGTATAATGCCACTGGTAAAAAAATTAAATTTTGGAGTCACGCCGATTCATACAAAACAATTTACATACAACTACATTACATACATGTAGGTCTAACATATCACAATGTTTTGATATTCAAGTTTTTTCTGGTAATGAGATCTCTTTTAGACAAAGTTATTTGTATATAATAAACTTAATTCAATATCATTTCTGAAAATTTCAAGAAAATATATCAGCTATCTTTGATGCTTCTCCAGATCATAAATTACGCGTGTAGGTTAAGAAAGCATTCACGTGCAGTCAGACATTTAGCATCCTATTTTGACTGCAATATACAAAATAGTAATATTAAATAACTGTTTCGAATTAAACCAAAACCTTTCCATTTTAAAAGATGTATATATGCAACAAGCATTCTGAGAGTATTGCATAAGCAATACACGTCCCGCACCGGTTTGTGGAAATTGTAAAAACAATGCACTGTTATGCAGAATATCGAACCCGAACATTAAAAAATTGGAATATAAAAAATTAATTTTCTCGAAAATATGTCGACAAGACGCTACAAAAGTGTAAACTTGATCTGTAGTTTGACATTTTGAATCTGTTCAGCAAATTTCATGTTATTCCTCTAGCGCATAAAGAAAAAAAGTGTGGAAAACTGAAGTGAGACAGACAGACGGACAGACAGACAGACGGACGGACGGACGGATGGACTGACGGACGCAGAGGAAAGCTATAGTCCCCTCCGGTGAAAACCGGTAGGGGACTAATAAAATATTGGGTAGTGTATAACTACCACATTAGCGCATATCACGTGATAGCTTTAAAGAACTTAAATACGTCTGTTCCTTAACACAAAAATGACAAAGAACAACGTAAACTAACCCGTGCTTTTCACAAAACAATTTTAATAAACATATTATGTAAAGGCAAAACATCTCAGTTTTATATAAAATACTGTTAGAATCCTAAATTATCCTTATTTTAAAAAAAATTGAAAATGTTTGCTTGGAAAACAGCATGTTGCATAAAATATACTCACAATACATGATTCTGGCAGCATTGATTAAACTATTAATAAGTCCTAAATGTAGAGGTTAAAGTATATTGTATAGTGATGTACTAGTCGGACTTTATAAATGAATCGTTTACAAGGGCCGAGGAATAAAGCCTAATTACATACATGTATGTACCTTTTATAGAAAATATTTTGATGAAGCTGACATCTTATCCAGTATTTTCTTGTTCAATTCTCAGCTAATAACCCCAAAATATTTTATCAGGGTTTTTAGATTTCTTGATTTTTAGCCGGGCTCTGCTGAAAGCAGAGTCCTGGCTGTAGGCAGGCAAATCGCCAATGTTACTATAAAGAGCACAAATAAACAAAAAACCAAACAGCGTCAAGGTAAAGCTTCCGCTATACCAAATAATTACACAAAGAGCCACTGTTTGTCAAAAGTGTTGGCATTTTGTTTCTTTTTTTTAAATTTCGAATGAATTGTTTATCTTTTTTAGTTTTCTTATTAATAACGTGTTTTTAAAACATTACTATGCATTTTGGACACATACAATGCGCATAAATTTCCATGAACTACTTTGCTGCGCGATGAAGAAACGGGGATTGAATATATAATGCTTGTTGCAAAATTCAAGGCAGCAACTGTTAAACTTTTTAAATTCTACTAGACATACATATTTTTTGTTTATAGCCGCTTACAAAATTTGGTCGCTCTCTGATGCTTTGCCAACATTAAAAGCATGAGAGAGAGAGAGAGAGAGAGAGAGAGAGAGAGAGAGAGAGAGAGAGAGAGAGAGAGAGAGAGAGAGAGAGATTGATTGATTGATTGATTGATTGATTGATTGATTGATTGAGATTTTCAGTATTTACTACACAATATGCATAAAGACACACCAAAAGAGCCCGGCTTTCAGTATCTCAGTACTTTGATTTATTTTGTTAACAGTGCTTTCCGATCAAATATCATGAAATTCAATATTTAGTCACGACGTAATGCATGTGAATATACGTAAAACAATCTAATTTATGACAACACTTTTGTGCTTTTTAAATTAGTGTCTGGGTCAACATTTCTGTGTTTTAATATTTGAATAAGAACATAAAACTTAGATTTGTTATTTGGCGGAATTGTAATTCGTAACTTGGATTCCATATGCTTCCTTGGCATCCCTACGTTGAAAATTAATAAGAAAGAAAGAAAAAAAAACCTGCAAACATCATAAGGTCCTGTGTTTTGACGGAATCCTTAAATAATGATAAAGTATTCATGAACAATAAACTTCAGTGCATTTCCGGTTAAAATCTGATAATAAAAAGGATGATTTTATCATTAACAAACTATCTAGCCGTCTTTTTGTTTCAAAATTTTAAAATCAATGGTTATTATTTCAGACCATTAAGGTAGCTTTGTATTATAAGATGATGGTGTATCATCAATGAATACTTCATATTAGATTGTTTATAATTTTAATGTTTGGATCAAGGAGTACAATGTCAAAAGCTGCGCTTCTTTCTCCGATCAGAATCTGAATACAATAAATGATTGTGACTTCACCGATTTAAACTCTAACAAAATCTGATAAGCCGACATCAATCCAACAATAAAATAATTTTTCAGAGAATTCAGAATATACAGTCGGTATATCCCTCAGCAATAGTATATAACTAATGACCAGTAGCAAAATCATAACAACAATAAAGAAAAAAACTCAAAAAATATCAAACCACAGATTACAAAACACATGAACTATGCCAGCAATAGAAGGAACGAGTTTATAGGGGTTAGCTAATAATTTCAAAACATCAGCCAATTATGAAAGATTACAATGATTCCGTCTTTTGTTTGGAATTGACAATTTCATGGACGCTAAAAAAATCCTACAGCAAGGGTCCCTTACGCGTGGTCCTTTACTTAATTTAGAATGTATATCAAATCATTAGTTTGTGTTTATTCGCTGTAAAATTTTGAGCCAATTTTATGATCGACTTCCACAACGCTGTTCAATTCTAAAATGACAATGTTCTAAATTCAACACCTTTAGTCTCAAAATTCAACGTTGAAAACTGACAATGGTGTAAATTTTCAAACCCACTCAAAATTATTCGTTACATTGACACTAGCGCAAATTAATTTCACGCCCTAGTCTGTATCTTTAAAACGTTGATTGTAAGCACGGCTTTAAAAAAGATATACATCTTTTGCATAGGGAGTCAAATAAACATTAAATAAAACAATATCTTATTCACACTATGTATTGAAATTTTAAAAAAAAATGGTTGCAACTACAAAGATAAAAAAATAACCGACCTTCTATTACTTTGTCATGACGACTGCTGGTCTTTGCTCTTCGTCGTTGTCTTTCGACATATTCCTCTGTGAAATCAGGAGATATATTTGAATCTTATATATGATAGATCTGACCTTCAAATTTGCAAAGGACATGCACCTCAGAGACATAACGTGACAAGTAGGCACGTAGCATCGTTTTGAAAGTGTGTTGGGGGGGGGGGGTGACTTATCACAATAACAGATCCCTGTAGAGATTTTTTTTTTTTTATTGATGAATTGATTTGGCACTGGTATTTTTTTATTTATTTATTTAATCAGAAACTTATCGTAATTTTTTTTATCACAAAAAGACAATGATATTAACTTTTATTACCATTGAGACAAAAAGTAAAATATAATTTGCCTGAGCCTCACATAATTTTTTTTTCCATTTGAAACTTACAGATAGATGATTCCTTTTCTATAAAGCTTGATTTTATTAGTAAATCATGCTAAAGAGTGGGGTTCATTATGCTGTAATTTAGTATTTTTTTACTATTTAGCACTGTGATTTATCAATTTCCAAACTAAAATTAATTTTGAAATTTATAACATGGAACAAGAGTGTATTTGGGAATACCACAATATCGGTGGGGTTCATATGAGTATCAATAAAAAGGTTTTAAATAGCATCAGCGACCATTCGGATATAAAGGGGATATTATTTGGGCATAATATTAAGTTTCTTCTAGGGCACATGAATAATATTTTTGCAAATTTGAAAAAAAAAAGTGAATTTAGTAATATTTGACATTTTAGTCAATAACAATGTACACTCATTGGTGACGAATTAAAACTACGCAATTTATGTTGCATTTATTGCTCTTTTCTGTTTGGCATTCAATAGAAAAACTATTTTCTTTTTAAATGATGTTTCCTAAACTATTTGAATCCGAACCTCTTAGTAACTCTTGCTGTAGTGGTGTCCTGTATATAAAACAACCCCTTCGTAGAGGGAGCTGCGGTGTGGATGAATCAGTTGTTCCATCATACCATTACCACTGCACTGACTATCCGTCTACCACACATATGTAAGATTCTGATCACCCTTGATAAAGAGTGGCCATATGAAAAGCTGTCCTTTGTTATTTAGCATATAACTTTGTTTCGCTATGGAGCAAGAAAAATTATAGTCCCTCCTTTTCAATATCCAAAAATACCAACTCAAAGAAAATCCCGTGAAATTGTGCTGCCGAATTTCACGAGTAAATATCCTTATATTTCGGTGTATTTTTCATTACGTATACACATATGCAGGTGTTCTTTTGATCAGTAAGACAAGATCGTTACTGTTAATGTCTGATAGCGTGTTTTTACTCTAATTGGATTTACATCAAAAATTTTCCTCGTCTGTTGTAAAGCTCTTGCATTTTTATACCACATGTGGATACGTCGTCTTTGAGAGCACACTGAGCAATCATTAGGAGGCTATAGTACGAAGGTACGTGGGGATACTGTGGATTTAAGGGGTAGTTTTCGGAATGCTGGCATTCCAAGATTTATACCTACAGACGAAGCAAAAATCAATGACTTGTATAATCATTAGGAGACTATAGTACGACGTTACGTGAGAATACTATGGACTTCAGGGGCAGTTTTCGGAATGCATGTTTCAAAGATTTTACACAGAGACGAAGCAAAAATCAATGACTTGTACTTTTTTCTTTAGACAAATTTTTCCGTGACTTAAAAATATCGGAGCTTTTCTTCATCTTCTCTTAATTTTTTTTTTATCTTTTCTTTTTTTAGTTCTTTCATTTTCGTATATGTAAATTAAGCACATTGCAAAATGTACACTCTTTCCTGAGCATGTTGTTGTCTAGATTACCTTGCACACACACACACACACACACACACACACACACATGTTAATTTATATTACGTTTTCTTAATACAAAGTAACTTAACATTGTCGATTTGCCTGCCCACAGCCAGGACGCCCGGCGTAAACGGCAAAGTTAAGAAAATCTGGTCCTCGTTTTTAAGTGGATTGCTACATGGTCACAACATGTCGGACATCCGTTTGAGACAACATTTTGTTTCGGATTGATAACATTTTGTTGTGATTCAAAGTAGCTAAACAATGCTTGACTGAGGAGATGGGATATGAATTAAAGGGGCATGGTCACGATAATGGTCAACAATTATTTTTCCCATTTTAATTTTTACAATGCTTCAGTGGGGTATTTTAATAAGCAGCGAATTTTTTGGAGACATGCGTTGAGTTTAAAGCGAGTTACAGAGCTGACAGTTCTTTGCTATGTAAGCAAAGCTTTTGTTTACATTTTGAATGTTAAAAAGTAAATTCCAATTTCAGGCCGTGACCAAAAATAATTTGTTAAACGTTAGGAACTGTTTATTTTTTCTTAAAATGAATAAGAAGATAGACGAATCAGTTTGAAAATGATTTTTACTGGTATATTGAACCTATGTAAACAAAAACATGGACGATCCCTCGGGCTATTTACATGAAATAGAATTGTGAGTCCTGTATCTTGCATACAACTCTACGACTGACTCTCAAAATTCATTTGATCATTAGAAATGCATTCCTCAAGCATTGTAATTAATAAAAAGGAAAAATAAAAGTTGACCAAAATCATGACCATGCCCCTTTAAATCACTAAACGCTTGAAAATATGTCACAATTATATTCGTATATCAAGCTTTTGACTGACATTGATTATCAGCTGCTTTGTGTGGAAAACGGTAACTTCTGAACCTGATGAAAAAGGCAAGAAGATGTCAGAGATATTTTCACTTAAACTATATGTTAATTAATATCTCTCTTTTGATTGACCCCAACTACATGTATATATATAACAATAGCAATGAGTATCTGATTCCAAATACATTTTATGTCATAACACATGCAACATTATAAACAATTATACAGTTACAGTCAAAGCTTGTTATCTCAAATTTGACATGACAGTGAAAAGCTTCAAGATATTTGAGAAAACGGAATATAATAGTTATCACATTCATGGGAATTAAAACTGGGTTAGGGCAGTTTACACTTTTTTGTTCTAAGGTTCCTACAATCAATTTTTTCTTTCATAATTTAATTTTTCAGCCACATTGCGGATTATATAACAAAAGGTTGTACTCAGTACAAAAGATACCTCATAATTGTGCCTTAGGATACATTAAATGCCTGCATAGTATTATTTGCTTTTAAATTAATAGCATGAATGAATATTTTAAAATGAATTAAAAACATGGAATAAACATAACAAGTACATAGCCAGCATAACATTATTTACATTTGTACCATAATTTGCAATGTATATACACTAATTTCTAGACACAGCACCTTCAAATTATATCCTGAAGATCTGATATTACCTAAGAATAATCTAAAGAATTTTCCGCTGTAACATGGCAAGTTTGATGAACGCCTCTATGATAGATTCTCTATCCTGGGTTTTCAAATAGTCATATGGTTTTGTAACCTTCAACACTGGCCGATCTCCACTTCTGTGCTTCACATTACCTTCTACAATGTCAGTGTATTGCTCCACACTCATCTCCAGCATGGTAAACGTCACCTATAAAGTGATCAGATATAAAAATAAGCATTACGAAGAACAATACAATACTATACAATCTTTTGTGCACATATAGATATTTCTGGTGCCGTGGTTCTTGAGAAGAATATTTTTTAATACACAACCTGTTTACACTGTTTCACAATTATCTCCCCTTTGAAGAGAGCTTTGCCCTTCATTTTAACAATTTAAAATCCCTTAAGGATGCTTTGTATAAAGTTTGGTTAAATTTAGCTTAGTGGTTCTATAGAAGAAAAAAGAAAAGTTTATAAACAGAGATGGACTTTTGGTTCAGGTGAGCTATTGATGGAAGGAAACCAAGTGGTCTATAAGTATCAGCATCAATTATCATTGAAGATATAAATTGAAATATTTTGTATAGAAAAGTAACTGCAGTTTTGTGTTAATAATGAAAAAAGTATCAGCTCTACATTTGCAGAGCTTACAAATGACGCCAGTGAAACACTGATATTCAAATAACCAGTACCAAATCCTAGGTGATCACATAGAAATATAGCACCAAGAAATTTATTGTTATACTAAAGGCCCAGGGGCCATATCACTCATCTGAGCAATAATAGTTTTAACTCTGATAAAATATACTTTATGGTTTCAAAAACCAAATTTATGGACAATTTAAAAGGGTAGGTCTTATACAAACATGTTAAAAAAGATCTATATTTATTTCACCACACATTCTAATGTTATACATTAAGCATTTCTTGTGTATTAGTTTTTGAGAAAAGCCCAGTGGTTCTGGAGAGGAAGTCTAAAATGTTAAAAAGTTTACAGATAAACAGAAAGATGGGTGCCAAACAGAAAGTGATCAGAAAAGCTCAGGTGAGCTAAAAATAAATTACTATGAATGATGGAAGTCAAAAGACCAAAAGGTAAAAGAAATTAATCAGACCTGTGTTTCTTGCACAACTAATCCAAATATTTTTCCGTTCTTTATTGTGTCTGAAAAATGGAATAGAAGTTTTCCTCCATGCTGGCAGATGATTTTATCATCAAGATACATAACAGTTTTGTGGTGTGCAGCTTCTTTATTAGTTGTTGACGAAATTTGCTCTGCTGAATTTTCAAAATTGATTTTATTATCTGTAAGGGTTCTGCCGTTCAGTGGTGAATAATTTAGTTTTGGACTGTCTTTTTTGACCTGAAAAAAAAAATAGTTATTAGAAATGGCACATTGCCAACTTAATTAGGTGGAAAGATGATACCTGGTTACAAAATCACTAATTAACTAGTTGTAAAAAAAAAATCAAATTATTGATAGCAATGTGGCATAATGTAGATCTATATACATGTAGTCTGAATATGCATATATGTGAACTGGTGTTACAAAATTCACTTACTGTAATATCAAAGAAATTTCTATTTTCTTTTTTTTAAAACTCCAATTTAACATCGCAAGTTTAAGCACTAAAATTTCATCATCAGCAAAGCTAACTGTATGTGTTAACCATGCCTGTAGGCTAAACAAAAATCCTCATAACCACTGAATTATCACCTATGTATGTACGCACTGAAACAAAGCATCACAGATATTTGCAACACAGGTACTTGTGGTCATGTTAGAAAACAAACCATACATATAAATAGAGGATATCAATATAATGTGGTTTTATATTTTCTTTATCCAATGAGTTAAAATGGTGTATATATATTTGGCAAGTCTTGGAAATATATAGACAATTTCAACTCATTGGATAAAAAAAAACAAGAGGCCCACAGACCTTGACAGTCACGTTAGTAACATAGCCCTTAGGATGACGTGTCAGAAAGTCTCATGTTTGCATTTAAGCTTCATTTTTTTTTCTAAACCCTAATCCAAGACTGTTACCCCTACCTTAAATGATGGTTTAAATAATCTTTTTTAATATTCAGCTTCAATTATAATGCACACAGTTTATTTAAACAATCATACAATACACAGGAAGTAATGATTCCTAAAAAAAGAAAACATACATGTATCTAATTCAATATGGCAAAGTATCAATTTACCATGTCGTTTTCAAAATGAAGATAAAAATGAAAAATTGGTATTATTTGTCCCCCCCCCCCCAATTAAAAGCCTCAACTGCTGCATCATGAGCAGTGAATTTCACAATTTAAAATCAGGACATTATGTACATAATAACAATGCAACTATTTTATTTCCTAATACTGTGAAAAGTAAAGAAGAAAATATTATATAATTCAATACATTTTCACCTTGTGGCCACATTGGCCCTACCCAAGGGTCCTGAACCCCTGACCCAGCGGTAATAAATTTCACAATTTAGACCCTGTAGAAGGCTTCATGTTTATCTTAACCATGCATTCATTTTAATCTCCCTCTGATGTGGATGTAGAGAAGAAGATTTTCTATGATTAGATACATTTTCACTGCATGGCTCTATTTGCCCGTCCTAAGGCCTGAACCCCCTCACCCAGGATCCATGAATTTCACAATTTTGGTGAAAAACTTAATCAACATCAGAATCATGCATTTAGTTTATCACCTGCTTTTGTGAAAGTGGAACAGATTTAATACATTTTCATTATATGACCATATCAAACCCGCCCTAGGGCCTGAACCCATGACTCAGAGGCCATGAATTTCACAATTTTGGTAAACAGCTTCATGGACCCTATGACCATGCATTTAGTTTTTCTCAAATATATAGGAGTAGAGAAGAAGATTTTCTAAGATTTAATATATGCTCACTATATGGTCATACTGGCCCCACCCTAGGACTTGAACTTATTAGAGGGCTTCATAGACATTACAACCATGCATTTAGTTTTTCTTAACTATGTATGTCCCAGGGGCCATGATTTTCACAATCAATTTTGGTAGACAGCTCAATGCTTATTTCAATCATGCCAAAAGTTTGACTGCTTGATGCCCAGGAGTAAAGAAAAAGATTTTTAAATTACAATAATTTTTATGGTTTTAGCCCCACCCCTCATGTCCCAAAGAGGGCAAAGGCCATGAAGTTTACATATTTTAATACTCTTCACCCATAGATGCTTTATACCATTTTTTTTAGTCAGGGGACATGAGACGGGGATATTTTTTCATTTTTAATTTTTTTTTTTTGGGGGGGGGGGGGGGGGGGTCTCAGCAAAATGTTTAAGATTTCAAATAGATAAAAATCAATCATACCTCACAAACTGCAACAACTGACGGATGCTGAGTTCCTTGTTTGACTTCTTGAAATGGAGAGAACATTTTGTAAGGGAAAATTATATCAGCTGCACCACTTATCTCTAGGTTCATAATCCTTTTTGTATCTTTTTCCAGACATGGTACACTACTGAAATTTAAACAAAATAGTATATCAAAAAGGTGCAATGTATAATTTTTTGTTTAAATCATTTCAACAACTTTAAAGGGGCATGGTCAAAAATTATTTTTTCGATTTTAATGTTTACAATGCTTCAGTAATGCATTTTTGATAGTCAACCAAAATTTGAGTGTTATTTGATGAGATATAAGTGAGTTACAGAGCTTACAATTCTTTGCAATGTAAACAAAGCATTTGTTTACATTTCGAATGTTGAAGTTAAAATTCCAGTTTTAGACCTAAAATAAATGTGTTAATCATTAGGAACTGTTTATTTATGCTTAAAATGAGTAATAAGATAGACAAACCAGCTTCAAAAAGATTTTTTACTGGTATATTGAACTCATGTAAACAAAATAAAAGAGCCTTGTTTACATGACGAAGAATTGTGAGCCCTATATCTTGCTTAAAACTCAACGACTGATACCCAAATTTCATTTGATCATTAGAAATGCATTCTTAAAGCATTGCAAATAATAAAAACAGAAAAATAAAATTTGACCAAAATCGTGACCATGCCCCTTTAAGGAACACCCTCTATAGCAGCATGTAATAATTAAATGGTAATATTTTCTTGCATTTACACCTGTGCGAGATTAATTTGTCCAGTGTGAGACTGCAGTATGAGATTTTTTTTGTCTTACACTGTGTATTACAACCCCGCTGTGAAACTTTACATATGCATCACTTCAAAAATTTTGAAGTGATGCATATGTAAAGTGGATATTTCATATAAGGTCAATTTATCAGAAAATACAGGTTAAGTTTGAACTTGGTTCCAGTCCGATGATTTTTTAACCTACAAATAACCTATATATATGAAATATCAGATTTATATATGCATCCCTTGAAAAGTTGAATAGCAAATTTCTCATTTTTTTTCAAAGTTCATGAAGCAATGAATAAATTAACAACAGATCAAATCATTTAAGTTGTTTTGCCATTATTTCTACTAACTATACTGCCTTTTTTTTCCACACTGCTGAGATAACACATGAGTACTCAAAGAAAACACTGACCAAATACTTACCTGAGTCCACTTTGCAATCCAAACATACAAGCAAACGCCTCAAACAATGCTTGCATATGACTCTCATGCACGCTGCATCCATTTTCTCTTCTCTTAAGTATATGATAAAGCTGGTTACTAAAATTATGTGCTTGACAATGAAATCTGCAAAGAGAACCATAGGAAAGGATAATTTCACACAATAGTTCTACTGTATTTTTAGCCATAATCATATTAACATTGCAATCTTAAAGAGACTTGATTACCCCTACAGGGCTCTTTCAAATAAGACAATGTTGAATTTTCCTAATTACATTTGTAAAGCTGAACACCGCTCGTAAATAGGCACTTGTCCGCTGTATTTCTCTTTCATTACCGCTATCCCTACAACCCTTATATAAGCTGCAGACTTCTTACAGTATAAAGTATTTCACTGTAGAGGTCTCACCTTTGTGAACGTACATCTTGCCTTGCCATGTTACTCGGAAATTATCATATTTTACGCACATTAATTCAAATGAACAGGTCAATACATTATATACAAACAGGATATGCACAGAAAATAAGAAATAAAAGCATAAAATGCAAAGACCACAAAAGAAATACTACACGACAGCCATGAGTTACAGGTGTGCAACTGGGTATAACGAAATCGAAGGGTTCATATATGCGTGTGACAGTGTTTATTAACGAAGGGTGTTCAGTTTTTCAAAACATGAATTATGAGGGACTGTTAGAGTGTCCAAAAATCTGGTGTAGGCTTCAGTCAAAATAATATCAAGATGAGCCACATCTCTTGCAAAATTACTGAAAAGGTTCAAATCTGTCTATCTTTTTTTTCTGTAAAATTGAGAATTGTATTTATGTGTGGTGAATCAGGCTTGGGGCGAATTACATTGTAAAGTAATGCATTACATTACCATTACTTTATGAATTTGGGCATTAAATTACCATTACCATTACTTGATTTTCTTGAAGTAATGCATTACATTACCATTACATGAGTAAAGTAATGCATTACCATTACCATTACTTTGTTTTAAAAAAGTAAAGCTAGTAAAGAGTTTTTGCAAATGTTTCAAATATAAAACACTCTTTAACATATCTACAGGTTCATGTTCAGTATCAGGTTCAAATTCAATGACTATATATACAAGAGTCATTCTTTATTTGCTCAATATATAATATCATTCAGAATAATTCAATTTCATCACCACTGGTGATGAAATTGAATTATTCTGAATGATAGCGAGGGGATTGTCTTATGTTTAAATTGGTATGTAACATGTAGGCTCATACTGAAAAATTAAAAAAAAAGATCTTGACAAGTAAAATGAAGTTCATTGGTGACAAAATAATTACTTGGTTTGGCAGTTTAAACTGCAAGTAACATACAGCCTAACACGAAGATAAAAGAACATGATCATGATAGATTGTCGACTATAATAGACCGATAATTTTCTGACGTGTAAAGTTGCGACAGACATATATAGTAAAACTTGTTAACAATTGATATGTCATGAAAAATCTGCAATACAAGAAAGGCTAAGAGTATCAAGAATAAAAAATTAAATTTTTCCTTGGAAAAATAACTATAATGGCTGTAAAGTTTTGTACAAATTTAATTAACATATTAAACCATGAAAAATGTATTTTTGAGATTTTTACATTTTAATAGAACGTAAGCCACTTTTTCATCAATTAGCAATCGCTAAATATTCTATTAAGTGATATGTTTAAACGTTAAGAATTTCTCTAAGATCACAGCGATGTAACATTTAGATTGACAGATCAGAAAACAAAACAGAGGGGATATTTCATTGGTACAGAACTTTTGATCAGTCAATGAAAAAGTAGGTTATGTTCCAACTTCAAAGTCAGATCATATAAGTAAAATTTAGGAAATTCAGAAGGGGCTCCCTTCGCCCCTTTTTTAATTGCGTGAATTTTACTTAATATGATCCATTACTTATTCTACTACAGTTATTGCTGAGATCAAAAGAGATGCCGCGGACATTATTCTCCAATATACCACAAACGTCATCAATAAATTATTAGATCTTAAACACATGTTAAACACATACCAAACTCGAGTCAATCATGAGTTTATAACTTAAGAACTTGCTTTCTATAAAAAAAAAACATTGATAACATGGGTTAGTGTCCCTTAAAGCAATGAGCAATCCCTTTTATGTTTATTTCAAAGAGCTAAACACGGTTGTTCCAAGACCATCCGCCAACACATTTTCACTGCTTGTTCATCCAAATAAAAAAAACAAATTACAGAATGTTAACTATTGAAGTCATTAATCTAAATTAATAAGAAAAAAATCATGAATAATTTATAAATTACTTTTAGCAATAACTTTAATATGTAGAACAGAAAAAGAAATCTCTAGGGCAGAAGTTTTGAAAAAATGTAAAAAATATGCAAAATTGATACATTTCAAGCAAAATCCAATAGGGTCCTATGTTAAAGATTAACAAACTTTGAGATGACCCCCTACACAAACGGTGTGGTAAATGTCTTATTTTTTAATCTTAAAATAATAATTATATCAGTAGAAATTCATGTAAAAAGTTTCATCCAAAAATCTAGGGCAGAACAAATTAGACCCAGCCTCGTTAAATGCCATTATTTTTTATAACACTAATTACAAGTTGGTATTAGCTTCAAAACTACCAGGTATTTAATTAGAGTCCTTTTGAAAATTTGATGATAGTGATTTATTTCCTTACTGACTGATTAGGTTGGTAATTAGCCCCTTAAACTGGGGTGTTGGCTTGTGTTGTTTTAGGTGACATGACCCCTATATCTATTATCACCTTAGGTGTGAAAAACAGACTGCTTGAATTTTCTTTTTTATGAACACAGGTTCAATGCATTTATCTTTTTATTATTTAAAAAGAAATATAACTTACTTCTCTCTTGTGATTATTTTTTTACTATGTCTCACCTATAAGTCGGACCCCCACTTTTCACTCAATTTTCTACTCCCAAAAATCCGACTTATAGGCGAGTATATATATACGGTATGTGTGTATTTCATAACATTCATAAAAAAAAATATTGTCTGCATTTGATTCCAATTGATAGTCTGCGATCGATGTACTTGTAAACAAACATGCCGATGTACAAACAAGTAGTCCCTCCGCCTATTGGAGAACGTTTTTATCATAAATCCGAACGGGGGTACAGAATATATATTATCATTATTTAGCCTAATCGTACGTTTGCACAGCAATATGTTATGGCATCTTTGGTAAATGGTGAAAATTGCCGATTATTTCAGAAAGAGTTATGAGAGAGGCCCATATACCCCCCACCCACTCCAGCCCCAACCTCGACAATGCTGTGCAGCAGCCTCAGTTGCTACTGTCTGATGAAATGGACGATATCCCCACTGAGTCAAACACATTCCACTACCATGCGCGTAATTCCTTTATATTAAATACTCAGGAATAGGTTGGGTCCAATCGTCTTACTTAAACGAAACGTTTCTGATACGCATTCCAACAACAAATATGGGGTTACGCAGAATAGATGTCTCAACCAATCAGATTTATCTCGATTGAAAATATGACCTTCTTCCTCTCTCTATAAATAAACCAATCAGCTGATAGTCGGAGCTGTTAGTAGAATAGAAATAAAGTTCTTGTTATCGTGAATGTTGCAGAATGACCACCAAGATCGACAAATGTTGTTTAGAAATATAAAAGCCGAGGCTAAACAAAATTTCTCGACCTCGGACGTTATTTTGAAACATTCACAAAAACTCATAATTTATTTCTTAAATAACAAAATACTTTTAAAACTTCCTGTTTGTGTAAACCTGGTAAGCCACAGGGCCTCCTTATGAAGTTTTTCAACTTTTTATATCTACCACCTCTTTACAATGATATACACGTCAAGTATAGATGTGGTACATGTAGATATAAAAAATGAAAAACTTTGTGACGAGCCCCTGTAGATAAACCCAATCTTTTTAGAAGAGGTGTGAATTGTAAACCTATCCCCTCAAAATATTCTAACTGTATATGAGGGGGTTGAACATGTTTGAGATTTACCTGTAAAACCATAGCATATAATGTTCTGGTAACCATGTTGGGATCATTGATACTTTTTCATCGTCATTTGGGGCCATCTCCCACAAGCTTTCTGATGACAGCTTTGAAAAGGACGTGTACAAATGGTCAAGGGATCTTAAACGACCCATTATAGGACTCTTTTGCACGTATTTCTTTAACTCATTGATTTCTTCGGTCTCCTCGAAGTTCTTAGTTTCTCCGCATTGAATAAGATCAAGAGGTTTCGTATCAGGAACATGCACAATTGATATATTAAGTTTTTCAATGTGTTTTCTTTCCCATTCACTCAGTCTTGATGGAAGTTCAAGTGAAGCTACTTTAATTAAGCAGTTTCCGGGAACTGATTGCGAATCCTCAGATTCTGTTGAAATAATGTCAGTGACGGTTCCGGAGGATTTTTGTTGAGATCCATTTTTAGCTTGGTCAGAGCTCTCTGGCGTATTCTCACAGACAGAACAAAGTCGTTTACATCCAGGAGATGCAGAAGAGTCTGATAACCGTCGCTTTTTGTTTGATTCATCATATACTACCTCACTGTCTGCATCGAGGACGCTAATTGTTTTGTTTACATCGGAATCTGCCATTTTGCATTTGGCGGCGTATTGGGTTGAAGTTAAGTCTTACTACAAACAAGTCGACCCTATGACATATATAGCGTTCGTCCTTTTTTGTTTGTTTGCTTTTGTTTTGCTTGGAACTTCATTTTTTCAATAAAATTAGAAAGCATTACAGGGTAAATTATAATGATTCAGAGATAACTTCACAAAGGCGTTCTTTAATCACTTTTTTCAAATGTTTAGAAATTACAGAGACATTTAATTATGTCTCTGGAAATTATAATCATACATGGAAGTGAAATACGACCGTGAACATTTAATTGCATTTCTGTCTTCGAACAGTTATATTTTTTTTCTCATTAGCTCCCTCATTTAGACCGAAAGTGGATGTTGTTACGTGTATTAACAGAAGGTTAAATTGTGTTATTATCAATGGATACCTAACTCATATCTTTTCTTGCTAAACTTTGTTTTGTTTTGTTTTTTCTTTGGCTTGAAAATTCGTCCCTTCATTTAACATAAATGCAAAGTTTGATGTTCTTCAAATGTGACACCCTACCTGAGATTAATGTTTTTAAGAGGTAAAATAAGATTCATGTAGATCTAATTTAAGGTTGTACATATTGTATGAAATTAATCAAATACCTATTTTTTTTTAAATTAAAACAATAAAATGAATAATAAATGCAGAGATGTAATTTTTTTTTTAAAGGAACAATTTGACAACGCTGTGAACTTCGAAATTAAATGTACATGTTATTTGTAAACTGTTATGATTAAAACCACGTTTTTTATACACGGTCATGTATTTCGTGTTGTCTCATTTTCAATGTTTTATCAATAAATTGTCTAAATTCCACATTTAAATTGCACCTGTATATTGATACCCATTTTCAACGCAGACAACAGAAGAAGGTCGATATCAGCTTTTCTAATCAAATAAACGTATCATAATACATAGCTCGCATAACACTTAACCCAGGGGCAAAGAATACGATCATTTCCCCTGAATATGCAGGTAGATGGTCCCCATATTGTGAACTCCCGTATCATTCTACCAAAATTAAATCATCGATTCAGCAATGGATTAGACAAATATACTCACACCAATTGGACGGGTTATAATTGTTAAAACCCTTATTTTGCCAAAACTAAATCATTTATTTATTTCTCGATCTTAATATCATACCAAGATATGAAGAAAAAAAAATAACTTCACCGTGTACCAAGTTTAGTGTAAGAAGGTAATGAAATTAAGTATATAGGAAGAAAACTCATACTATCAAATGCTTATATGATCAACTACTGTAGATTCCCAATTAAACGCGAGAAATTAATATCTGCGTAAAATAACAAGAAGCACATCACGATGATTTTTTAGATGTCGCTTTTTATCTGACCAATGTAAACTTAAATGAACGTATCATATGAAAAAATATCGGCGTTCGCGAATTTATGTTCTCGCGATTTTATGCACTTCTTATATTACGCGAGTAATTAATTCTGCGATTCAACATCGCAGAATTAATTACTCGCGTAATATAAGAAGTCTACAGTAATTCTAACATTAAAATTGTATTAATTTTCTAGTCTCATTTCTAGGATGTATATTATTTATTATCAAACATCATGCGTTGAAATTACAGTAATCAGTGTTGTAGATGATGGACGACTTTTTTCTGAAAATATAAATAAAAGATTGCTTACAGATTTGGCGTAGCTGGAAATATTAAACTTTATTCACAAAAAAAATTTATTGATAATTGTTACATATATAGTCTCAATAAACTATCTGGAATATATGCAAGTATACTCGAAGCTTTTCAATTAAATTTGTTTTACATAATATTTGCCTTTGTTATAATGTACACACGTTAGGGCAGATATTCTATCAACAACAAAAAAATCATGCCAGCGCAAAGGTGGCATATTTGCGCCAACTTAACGTGCAATTTCGTAAAAAATCTATTAATTAATACCAAATAATGAATATTGTCTAGAGAGTATTTAACCACTTTGGTTTTAGTGTGTCTTACCTGGCAGATGAGATATTTATACCTTTAAAAATAAAAAATCCATAGAATAATTCTGCGGAAAAAATTTAAAAAAAATCTCACAGGATTTTCTTTCTAATTTTAAAACCTATGGTAGTTGTTCAAATCCTACTGGAATTTAAATTCCTATTGAAATTTTCATTTATTCCAAATTTTGTGCAGGAAAATATTATTTTTATGGGTAAAATTATTTTCCTGTTGGAATTTGTTTTAGGTAAATATCTCACCTGACGGATGCCATACATTAAAAATAAAGGTGCTTATAAACTCTTTAAGGAATGGTCTATCGTATGGCGTATTTCTTTTTTTTCAATACATGAAGCATAGTCGGGTGCAAAAATTACACCGTGGAACTGGCATAATTATCCGGTACAGTGTTAAAAACCGCATGCGTTTAAATGATTTTTTTTTTCGATCTTACGTTCGACAAAGATAATATTAACACGTAATGTAAGAAATTGTGATGAATTTGTGATCTAAACAACGGTCTTAACTTTAACAAAAGTTCAGCTGTAAATTTTAGGAATTATAAATTTCTCGAGTTTACCTTAACATGGATTGGTATTGCAGGGAGAGGTTTCTGATTTAATGGAAGGTCCTGTACAGTTGCGGCCGCCATACTGTGGTTTTGGGTTGTTGCACGTTCTGTGTCTGTATCGGGATTGTGCTCCAGCTCCACAAGTTTTCGAACACTCGGAGAATTTTCCCCATGGACCATACACACTCCAGCTACCGTTTACTGATCATGCGCAATAAAATTTTAATTCATAAATGCTAAAATTTTCATATTTATTTGCTCGTAAATGTTTAGCTTTTATCAGTTTAATGCAAATTACCGTATTACTTTAAATATCACCTCAACTATATAGCGCTTGCTCCTATATGATATTAACCTTCATTTAAAAACAAAGAAACTGAATGGAAATTTTCCCCTTAAATTTATGTTTGAAAATGCACATGCCACACAGAACACCCACATATCTATGCCTTTGATATGTTTGTCTATTTAATGCACATCCAAGAGAGAGGATCAATCTTTGATCTCGCAGAAATGATACACATTATATTTTCTTTTATTTTGGATCTTTTGCAAAAAAAATAAAATGAACAACCTTAAAAGCTTGATATTCATTTTTAATAAATTAAATTTAAGGATTTATGGACTGATGGTTCGACGGACAGATAAATAGATTTAGGGCTATTGACTGTATGAATCTGTACTTACTTGGACAATGTTTTCGAAAACAAAATCCGGATTCTCTCTTGATGTGAGATCCGCGGCATGGCAAGCCGCCATATTTTGGCGAGGGATTATTACAGACACGCGCTCTCTGTCGGGTTCTCCGTCCGTTTCCACAGGTCTTGTCACAAGAGGACCACACTGCCCAAGCCTGCCATGAGCCCCATGCTCCATTTACTGGACGTCAATGATAAATTTGTAAGAGAAGACGAATGGTAGTAAAAGACGAGTAAACGGAATAATGGATCGGCAGACTAACAGTTATATCTGACAGAGGAACTTGATAAGAACTGTTCATTGCTATACGTACCTGGACAATGTTTTAATAAACACGATCCAAAAATTTTCCTGATATGAGATCCTGGGCACCGGGCGCCACCATTTTTTGGCGTGGGGTTGTTACATTCCCGTACGCCGTACCGGACCCTGCGGCCCCTCCCACAGGCCCTATCACAGGACGACCAAGCACCCCAAGCCTGCCAGGAATTCCAACCACCATTCACTAAATAACAATAAACAATTACATTGGGAGAGAACTGTTGACAGGTATAGACCAATAGGCAAAGTGATGGACAGATAAAAGGGTAGAACACAGAGTTGTATAATCGAAAATGGGATATGGGCGGTCAAAGAGAAAGTCATAGAAGCATTGCAGTAGGAAAGGTAGAAAACGAGAAAAACAAACAATTTTCTACCTCTACAGTTCCTAAAACAAGTGGAGTGATGTGCACTATGTGTGTACCTACAGATAAACACAAATTGAACATTGCATTTAAACAATATCAAACATATTTTTCTCTTTATTTGTATATACACAAATGAAAACATTAATGGTACAATATCTTATGATTACTTTGTTCTGTAGCATCGCTGCCAGTACCAGAAACCACACTTGTAAGGTTGACTGTACGATACTTTGGAATATCTGGTGCAGCTGTAGAACTGAAGTCCACTGTGGATATTGCAAGTGCTACAAAATAGATGAGTTTATTTCATTTAGTGTTCATAAGAAGTTGAAAGAGTACAAAAAATGACACTGCTAGATTTATGTTTATATACTTTAAAAACAACCAATCGTTTACCTTACTAAATAGCTGCAAAGACTTGTAAGACACAGGACAACAACCGCGATATTTAGGCTTAAAACAGCCATCCTACTAAACCAATTCACAAATTTACAGGGCGTTAATATATACATTTAAACAGTAATTGTACTTCTAAATCTGTCAAGCTCAATGATGCATTGCATGCCACAGATATGCTTAAGAATAATTTACCAAGTCGTAAATGGCTATCCAAGCCTGTTAAAATCAGTTGTTGATTTATAAGTGACATTGCAACCCATGCAAGTGCCTACTGAAACAACACTTTGTTTGGCAAGTAAATAACAAAGTAACACATGCTTTGCAATGTACAAACATTACATTTTAGTTGACATATCGATGACAGCTCGGATTTTAAATCGACGTGGAAAAATTAGACGTATTAAAAAAGAATGCTGTAATTAACATTAGTTTAAACTATTGAAAAAAAAGAAGCAATACATGATTGCTATCAGGTATGTGTAGCTAGAAATTTTGTAGAGTCAGCGCGAAGGTGGAAGTTTATCAGACGATTAAGACGACAGAACTCAAGGTGAAACATTTAAATTTTGTTGAATTGTCTTTAAATTCCTTTTGTCTTTCCATCAAGTACATGTGGTTGCAAGAAAATAATTAAATCAAATTATAAAACTGAACTCTTTAATTCAATTAAAAATTCATGAACATGGATTATACCAAAGAAATGTTTTCAAATGTTATTGCTTATTTTCAGTTTATTGTACTCATCCATACTATATCTACTATAATATTTTGTTAAATTGTTAAACGTTCCTAGTCCATAAAAAACTTTTTATGTCATATATAATCATATTTGATATCAACACATTGATAAATAAATAAGAATGAAAACAATGAAGATCTTGTGTACTCGGTTTCAGCAATACATTGTAGTATTACAGGCACAATTTTGAAGGAAATACTACCTGTCAGTGGCCAAGTGTTGTAAGGCAGAATGCACTGAACATCAACATTTTTCATTTTGTCAAATGAATATAGAATTTTAGTCTTCCCGCTCCGGAAAGTTTTGATTTTATTTACGAATGCATGACTATCAACAACGAGTGGATCAAAGTAAGCTCTCTTTGTTTAAGAATGTCATTTAATAATCTTTCCAAGAAAAACATGGACCCCTCCTTCACTGAATTCGCTGCTGTTTTATGTAAACTTTTATGGTTAAATTATATAAGAGCTTGTTTAAAGAAATCCTAAAATTCAATCTAAACGCACTACTTAGAATCAAATAATGCGAAATTCTTCAAATATACCCCCGGGGATCATGCAATAAAGCGATATTCTTCAGAAGAACCTCCGGGGATCATCCAATAATGCCAAATTCTACAGATGCACCCCCGGGGATCATGGTTTGAACAAAGTTCAATCTACTCTACCCGAGGATGCTTCCGCGCAAGTTTTAGCTTTCCTGGCTGATTAGTTTTTGAGGAGAGTATTTGTAAATATTAACTCTACATATTCCTATTTAAAAATTCGACCCCCTCCCCACCCTTATGGCCCCAGCCAACATGATCTTCACAACTATAAATTTACAGTAGCTGAAGATGTTTTAACATAAGTTTCAGATTTCCTGGGTGATAAGTGTCTGAGAAGATTTTAAAGATATACTCCATATATTACTGTGTAAAAATTAAAACCCCCATTGTTACCCCCAACCTACACCAGAGGTCATGATTTTTACAGCTATGAATCGATGCTTCCACACGAAGTTTCAGATTTCCTGGCCAAATGGATCTTGAGAAAAGAACTTATTTCAACATTGAATTCCCTTAGCCTAAGGGCGCTTTGTGCCACCTTTGGTTGAAATTGATCCAGTGGTTCTGGGGAAAATGTCGAAAATGTGAAAAGTTTACGGACAGACGGACGAAGACAGACAAACTTTGATAAGAGAAGCTTCCTTGAGCTTTCAGCTCAGGTGAGCTGATAATGTATACTGACATTTAAAGCAAAACTATATTCATATACAGAGATGAGAAAATTGATGGGGCCGTCAGTATCATTTTGGTTTTTTAAGTAAAATTGAATTAAACTAAATAAATATAGTTTTAAAAACGCTTAAATGAGATGTGTATCATGTTAGCAGGTGCTCAGTGTTACTTGTGGTTTTTTTAAAAATTTACATCAAGTCCTCATATTGCAATACATCATTAGATAAATGATTTGCCTTCGACACTTTGGTCATATAAGTGTTTTAGCTTTACTGATGAGAAGAAAATGCTGTATGTCGATATGGTAATTTAAACTTTTTGTATGGTGTTGCTTGGCTTTCCAACTATCTTTGGGACACTTGAAATCTGCACTTTTTACTATCAATTTGATTTTAAAATAAACATGCAACCAATATATTTAAATATTTGAAAGACCCCCTAAAGGGTTGTGCCACAGGTAATTTGTATGAAATGCAGTCTTTTTGTCATCATACAGTTTGGCAATCCACAAAGGACAAGACAAATGGCTATTACATAGAGAATGAGTCTAATGCTTTACTGGCAAAACTGTTTTATTTTAAGTTTAGTTTTTAGTGTAATTTTAAGGAAATTGTTTTATCATTTTTTTCACTGACAAAAAATAATTGATTTAATTTTTTATCATTCGCATGATATGAAGACAAAGCAAATAAATATGAGCTAATTTTTGAACAAAATCATATCAGCTTTTGTGTTTAGTTTAAGTAAAATTGTCAATATCTACCAATACATATGATCACGATTTAAAAAAATCGTTAGCTAGCAATTTATTTTAAAAAGTAATGCTGTCCATGAAAATATATTCATTTATTAGGGAGAAATAATTTGGTTGCGAATATATGCAGGTACCGATAGGTGTATGGCATAGAGGCACTTAACAACCCCCCTCTAACCCTCTAATTTCAATGCATGATAGTCGTTACCTTGTTGTCCAAGACAAGCAAAATGTCTGCTTGCGGTTTCGAAATGTTTGCCGACTCTTATGGATTATGCAATAGAACATCGGAAGGCGTTTAAACATGCAAAATGGGAATTCAAAAGGGGGATAAACAGATTTCAATATTAAATACATGTATAATATTTGTATATATCATTTCAAAACATTTGATTACTTGTTTAGAGTTAATTGTGCTTATTGTTGAATATACCGTGTATTTTTGAGGTGTTTGAAAATAAAAACAATTCAACGTTTTGATTGCAATAAATGCAAAATCTCTTATTGATATATTAATAGATCAATATATTGCATATTCGCAACCGTCTTTAGTGTGATATCGAATGTTTTTCCACATTGAGTGTAATCCGTACGTCAAATGCTTCATGGTTGATATAAAATATTTTTGAAACAAGACAAGCTATTTTAGCATCTTTGGTATAATAACACAGCCTGTTTTTGATATTGAATTTTCTTCAATCTACCAGTAAACCTTTCAGCCACAAAGATATTCCCTTTTGTATCTACACATAAGTCAACTGGACGGTTTAAATCACAGTTGTCAATGAAGCAGAGGAATTGTCCATTCTGATCAATAATGTGGATACGGTTGTAAAAACTGTCTGCTATTAGTATTCGACTCTGACTGTCTGTTGTTATGCCGTATGGGTCAAATTCTTCATTGTCAGTAGAGGGTTTTCTTGGGTAATTAAATCGGTGTTTTCCGGTCTGATTGACAACAACTACCGCCTTTGCTCCCCAATCAGACACACATATGTCCAAATTTTTGTTCTCGCTAACATATTTACAACGATCATTTAAAGAATCATATGAATAGAGAGGTTGTCCACTTTCATCAAACTGGATATTTTGTTTCTCCATAGAACCAGAATAGCGTACAACTTTTGATTGTCTGTCATCATCATTGTCCATGAAAACTAAGAGGTCACCAGAAGATGTACAATAAACAAAGCGAGGTATCCATTCCTTTAGCTTGACAACCTCACTTATATGCGTATTTTGCACTATGTTCACGGTTCTTTTGACATAATCAGTATATACTAGATCTCCACTCTTTGTCACCTGTAAGTTTAATGGTTTGTTTCCTGATTTAGTTTTAATTTTCCTAACCAGTTCACTTTTGAGGTTATAGAGTTTCAACATTTTATTATCACCAGACGTCCAAATTTCATCATCATTTACAGCAGATACACTGCGTATTTCTTTGGAAACTCCATATTTAGTGTTTATTTTTTCTTCGACCCGTGGCTTTACAATAAGAGGCATGTCTAATGGAGAGGACTTTACATCTGTAGAGTTCATCGCGGGTTCGTATTGTTCTGCTTTGTAAGGTAATGTAAACAGCGTTTCAAACTGGTTACTGATACATTGGCTGTCAATCTTCTTAGATAAGAATTCAGGTATAGGCACTGTAAGGTTAGATGGTAGTTTTCTCTTAAATTCTGCATTACTTTGTATGTGCTCATAGACAAGACGAATATCATTGGTGGCGAGTAAACACTTTATGTTATAAATGTATTCTGTAATTTTAAAAATATTGCTTTTGATTTTTTCTTCCTGCTTTTGTAATAGAGCCAGCTGTTCGGATTCCTTTAGGTCCAGATCAGCCTTCATTTTCTTCACAATTGCATCTATTTCTTTGTACCAGTTGTCTTTATGTGTGTTAAGAACTATTTTGATTTGTAGCGAGTTTTTCTATAATTCAGCTCTTTGAAACGAAATATGAGATCCAATGTCCTTATATTTTGGATAAATAATTTTCTCAAGTTTTTGTAGTTCTTTATCTAAACCCTCTTTTCTGTCTGCATACCACTGCAAAATATCAGTGCTGATATGAGAATTGTGTTTGTTGGATGAAATACACTGTACACAAAGAGGAATGTCACACTGTTCACAGTGAAGTACACATTGCTTGTTGGAATGCTTATAGCATTTTGGGTAACTTAAATTAGCATTTTATGTATTTAATATATTTCTAAAATCTACTAAATTACTATAACTATACACCATTTATTTTCATATTTCGTTATCGATTATCATGTCAATACATGATATAAACAACAAATGCAGGACGTTTTACCTACCTTTTACACAAATTTGTAACAATCAATGTTAAACTGTGTATCTGTGTATTTAAATAATAGTGGCCATGCCTGCTGGGACCTCAACATTTTCAGAGTATCTGTGTACGATGAAAGACCATAATAAAATAAATTACATATGTAGTTCATGTATATGCATATTTACTCCTTACATGCCCGGTACTATTGGTGTGCATTATATCGATCAGGATCATTGCAAATATCATGCCAGTTAGTTATAAACTGGTTACACATCCATTGTTTTATATGGTTTATCTGTTCATCCTGCATTTAATGAAAATAATCACATGTAAATATATGTGCTTAATTTTTTTCAATCGTTTAACGTTTCTTGGAACAATTTGTCTAATTGACCAATTTCCTGCATATTTAACTTTTCACCAAATGAATCTAAGAATTATTCCCCCCAAAAACCAGAAAAACGATAAAATGATTGATGAGTTTTATGCAAATAAATCAAACGAGTTCTAAGTTCCTACAATTGCTTTGACAACATATTATCTTACACTTTACTCAGCTACCGGCATTTTAAATTCAATGCAAACATCATTTTATAGGAGAAAAGCAAAAAGAAGATCATAATGAATATTATCTCCTTGCCTGAGAATATAAACGCACATTTTACTAATGTCAATGACACTAGAAATAAATACATTCTTATTAATATCTCGATAACTCACATATTAGATATGTAGAAAAATGTGGCATCCGTTATTAGGGTAATAAGTTTATGTAGGCAAAAAAAGGGGGGGGGGGTCGAAAAATCAAAGTGATTCTGAAAGAAAATCACTTTTGTTTTTTACGCTTTTCGGAAACATTCTTAACTGTTCTCAGAGCTAGAAAACCAAATTACATGCCTGAGCTAACCATGTTTAATCCATCTGTCCGAATACAAAACATACATGAAAAATGACAATAACAAACCGCTAACCATCTCAAAAATCCATAAAGCAAAATACAAATTCAAAGCAGAGCAACGCGGACCTCTAAAATGATAGAGATGGGACCAAGTGCTTAGGAAATAAACATTTCTTTTTGAGCATTCACATAAAGGTACGTTTTTAATTTAATATGTATAGCAGATACAGGACTGATCAGACCAACCTAACACCAGAGTAAACCCCAACTAAAACCCGGGTTTACTTTCCGGGTTTATTTGGGGTTTACTCTGCATGGGTTTACTTTTTGAAATTTTGGGTCCACTCGAGGTTTACTTTGGGTTTACTTTGGGTTAACTTTGGGTTTACTTTGAAAGGACTATGTGCGGTATATGGTCAAATATCGGCCCCCGATTTCAACCAAATTTTAAATAGTATCGTATAAAAATCAAATCTTCACAAATCATTGTATAGAGGATGCCTGTAACTTTAATCTTGATTTTAGTCATCATTGCTTATTCGCTGTTTATCTATGACGTCACCTAAATGACCCAATTCCCGCAAATTTGCATACAAATGAAAATATTCTCATTTTTGCTTTATATTTTGCATTCAGAAATATAGAGCGTAGGTCTGCTCAAGTGCGATTTTTACATATTTTTTCCTCAGATAGTTATATACACATTATACTAAAAAAAACATACTTGAGCAAGCCTGCGCTCGATATTTCCCAGTCGAAAAACCATCGGAAAACACCCATATTTTGCAACAAACAATCAAAATAATGCAATCTTCATGACGTCATTTCTACATTATGACGTCACTGTGGTGATAACATTTTACAACTTCATTTCCAACTTTTAAACTATCTTTCACCTTATTTTTAGAGCTCTTTCTAAAACTTTGATTTTGGAGGCAAAAAATGCATAAAACCGCACATAGTCCTTTCTTTTGAGGTCAACTGTATGCACTGGAGTGTGAAGCAGACTAGTATTTTATCTTACCATCCTACTGCCTGTAATTCCAACCCTTTGTATATTCCGAATACACAGTTAGCGTCTGCTTTCAGGAGTATACTTCTGACTGGGTTTACTCTCTGTGTCCCCTCTGGGTTTACTTTGGGTTTACTACGCAGTACAGTTAAGGCGGTCAATAAAAATATGGGCAAATTTTTGTGATGAAAACACATATACTTTAGTTAAACTGGCATGTCCTTTTTTAAATCAATAACAGTCACTCAAATGCAATATATTTCTAAAATATATATATAACAGTACAATATTTTATGTTCATAGTGGTCACGTGATATGGCAGTCGCATGGTACAAGCAGATGTATTTGTGGTTTTGAGGTCATTTAAAAAATTCAATATTGCAAGGGCATAATCATGTCAAAATTCACAACTGAATTATGAAATAACTTGATGTTATATCGTAGATTTTGAAAAACGGAGCGAACTTTTTAAGATAAGAATATTTGTTAGTAGAAACCGTAATAAATAATGCATATGTTGAATAATTTTGAAGGTCACAGGGTTAATTTCATTAAAAAATAATTAATTTGTAAGATTTTACAAGGATCGTAGAAGTTTTTAAGTTACATAGCATATTTCAAATTCACATGTAAAAGTTTGTCGGGATCAGGTAAGTGTATGCCCTTGCAATTAAGTGATTTATTTAGGTACTCAGATTTTAGATATACGATATTTTATACAAAACCGAGGTGGCTTCTTTATACGATGCATACTTTTAACAAAATGAAAATAAGACTATATAGGTAGCATTCTACTAATAATAATTTTAAACAAAATATTCATTTATACTTTTCCGTTAATGTATGACATTTATTTTTCTTCGCTATAAAACTGCACGATAGCCTTCAATGATTTAACTTAATGCGTCATTTTGAAGCATATGACGTCATATTTTGTAGTACAGCGAGAACGACATCTCGCTTATTTTTCAGTGTGTACGATATAACGGACATCAAAATTGTAAGTAATAGCATTTGTTGTTTTTAATTAAAAGATTAGTATAAGTTAATTTTACTAATAAATAGATTAATAAGTACTTTCGAGGTTTGTAATATACTGTGATGTCATAATGCACATTTCCCGTACTTTTTGTCTGAACGGAGTTTATTGACAGCCTTAACTGTGCTGCGTATGGGTCCACTCTAGTAAACCCGAAGTAAACCCAGAGTAAACCCAGAAAGTAAACCCATGGTTTAGTTGGGGTGTACTTTCTGTTAGGTTGGGTCTGATCGGTTTTTTATAAGGTCACCTCGTATTCTCGTTCTGAATTCTGTTTAGTTTAATTTTGAGTAATTGAGTATTGAGTAATTTTCAAGTTTGATGAAAAGATAGTCGGCTTCTTAAAAATTTGTAAAATAAGTTTTGTAAAACTTTTATGCGTCTTCTATTGTCACATTACATTTTTAGAAAACTTTTGTCATTTTCAAAAATTGATATATTTCAAACTAATTGAGTTTGTTGAAACCAAATGCAAGACACTTTTTCCGAAATGGAAATGAATAATAAAACCACTTTAACCATTTTAAGTATTTTAATGAAAAAAAATGAAATCATAAAAAGATTTGAGATCTAGATGTGAAGAGCGGCGTCATTGTCTTTTTGAAGATCTTCTGCTGAGTAAGGCGGGGGCGGATGTTCATCACATGGTGAATATGGAGGGGGGCTTGGGCCGTCCGTTGGTATGAAGTTAAAATTGTCGATACCTAGAAAATATGGTTGACTCATTTTTTTATTCAATATCTATCATTGAATTGATTATGTTATTATTACGTTGAGTAACACTTACATGTACATGGCATATTAGGATTGAAAAAATGAGGAGGAATTTTTTTAATCGGGTAAAAATTCATTTTATCGACAACAGAAGCGCAGATGTGAAACCTCAGAATCTTTAAAATAGACTTCAAGACCGGCAAACTGGATTTAATTACGTCGTTGGTAAGAAAAAAAAAATACCTGAAATTACTTTTAATTTTGGAACTTTAGAAAAACGATTTTGTAATCTTGTGGATGTTAAGTACTTTAAATTGACATAGGCCTATTACAAATCATTTAAAGATCTTCAAATAATTGTGAACTAATCACTATTAAGTGGTAAGTGCACCACAAATAAGATTTCAACGAAGGATTTTATGCTTATGTTCGATGCGAACAAAACTTTCAACATTATTTTTCCTCCATTAAATTTTTTAAATTTTTATATTATCGACTATATAAATACTAGATGATTAATGTAAGCTTTGTTTTTGCATGTAATTATGAACGTTTATAATTATGATAAATGTTTTCAATACATAATATTTGAAATTTTCTTAAATGATTTAAGAAAGGCATTTATGCCATTATACTCTCTATGTCTTGTTACACGAACGTTTTATTTAATAAAAACGAATTCTTGAAAAAACATACAACAAGAACTACAAATTATGCATACCGAATTTGCTCTAGAGACACAACTCAAGATTGTATTTAATGTTTCGATTCAAGTTTATTCTTGTTTGTTGTGTGTGTATTTATTTACCTGGCAGACTATATATTGAGCGTGACCTGCGTTGATGCCCCGTCGCTGACCGCTGTCGTCTCCTAGCTAGAGTACAAACCGCCACTATAATGAGCCACAGAATGATACAGGCCGCCACAAGCCCCACCCCGTCTGAAAATACGAAATAAGTATGACATAGGTATTGTCAGAGCGGCTTTTGAAAGCAGATAAAATTAACTTTAACGCATGTTATCAAAGCATTAAACATGTAAATCGTTAGAATTAACCCGCCAGCGTTTTTTGTCAAAAAGAAACTGATAAATCATGTAATGTAACTTTTCATCTGAGAATTGTACTCTTGTGCAGAAAAAGTTATAAATGTTTCCTTTGCTGGCTGTTTGCAGGTTACTCACAGTACGTAGTGTCCTTGGCGTATACTTTTAATGTAAAGCTGGTTGTGTTCACTTTCCAGACCAGCTCATTGTGCATTTTTACATCAATATCCAAATTTACCCCTGGATCATAGCAAAGGGTTTCTGGCTCTTTATCAGTACATGCAACAGTCTGCAATCAAAGGTTGAAAAAATTCGTTGGATTTCATAAGGCTGCAAACAAACAAAGTAAAAGCAAACACATTGCATTAAAAGAGAAAAGAGACGTCAGAATTTTGGGTTTTTTAAAGATTATGGATGACATTATGACTATTTTCAAAACATCATCATGATGGTCTACACTGTCATCAAGGATTGGGTGTACATGTAAATTAACAACATGACAAAGTTATCTAATTTCAATAGTTTTAGAATTTAGATTGAGTGACTATGACTGTTCGAGCCATTTGCTTTTTCATTTACTGGTGAAGGTGCACAGGCGCCGATAACACGATTATGAAATAGCGATGGAGCAAATCACATGAAAGGAACGATGAAAGGTTTAAACAGATTTGAAGACCTTGACACTGTTATATCTGAGATACAGCTGGGAGGAACAGTCTTCCATATTCCATACAACAGGTTTGACACAGATCTTGAAGTCATCAAAAGAGAAGATGCTGTCCCCTACGGCGTAAAATCCCACCCCACAGCCTTTAATGGTGTAACCGTGCCAGACGATCTCATAAGTCTGAAACTGGTTGACTGTGTGGGTTTGGTAATACTCGCACTCATCCTTGTCCACATTTACTGCAAATCATAAAAAGGGGAAAAATTGGAAATACATGAAAATTTATTGTAAAGTTTTGACTAGAAAATTTTTGTTCACTAAATTAGGGTTCCTTAAAAATTAAATGAATTGTAAAAATAAAATAAGAACTTAGAGGCTATTTTTGATTTTTAACGCTTACAAAGTCCAAACCTGCCCACTATCTTTAAAAAAACCGGACTGCAGCCCCCTGTTTCCCCTTAAATCATTGACTTGATCTCTGATCAATTGTTAATTACAATTCACCGAATACTTTTATATGCAACAATGTATTTAAACTTTATGACATTCTTCTTTTTGATATTAGTTATGTTTCGTTTGCATTGCACAAGCACAATTTGAAGTTTGTCAGTTCTTTATGTTATGGCTTCACATAATTGTGTATCCACACGTACATTTATCACTGCAGCACTTACTTGTATAGGTTTTAGCAAAAGCATTGATTACACAAAATAAAACAACTAGGCTGGAATATTCGAGTTTTCCGCAAAAGGTGGCCATGTTCTGCAAGCAAATACGAATTAGAGATATAAAAGATAATTGCTATAAAAAATGAAAGTTAAAAGAAGTAAGAATCAACGCAAAAAGCAAACAAATTTGAGGTAGAAGATGCAATTAATCGAGTTCTTCTTGAGAAACTTTGGAATATATATATACCTTAGTTTAAAGCCACGGGGCCTTTAAGGAGGAATGTATCTTGTTATTTAATTCATAACATCACATTTCTTTATTCTTTAATTACAGATGATCACATCAGAAATATTCTAAAAGTATTTTAGGAAGCGAAAAGTTTGATAACTCTCAGAGTCAATTTTAGAAAACGTATGCATAGGCCGCGGAACCGGGTCAAAATTTCTGATAAGTTTATCCCCCCTCCATAGGCACACTTTTAATTTGCTTCCGATGTCATTGATATGTAAATTCAGGTAAATGTTTTTCTAATTATAAAATAGGTTAAATGGTTAACCTACATGTGATAGTAGATATATTTGATTTCATGCCTACGTTTGTGAGTTCGACCCTTTAGATCGCAAACATTAGATTTGACAATTCACTAATCTTTCCAATTTAATTTTTAAAATTAGCAAAAGACACAAGTCAAAAAAAAAAGACAATTATGTACACCTATCAGATATACCATGGTAAAATTGTTATTCAAATTTCAATTGAAATATCGTTAGGACGATTTTACATGTACGATGAATATACTTTTTTGAAATTATGAGGACCCAAACAATACGAAATTCTGCATCTACATAATATCATTCTATTCTCAGTCTCGTTTGACCCTGATTTCGTACAAGTTTACACAAATAACATACCTTTATAACATCTGTATTTGCTGCATCAATCAGGTGTCGACAAATATATGTATGCCTGGTGATAATTAAGGAGTTGCATCACCAGCGTCAATATCAAAGGTAAATCACCGATAAAATAAATCTAAAAATAGCCCGCGTGTTACAAAAATAAATAAATTCAAGTCACCTAGAACCATACATAGATACATACCTTGTTGAAAACAACTTATATTTTATGGTGTAAAATCTAATGAAGTAGTTTCCTCGTCACTAGATTACTCCTATACAAAACATGTTGTTATCCACCCAACTCTCGGCGTGTTATTATGATAATATACCACGGTGATATACATGTACATAACGGAGGGTAGATAAGATAACTTTATCTAATATATACATGTACGTATTTAAGGATTTGTTAGTCTTTTGTATGGTGGACCTGCTTTTACATAATGACGTCTCTATCACCTTGCCTGCTTTAACTTTTGAAGATATCTGTGTATTAAAGTAAAGTATAATCTATCACTAATACTCTTATGGAAAAAAACATCGTTACATGAGACAAACACTTATTTTGGACAGAAATGACAAACAAGATATGCTTATAAAGGGCTGTCCTAATTGAAGTTATTTTTTATGCACTAAACCAAACCGAAGAAGTCTGGCATGTCTTCTTTCAAAGCATATTCAAACAATTTCAATTTGTTACATGTACTTGCTATTACCACATTTTTCATAATTAATGAATGTTTTTAATGTGATAACTGTTGCAACATTTGCTACAACTTTAAAATATATAAAAAAAAACAATGCGTTAACATTTAAACCAAGTTATCGCAACTTGATTTCTTCCAAAGATATGGTCGATGTTAATGCATATAAAACAATGTGCATTTGACTGTAAACCTTACGACTTTTAAATACTATTAATAGATATTCAGTTTTAACATTGTTTAACTTAATAGCATATAGAATAAACCCTAACCTGATTCGATTTTTTACAGCTACTTTATAACTTTGAAACTCTATTCAAAAGTCATCGCAGGCAAAGACATCTTTCAAGTATCTGATATCGATGACAGCGTTACTTGGAACTTAATTAAAGTTGCAATAGACAGCAGACCTTGGGTCAGAACTGTTGCATACATGTACGATATCATTATTATGAGCCATATATATCTATAATCAGATACTGAACGAATTTTAAAACTGATGCCGTAAACAAGGACTTTATGTGACAAATACATGACAATTTAAATGAAAGCATGCATTGTTATTGTGAAATAATCTAATAGTTACGAGCAAAGTACAAGCTATCATCAACGCTGCGTAAATGTTACAGACGAATAGAGATAGAGTGCTGTGCATGGACAATCGAGCTGTTTGTCAATATTCATGAACAGTTCGTTCTAATCGAAATCGTCAATTTTGATTTTTTTTTAAATTTTCACCCATCATTACATGTAGTAGTAGTATGTTCTTCTAACCCGACTTGTGCAGATAAAGTTCAGTTCCTTTTCCACTGGAAACGTCATCGCTATATATATATATATATATATATATATATATATATATATATATATATATATATATATATATATATATATATATACACACACACACACACACAAGACAGAGGCTATCAGTTTTGACGACTTGCTGACTATACATTTACATTGTAATACTGCCATGTGAGGGAACCAGAAATTTAATGGCATCTCGATAATTATGAAATTATCCTGAATATCGTTATGATTCATGAATAGAGACATGGAGTTCGATGTCGGTCCAAGCAGCGTTATATTCAATATATCATTCACTTCATCAAATTTAAGTTTGAGCGAGGGAATCAGATGAAAGATAATTCTAGGGATACTGACAAATGCACAGTAATTTTGTGATGAAATACGATGTTGTTTGTCTGGAATTTTGATCAAACTCTTTAAAGGGGCATGGTCACTGTTTTGGCAAAATTCTATTTTTATGTTTTTATTATTTACAATGCTTTGGAAATGCATTTCTAATGATCAAATGAATTTTGAGAGTCATTTGTAGAGTTATAAGCAAGATACAGGGCTCACAATTATTTGTCATGTAAACAATGCTCGTGCCCTGTTTTTGTTTACATAGGTTCAATATACCAGTAAAAATTCTTTTTCCAGGTTTTTTTTCTATCTTTTTATTTATTTTAAGCATAGATAAACAGTTCCTAACGTTTAACACATTCGTTTTGGGTTAAAACTGAAAATTTTACTTCAACGTTCAAAATGGAAACAAACGCTTTGTTTACATAGCGAAGAATTTCAAGCTCCGTAACTCGCTTATAACTCAACAAATAACACTCAAATTTCGGTTGCCTATTACAAATGCCTTTCTTAGGCATCGTAAATATTAAAATCGGAGAAAACAAATTTGACCAAAATCATGACCATTTAATCATTTTAAATTTCCTTTTATCAAACGTATTTAGATTTTTATTATGTTTTGTTTTTCATTTTTGAAATTCCAATACCTTTTTATTAATAAGGATGACTTTAAATGTGTAGCTAAAATGTTTTACTCGAAATAATGTAGTCATATCTAGAAACAGATTTATTTGATCCTTCCATTCCATTTATTGGATTATTATACGCGTTATGCATCCCTCGTTTTAGGTTTACTTAACTCTGATTTGATATTGCGAAAACTAAGAAATCATTTCTCACAACAATAGATTTTCAAGGTTGTGAGGAAAGCGCTATCTGTATTGATTCTACTGTAATGACCACAAGCTACACATATTTCGATTCTTCTCATGAATAATTTAAAGCGTACGTACAAACGTATTAAAAATTTGCGATTACTAATTAAACTCACTTGTGTAGGCTTTTGCTAAAACGGAGTTCACACAAAGCAAAGCAACCAGATTGAACTAGCTTAATGCACTTTTCATCATACTCGCGTTCAAAAAATTACAAAATGTGTCTAAGAAGAGCGTGATTTGTAGATTTTTTAATTTGAAAATAAATTATATGATTGTTTTATCGTAGGAGCTAAATACATGATACCTATTTTTTTTACCAACTTGAATCTGCATAATTAGTGTCAATATTTAAGGTGAATAACTGATTAACAACACCATAAAAGGGGCGTCAGATGTCCGGTGTAACAAAGAATATTGACCCGGGGGTCATTTGTCAACGTTGAATATTGACCCGGGGATCAATTTTCAACGTTGATAATTGAGACCAAAAACTTTGAAATTTAAACCCGGGTCATTTTTCAACAGCTTGAATTTTTTTTTTTCAAACTTCTTATGACATCGACACGTTGAAAATTGACCCTGTTGAAAATTGACTCCAACTTCAGAGTGCATGTTGAACTGTCTTTGAACTGAACTGGAACTTGCTCTTCACGGTCTAAATATACATGTAATTATGTGCTTGAAAGTTTCAGGTTCAAAACTTTAACTCTTTCATACTGTCCACTACATTTGCCGACTTTGGGGATTTGACATGTTTAAGATTGATTTTAATAACGACTACAACCATTTAATATTACACTGAAAACTTGGTATAATTTTATATCCATTCATTATACTATATGAATATGGCTTAGAAGAAGAGCTTAATTTGCTTCTGAATTAGACGGGTGGGTTGAGGTAGCAACTCAATTTGTTTATACATGGCATATGCATGGATTTTCATGGATTTCTGTGCTTGCTCACATAGTCTTTTTGGGTTGTTTTTTTTTGTTTTGAAAAATGAACTTGTTCTTGAGAAAATTACACCGAGATAATTCAATTCTTTAACTATTTCAATAGGTAAACCATTATAAGAAAAGACATATTTGGGTTGACAACCTTTAGAAAATAAAACAATTTTTATTTTACAAATATTAACAGAAAGTTTCCATGTATCACAGTATCTATAGAATTCATTAAGGGCAAACTGCATGTAAATCATTTGCAGACTCAGCTAAAATAACAGTATCGTCTGCATATAAAACAGGATAAACATTTTTAAATATAAAGAAGTTCCTTTTCAATTCCCTCAGTAATTGTAGACAGTCCTGAGTGAGTTACGTTTTTATCTAACAAATAATCTTCTAGATCATTAATATACAAGGAAAACAAGAATGGAGATAGTCGTACACCGACATAACAAGTAAAAAGATTAGATGAAAAACCATTAATACATATTTTTGATGTATTATTTTTGATTTTATACCTTTGTACATATTTTTATGTATGTAAAACATTTACCAATTATTCCACTTTTAAGAAGTTTGTACCAGAGCCCATCCCTCCATACTGTATCAACAGCTTGTTTGAAATCTACAAATGCAACACCCACTCTTCCTTTTAATTGATGTAAACTCATCAAAATCTCTTATAAATATGTCCAAAAATTACTGGCCGTTAACGTTAAATTACTTTTTAGCATCTCACGCATTGTCTTACCGTCTGGTAGATATAACAATGTTACCTCAGATTTATAGAAAATGAAAATAATTTTATATTGAAATGTTTTTTTCTCTGAATATTTCCGAGGATCAGTCTAGCCCCCCCCCCCCCCCCCACTTTCAATTTGCTTCCGACGCCAGTGATTACTGTAACTTAAGAGAAGAATTCCTTTAAAAGTTTTATTATATTAAACCCTCTGTCTTTATATAAATTAATTCTATATATTGTCAACACAAAATGTAAAAGGATTTGTGCAATTTAGGTAAATATATTAAGAATGCTTTTGTGATCAGAAAACTTCATGTATAAACTTGCCTTTTTCAACTGAGTGACCTAGCTGTTTATATGTATTTTAACATGTGTATATCAATTGTATATATCTATATAGCTGTTGACCAATAAGCAATACATTGTTATTCATTGTTATACAGTATTTATATCTGTAATACAGAATATATCATTTAAAGTAATTTAGTGATAAATTTTGTCATATGTCACTGACATCTTTCATGTAAATTCATTCTGGTCACCGGCTGCAGGTTTTCATATATAATTTCACAAATGGGTATTTATGTCTCTATAATTCTTTTTCTTTTTTTTTTTACATTATTCGACTGAGATTGAAGTTTAAAGATATCTTAAGGGTGTTGTTTACTCAGGGTTTGAGTTCTCAAATTCGGATTGTTATAAAATTCAATGTAATGAGTAAAATTTGTTCTAAACAAAAAAAGTATGAATAAAATGAATAATTGTTGACAAAACAATTGATGTTTTTACTTTATTACGTAATTAGGCTCAAACAAAAATAGACTTTTAGCCAAACAGAGAAAATTCGGACTAAATTTTGCAGATTTTGTTTTCCGTTAATTCATTTTTGGCAGTACTCTAATATTGAAAGTTAAGATTTTATATTTTAGTCTATATAATTTTTCATATTTTCTGCTGGTTTTACCTCACTTATTCATTAAAACAATTGTATGGCACGAATTGCGAAAATATTGAAAAATGCTTAAAAACGATAAAAGAAACCATATCTCAAAATTTTGATCATTGACCTCATATAAATTTTATGCCAACAGAATAAGGTCAATATAAGTAGTTCAATGCTATAATTGTTTTTGTATTATCATCATTCAATTTTTTGTAAACTTAGATAAAAAATGGGTAGGAATTTGAAAAATGATAGAGGAAATTCGGACTGGAATATTTTTTCAAATTGTAGCTGAAATCTTAATGTTTTGTACCTATTTAGTGCCACTTTCAAAAAATATTTAATGGCCATTTACTCAAAAAGTAGGTCATTGACCTACTTTTTTAAAAGTGAAAAATAACACTACAATCAAAGGTCTATAACATACAATAATTGGGGTTTCATTATCATCAGTGGAATTTTTTTTCATTCTGAGTAAATGTCATCCTTAATTTATTATTAATATTAAGTGTAATTAAACCTTTTTTTTTAATTTAATAAATTTTAATCTATTAGTTAATTATATGCATATATAATTGTAAATCGATTATATAATTTCTTCACGGATTATTGCCAAATATTCAGTATTACTTCTGTTTATTTAAGGACATGTCTTCTTCTTTAAGATTTCTTCATTCATTTATTTAATCATCTGATCATAAAATAAATCAACGAATATCGAACCCAGCAGTGCACTTTGGTTATTTAGACAAGTGACCATGATGGCCCTGTTTTTTAAAATGATTATATACCCGGGATTTTAACTGATAGAACTAGTGGCTGGCATATCATAAATATTCAATGATTACAAGAAATATCATAGTATTTTTAAAATGATTATACCCGGAATGTTTGGTTTTGTCTTTTATTAAACCAATCACGTGATTATTTTACAAGGGAAAACTCAACATGGATATATATTCGATTTCGTCGCCATTTTGAGTTGTTGGCCTGTTTATAAGGTGCGTAGTTAGATAAACGTATTACTGTTATTTCTGATTGTTGAAGATTTTAATCTAATGCTATAACCAGTCTAATTGTTACTTCGAAAACGGAGTTGACGTCTCTGGCTCCATCATACATCGCGGTAAAATTGCGTTTCTAATGTAAACAAAGTGTGAGTTATGTCCCTTAGTTCTAATAAGGACACAGACCACAATTATTTTTCCCTCTTATTCCTTTATACAAAAATAAATCATATAAAAAATTCCACCGGCTCAAATGAGTTCAAATACAGCATACTTATAGAATGACACTAGTCCAACAATATATCCAAACTACAGGAAAATCAATCGAGAGGGGAATGAGATATGGCCCCTAAAATAACCCCTACCATGAAAAATTCACTTTCACTTTGGAATTTGTGTAAACATTGGCCTCTTTACACCCTTTCTATTGCGCCTGTAAAGATAATTTTTCTAAAATTGTTCCTGCCTGTATTTTTTTTCAAACCTTCTTCTTTCCATCCATGCCATAAAAGGAACCAAATTCGACCATTTAGTACCCCTAGGAATTTTTGAAATAATACATACATTTTTAGAATGGAACTACTTGCCTGGTCAATGAGCACAGGGTAAAAATAGTGGTATGTGACCATAAACTATCTTTAATTGGCCAAAAACACGCCAAACATTGAAATTTTTAGAAATTTAAATTACCTTCATTTAAAACATTGGAAAGTTTTAAATCGAGTTTAGGGGCAATACATATTGATAAGTGCCAGTCAATCTGAATGATCGAACCACAGTACTCATACTATATAGTGGCTTGTGTAGAATAAAAAAATTTAAAAAATGTATGTACCTTGGAAGAAACATAACAAGGGAGAACGCCATCTTTATATTCTGTCCCATTGCCAAGATATTCTGGATTTACATTTTGCATTATATTTTAGATACCTCAGGGTTCAAACGATGTTCATTCAAAAGTATGAACATAAATCCAAGATTTCTCAGTCGAAACGCCCCTGTTAGCTTATTAGGTTTCAATACAATGCTAAAAAATGTGATGTCTATGGGAGTTTTGTATTGCAGCAAGCCCGGATGATAACGTTGTAAAATTGTGCGATGTATTCCGAATGGAGAAAAGATGTAAACATTCCCCATTATAGATCCCCGTAAGGAATCTGTTTTCGTTCCTGTGGATTTTTCCGGGTGAGAGATGATAATGTGTCTGACTCAATGAAATTATCTCGGAGATTATCCCTTTCAACTATTTCAATTGCATACCAGTAATTTCTTTCACAGCGATATGTATTAATATTAAAAATCATCCAAATATGCTGCATAAATATCTTGGGACAGACTATAGACATATGCGCCGATTCGTATTCCTTTATTAAATAAATGATTATTCTTTGAGATCTCACCTCCAGTTTTAATCTATTTACGTCACTCTACATCAACAAATTTTATCATTTAAAATGATTTTCTCGCGTAAACATTCGAAATCGACAACTGCCTGGCTTTTTCGAAAACCAATCGTATGACAGAGATCTCAGGTGCCCTACATGTACTTTAAATTGCTTTCTGCAGAAGCCAGGGAGTTGTCAATTTTGAATGTGTACACAAGAAATCAACAAGTTTGCAGAGTTTTTTTTTTCCGCCGGTCCCACCGGCAAAACCGATAAATATTTCAAATGGCCGGTAATTATTCTTATTCAATCGGTCCTAATGACCTGCCATATAAAAACTTTAGATTTAAGACTGTAACCTTTCTATGAGCAGAATCAAAATGTTTGCAAACACCTAGAACACTGTGCCGGATAATTATGCCAGTGCCATTGCCCAAGGTGGCATTTTTGCACTCGCTTAAGAAGCAGTTTTGGAAAAATTCATGCATACAATATGATAGAAAATTGTCTAGAAAGTATATATATAACCACTTTTGTTTTTAGTGTGTTTCACCTGACAGATGAGATATTTACCTTAAGTTTAAAAATTAATATCCCATAGGAAAATTATAATTCCCATAGGAGAAATGATTCTCTGACAGGAAATATAATTCCTACAGGATTTTCTAAAAATCCTAGAGGAATTATATTTCCTGTAGGAGAATGGTATTTCCTGTGGGAATTTGATTCAGACAGGCGGTAACTGAATTTTCTATAGGAAACTAATATTTCCTATCGGATTTTATCAAATCCTGTCGGAATTGAAATTCCTGTAGGAAGTTCTTGTATTCCGACAGGAAATTTCAATTTTCCTGTAGTAATATTGTTTTTCCTATGGGAAAAATTATTTTCCTGTTGGAAATTATTTTTGAAAGGTAAATATCTCACCTGACAGGTGAGTTACAATGATAACAAAGGTGGTTGTAAACTCTTTAAGCAATGATCTATCATGTGGCATATTAGAATTTTTTATATATGCAGCTTAGACAGGTGCAAAAATGCCACCTTGGCACTGGTATAATTATCCGGCACAGTGTTCTAGCTTCAATTTGATTTAACGAGCGATTCACACTCTATCGACAAGAGTGACTTTACGCATTATAAGGAAAGGCTAATTAACAAAAAAATGTTAGATGACATACTTATTATGATGTCTCTAACTGCTCTTAACCAACTTAACTGACAGCTATAATTTCCAAGGTCTTGTTAATTGACTATGTTTTAATTTCATTACTAAATATTAAAAAAAATTAAAACCCTAATTATTTTGTTGTTGTGAATTTTATTCCGTTTCTCAGTTTCATCATTTAGTAGGACCGTATTCCATATAAACATCATGGCTCCTGCCATTTAGTGCCCAAATGGGTCATGATAGCCTGTTTGGAATGTAATATCCCAAATTGTCAGTCAATCTCTTTAAACTTAGTTATATCTATGAGTAATTTCTGTTTAAAAGAATTTAAATGTCTTCCTGTCTTTTAAGCACTAAACACTGTAAAGTTTCCTGTTTGTAGAACATTTTTTTCTTCAGAAAATACCAAAGTTTTATTATAATAAGAAATAGTCAAATTGACAAAAACTTAAAAAGTGATATATCAACCTATGGCTTTTTATTTTTCAGAACATGTGTTAAAGTATCTGTAATTCTGACCATGGACAAGAGTTGGGCCCAGGATGTGTTACGGTGTCATCTCTGTGAGACCCCGGGCCCCCCTATGTACTGTGACATTTGTCACATACATCTGTGTAAAGCCTGTGTGGGGGAACATCTCTCTGATCACTCCAAAGAACACAGAGTGTTGCCATTTGAAAAAAGAGGATCTACTCCTAAATGTCCAAAACATTCCACAAAAATATGTGAACTTTACTGTAAACAATGTGACATTCCTGTGTGTACAACATGTGCTTCTTTTAAAGAACATCATGGCCATATCTTTATTGAAATAACGAAAAGCACTGACATCAAGAAAGACATCATTCAAGAAGATTTACAAGAACTAGAGAAATCTATTTATCCTAAATACCAAGAGATTGCATCCATTATCCTACTCCAGAAATCTGCCCTGTATAAAAACTCCCAGAAATTAACAACAAAAATCGACAAACATGGAGAAAACTTGCACATAGAAATAAACACCATTATCAGAAACCTGAAATCTAACGTGGAGGAAATGGACACCAAACACCTAGCTGTCCTAAATAAAAAGGAAGATGAAGTCACACACACAGTTTCTGAAATCACACGGAGCATTGCTGATCTGAAGAAGTTACTGGACTCAAATGATGTCAGCCGTTTCTCTGCCTACAAATCCAGGAATGCTGAATTCAGAAGATTGCCTCCTACACTCACAGTGTCCTTACCAAGTTTTACCCCTCAGAAGATCAACAAAGAACAGCTTTATCAACAGTTTGGTTCTCTGTCAGCGTTATCTATCAAAACAGAAGAACATGGCTACATCATGGAATCTCCCGGTGCTGAGTCCTCTCCCCTTGACATTGATGTACCACGGATCATCCCACAGATAAACACCAAGTTTCCAGGATTAGAGAGTGTGTCCTGTCTAAGTGATGTGGAGATGTGGACGTGTTTTGAGCGAGAAAAAATCATGAGACTGTTCAACCTGCAGGGGGAACTAGTGAAGTCAGTCCAAACCAAGTCAGGGTACACTCCATGGGACATAGCAGTGACAAGGAGTGGCGATCTAGTTTATACTGATTACGATGATAGAACTGTGAACATAGTGAAGAATAAAAAGATAAAGAGTGTGATCAAATCTAGAGGATGGGGACCTCGCAATGTCTGTAGTACCTCCTCTGGTGACCTCCTGGTTATCATGGAGAGTGTTAATGATAAACAAACAAAAGTTGTGCGTTACTCTGGCTCCACAGAGAAACAAAGTATTCAGTACGACGACAAAGGACGACCTCTCTATTCATCATGTTCTAACACTAAATACATCAGTGAGAACAGGAACCTAGATATCTGTGTGTCAGACTATGGAGCCCGTGCAGTAGTGGTGGTTAATCAGGCCGGGAAACTCCGGTTTACCTACACTGGTCCTCCCTCTGCTACCAAGGGATCATTATATCCATTCGGAATCACAACAGACAGCCAGGGTCGGATCCTGACAGCAGACTATAATGAACACTCCCGTATCCACATCCTGGATCAGGACGGACAGTTCCTCCGCTACATTGAAAACTGTCATTTAGACCAACCATGGGGTTTATGTGTGGACACCAGAGACAACCTCTTTGTGACTGAGTGGCATGCATGTAAAGGTACAGTGAAGAAAATACAATATGTCTAGAATATTACACAGCAGTGTAACATTGTTTATATGTATTACATGTTGACAAACTGACTTTGTGTATGATAGATAAAACATGTATTAGCATAAAGACAATTAACCATATTTTATAACAGATTCTTGCATATAAAATACACATCGTCCGTTTAGCTAATATGTCAACAATATCATTGTTTTGTTTATCATGTTCATACATCATAATAACAAACTATTTTAGTGTAGTGATTTTATCGTCAACAATTTGACTGTTTATGCATAAAAAACTATAATTTATGTACATTATAAGAATAGGAATCAGAAAACGTTGTTTGGTATATATATGTCATAGAAAACATTCTAATGTTTAAAAAATGACACTAAAAGTTGAATTTAAAAATATCTGTAAAAACTTTTTTTTTTAGCTCTCCTTTATATTAAGTAACGAGTTTATTTCAATCCTATTTCATAAGAACGAAAATATAAATCATACATTTTCTTTTCTCAAAGCAGATAAAATGAAGGTACCACATTTCTTGAACATTTGAATGGCGTTAATTTGATCTTTGTTCCATTAGGATTTCTATAAGTAACTTTGGTTTCTTGCACACCAGTAATAAACTAAAATTAAACCCTGCAGTTGTACATTCTATACCTTAAATAATGTGTAATTATGACTAATAAATGATTTGTAGACACACCTATGTTAATTGTTTTAATTAGTTGTTTTTTTTACCCCATCGTTTTTAATATTACGGTATTAAAATGGAGTCTCAGATTCAAAAGATTGGAGCAAAATGTCTGAATGTTTGCGTGATCTGGTAAAAATTGTTAAAACTGTAACATTTTTGAATTCTCCCCAGAAATTGAAACAATGTTGTTTAATGTTTATTATACCTTCATGTCAAATACTAAAATCTAATTGGTTTAGATGCAGTTGATAATCCGCTCTATCACCCTCAGCGTTAGCAACACACTTGGCAACGGGTGACACTATTCGCGTCGGTTGACAATATTATGGTTTTCTCGGGGTGTCAATTTCAACTGTTACCCTCCCAAACAGGCACTATTTATTTTATTATACTGAATGTCTTTATTTTAGAGATTTTTTTTACTGCTTCTATATAGAAATGACGTGAATTCCACGGCGAACCGTACGCGCACAATTTACGCGTATGTAACAATTCGCTGTGTTACCCGTTGCTAACGCTGAGGGTAATATAACGGATTATCAACTGCGTCTTAACCAATCAGATTTCAGTATTTAACATGAAAGTATAATAAAAAGAATTGTTACATGCGCGCAAATTATGTGCATGCAGTTCGCAAGTGAAGATTAAACATGCTGACAAATGGATAAATGGATGAGGCCAAAGGTCACAAAGAGTAAGACGAAGGGCGAATAAGATGGTGCAATGACTATTGATTTCATTTCTAATTTTTATTTCAATTTATTAAAACTGCAGGATTTAAAAAAAAGATTCAGTCTATATTTCTTTTTTTTTTTTTTTTTTTTTTTTTACAAACGCAAACTTTGGATTGTGGTTGAGCCTGAGTTAAATCTTAAGCGAAACTACTGACTTTTCATCTTCACTAGCAAAGGGTTTCAGATCTGCTGACCACCATATAGTGAACGTGTATTATTTATCCGACTCTTGTCCCCTCCCTCCCCTCCCTCTTTATGAATCGATGTTTGGGTTTATAGACTCCAAAATGAAGCTTAAAATGCAAACATGACACTACATGCAAGTTCCATCTAAGGGCTATAGTATTCCAGGGACCGTCAAGACCTGTTGGTCTCGAGATCTTAATTTTTTTCCTGAAACGTTTGGTTGAATGTGTTGTTACAGCAAAAAAATTCTAATGCAAAGTAGTCATAGCGTCAAGCATTTGTTGAATTTCATTGTTTTATGTTTTTTTAATAGCACGAAATTTCTAAAATGTGGCACTATTTGAAGACGTTGGTATGCATAATACTTTAAACCTTGAAAATTAGCCGGTTTCAAAATAAGCCACCTATTTCTTGCATTGACAATTACTAGAAAATAAGCCCCTTTTGAAATAAGCCAGTCATGACAGCGCCAATTAGGAAAGATACATGTAGTGTTTTTTCTACATGCAAGATATTTTAAACAGTATTATTTTGATTATTTTATTGTAAAAAATTCCATGACATTTATGATTATGTTCAAAATAAAATTTCTAAATTGGAGTAAGTCTAGTAGTCGCCAGTGCTAAAAAAATCACTGTTTAATTTAAAGATCGACGCGCAGAATTAAATGCACAAACATTTTCATTTAACTCTTACATATGTTTACCTGGATATCGTAGAACAAACGAGCACATATTCATGTAGTTCACAATCGATCAATTACAATTTATTGGTTTCATAATAAGCCGTGATTTTAATGCGTCGCTTACCGGTATTTTGTTTCAATAGTAAGCAATTATTGGAGAATAAGACGGTTTTGAAAATAAGCCCCCAATTTCTTACCAAAACTTAAAATAAGCCCCGGTTTATTTTCAAGGTTTTAGGGTATGTGAGCAACTGAACTCAGGCACGTAGCATCATGGGGGACCACGGGGACCTCCCCCGACACACTTTTTCTCGCAGCAACTAATTTTTTTTAATTTACAAAAAATTGAATTATCATGGTGTTGCCCCCCCCCCCCACACACACACTTTTTTGGGAGTATGTAAAAAATTGGTATGAAATAAGGAAATTAGTAGTGAAATTGAAGTTATAGATATACTATCACCCCCTCCCACACCCACACACTCTCACACACTTTCAAAAACGATGTTACGTGCCTGGAACTGTTTTAATAAAACGCTAATAAAAGGATATTTTTGTTAAATATACAAAGTTGAAAAGTATTTTTAGGAACGGAGTATTGCTTCGAAGTTAAACGGGGCAGCCATACCCCCCAAAATCTTCAAATGCAAAAAAAATCTATTAAAAATCAAAAATCATATCCGGTGATAATGGAGATCAGGCCCTGCATCTGAAGCAACCCCTGCGATTCATTCATACTTAAATAAAATATGGAAGTTTTAAAAATACAATACTATTATCTATAAAATATATGACCTGTTCCAAAAGCTAAACTTCATCCAGCATCCGAAAACTATGGCTCAGATTCAGCATTTAAGCCTGTCAGGTGCATCAGTATTATAAGACGCATCATCCATACAAGTTTGGTGAAGTTAGAACCAGTTATAACTAAGATATAATCATCAAAGAGAACCGACTCCAATACCTTTAACCAGCTCTTAAAAGCTTAACCTTCTCCTGCATCCAAGACCTACATGTATACAATTTAATTAAAGTTACATGTAGTTATACAAAATATACACCTTTAAATGCCTTAACAATATTAGAAAAATCCCAATTTTCGCGTTTTCATGATAAAAGTCTTATATGTTTCAGTCATATTTTACTGTTTTTTTATTAATGAAGATGACGCATGAAATTACCGACAAAATCGGACATTCTAGTACTGAACTAACTAATTTTTTTCTTGAAAATCCGTTATTATGTACATGTACATTTATCTAGCCGATTTTGCAAGCATACTGGTGCAAAGCTATTCTTACATACTAAAAATGTTTAATATATATACATGTAGTGTTGTTTTAGAACCTTTTGCATATCAATTTAAGAGTAGGTGCGTGCTACATATATATTTTCGCCATGGTGTATTTTAAAAATAATGAATAAAGTACCAATTTCAATGCTGCGAGTGGTTAACATATGAAAAATTATTAGAAGATTTTAGGTAAGCAAGATATATAAATTTTCTGATTAAGGTTGAATAACACATCATCATTCATTGTAAAATGGCTGACCTCTGATCGAAAGACATTATATAAATAGTGCCTGTTTGAGAGGGTAACTGTAGAAATTGACACCCCGAGAAAACCATTGTCAACCGACGCTGACAATGGTTTTCTCGGGGTGTCAATTTCAACAGTTACCCTCCAAACAGACACTATTTATTTTATTATACTGAATGTCTTATTTTCAAAGAAAATTTTACTGCTTTTATATAGAAATGAGGTGAATTCTACAGCGAACTGTACGCGCATAATTACGCGCATGTAACAGTTTTGTTGTGTTACCCCGTTGCCAAGTGTGTTGCTAACGCTGAGGGTAATATAACGGATTATCAACTGCGTCTAAACCAATCAGATTTCAGTATTTAACTATGAAAGTATAATATTCATTTTATTAAATGGATTTTATCGACAACAACATGTGAATTATTCCATAGCCGGGTGGATAAAGTCTCGGGCTTGTGATCCGTACATCCCACGTTCGATCCCGGCAGGGGCTTTTGTTGTTACTTACTGAATTGATTTTTTTTAGATATTCAATTTTTATCCCCAAACTGCAAATGTTTCGTTTATTTGACATATGTACAGTTTATTTATCATTATATCTTTCATAATTAAATTATTTACTGTTAATTTGAGTCACTTTTTTCAGATGTGTTATTCCACCTTAAGGAGGAACAATTACAACAAATTATCTCCTTTTGTTCCGCCACCTCAAAATAAATGTAATCAATGTAATTCGGGTGATGTTTCCATGATATGGGATGTATCGGAATAAATCAGAATATATATTATTGTATAAATACCTAATGTGATTACAAGGTAACTATGCTGATAAAAAATAGTTTCCATTTCTGGTTTTTCAACAGTTACATTTATCACAAGTGTTGTATTGTTACAACTACGTGCACTTTTCTCTCTTATAGAGGAATACTATTAGTACATGCACTCCATTGATATAAATAAATGCCTATTTTGATAAGTTAGTTGGTGAAAAAATATCTTTGTAAGGGGAAAAGCCTGAATCGCTCATGTGAAGACCTGTTTTACATTAATATATCTTTGTTATCTACCCATTTCATATTCAAATACAACTTCTGAAAAGATAAACTTTAAGTGATATATCGGTACAAAAGGTACATGCAATTTACTAATATATATATAGGGTTATTTTCGCCCCGTGTTATTTTCGCCCTTTTTCACTTGCCAACTTTTCGTCCAGTCTGGAGTTTACACAGACAAAGTTGTGAATAAAAAAAGATAATTTGAGAAATAGGAAATCGTCCAGTCTTATATTCGCCTGCTTACAACGAGGGCGAAAGGGGCGAAAATAAAACGGGGCGAATGTTTTTTTTTTTACTGTATACAGTATTCTCTTCCATGTTGCATGTACATGTACATCTGACGTAGAGTGTTGAGGCTTGACGGGTGCATGCAAATGAATTTAGCATTCCGTTTGTACTTGCAAAGTAGTAAATAATAATTTTCTTTACTTTATAAACTAGTTAAAAATATCGTTACCGTCTCGAAGTTCATATATACAAATGTACATTTAATGCCATTGAAAAGTTTATCTTTAGACTATCTTTTACCTGCCATTGTTATCAAAATTTCCAGTAAAAAACTAAACTTTTTGAAAAATACATGCACTATCATAATTCACAAAATATCCATAAACCCCTATCTACAAAATATTAGAGCATCATTTCTTTTCCCCTTGTTTGTTCGGAGTTTTTGGCACGATGCCACTTCCCCCGATGTACAGATTACGTGAGGCGAGACGAGGCCTCTCTTTGGAGTTCAGATTGTTCACGACCTCAAAGATCTCGTTCAACTTCTCGGACTGTTTCTCCAGCGCGCTCTTATACGTGACGTCATCCAACTCCGACTTCTCCCTCTGGAACTTGACTACGTCACTTATCCGACTGTACGCCATTTCCACCTCCTTCTTTAGCGCCAGTCTCTCTTTGTCTTTCTCCTCTAACTCCTGCATCAGGGTTTTATTTTCTATGGCAAGATGCTCCAGATCTATTTGACTCTGACAATCTTTCTCCTTCAGACGACTGTTCTCGCACTCCAACGTGGCCACCTTCTCTTGCAGTTTCTGAATCTGAGTTTTCAGATCGTCGTTAGCAATTTTCAGTTGCGCCCTCTCCGCGTTGGCCTGCGACAGTCTCTGCCATCTCTCATTCTCTCGTTCGCGCATTTCCTTCTGCATTTCTTTCAGTTTGTCGTATTTCTCCGACAGTCTATTATACTCCTCGTTGGAACGCCTCAGCTTCTCCACACTCGCCTGTAAGTTTGTGATGGCCGACTCAGTTCATCCTCAGAAGACTCGATTTCTCCTCGTTCCATTCTTTCTTGAACGACGCCAGTTTATCGTCCATCCGTTTTTCCATTTCCTGTTTGTCCTCCGCTCTCATTTTCTGAAGAGAGCTGGAAATGTTAGAGCTCAGTTTCCCGCTGAATTCCGTCAGGAGTCGAGACATTGTTATCTCCATCGCGGGGGCCCCGCCATAGCTGACCCCCACCGGACCGGAAGCTCCGGAGTGGTCGTAAGATCTGTTGCTCTGGAAAACATCAACATTTTTTTAATAAGGAATAAGGAATCATTCTTTGAGTATTATGAGGTGATAATTTTGGTCGGGGCGTGATCAAATCGAATAAAGCCCGAAGGGCTTTATGATAGATTTGATCACGCCCCGACCGAAATTATCACCTCATAATATTCAAAGAATGATTCCTTATTACTTATATTTATATAATTTTAAGCCATCGTACAATTAAATCTTTAACTATAAATAAGCAAACCCCGCCGGCGCCTCAATTTGGCGTCATTTGTATTATGGTTTATTTAATCTTCGCTAGCCAAGTGTCCGATTCGTTTTTCTCATCTTCGCTAGCCAAGTGTCCGATTCGTTTTTCTCATCTCCAAGATGAGGAAAACGAATCGGACACTTGGCTAGCGAAGATGTGTTATATAGTACAAAATCGATACGTAGTGTTTACACAGACAAAGACACTGGATGATGTAAATATATATAGCAATAACATCATTGTTTTAACTGGAATTGCTGTTAAAAGGAAAATGATATAAAAAATACTTGAATTGATTAATAAATAACAGATAAATTAAGATTGTGTTTTCATATCATCATCATCATCATCATCATCATCATCATCATCATCATCCGTATTAATGAAATATTTTGTAAATCACATATAAAGAGAGCTTACCATTATTATGACATACTATGTTTAAAATCCATTAGTATGCATTTTTAAAACAAAAATGTGAAATAGGAAAATTCTCTTCATTTACTTTCGTTTTATAAACACAACACACGCATTTTGCCAAATGCCCTCATCTTAAAATATATAGGCAAAATGAGATTTTACACACTGCAATTAAAACATAAAGAAATATCTATCTTTATTCAACTTTCACTCGAAAAGCCCATTAATTGTTGGTGAACGTGATGTATGACATAAATTATGACGCAAAACTTGTGTGTGTGCATTAAAACGTGTGTGTAATGCATTAACCATGAAAAATGTGTACGCATGTGGCAACGCAGTTTGAAAACAAAATTCAAACTGCGTTAAATTTGGGACCAAGTTAACCCACTTTGAAAAGTTGTTTTTTTTTCAAAGTGCGTTATGAAGGTACATCATTTTTTAGTATCGAGACACTTAACGCACTTTTAAAAAAATGTATAAATCACAAATTATGGAACTGAATTATCAGCTACTCTCTTCATCAGAAACCTTAGCTAGCAAACATGTACCGGTATATCAATTAAATAAGGAATAAGGAATCATTCTTTGAGTATTATGAGGTGATAATTTTGGTCGGGCGTGATCAAATCCAATAAAGCCCGAAGGGCTTAATGATAGATTTGATCACGCCCCGACCGAAATTATCACCTCATAATATTCAAAGAATGATTCCTTATTACTTATATTTATATAATTTTAAGCCATCGTACAATTAAATCTTTAACTATAAATAAGCAAACCCCGCCGGCGCCTCAATTTGGAGTCATTTGTATTATGGGTTATATAGTACAAAATCGATACGTAGTGTTATCACAAACTAAGACACTGGATGATGTAAATATAACTCAATAAGCACATATATACTGTACATGTAGCAATGTGCAGCTAGTAGTTTCAACATATCAAATCATTAATGAAAAACACCATTCTTATACATAGAAGAAAGTTGCTGTACAAGTATAATATATAATGCATCAACATATATACATGTATACTTCATACTAACCATAGCAGACGTTCCCCGGGATCTGGCGCGCTCCCTGCTGTAAGAGGAGGAATGGCGGACAGGAGAGGTCCCTACAGGATGAAACAAAAAAACTGTACATCAAAACAATCTGAATAATCAAATTACTAGTAAGTGAAAACAATGAAATGTTATGAATTCTTTGAATACAGATAATCTTCGTGTCATGTCATTTGTATAGATTTATCCTGCCACCCGAAATAAATAAGATATAAAAAAATGCGTTTTCCAAAATCTACTGCACTTACATATACTGAGTACGTGTGCTGTATAACTTTGCCAATATGTGTATGCTATCAAACGAAACTTTGAAGAAATGACAGTTCTTTCAAATGAATTTCACAGGAGTGTGTACTAAAGTATTATTTAACGGGGAACATGATTAATTATCCACTGGTGCATAAATTTCCATGTCATTTGTGACACAATGAAGATTGTATTATTCCATTTCTACGAGGACAAATGCTACTACACAATTTCTTTGCACTAATAAGGACCCTCTCAGTTTTCTTCTCTGATAGAGTTACAGTATGCACATCATGCGCGGATCCAGAAATGTTTTCCGGGGGAGGGGGGTGGGGGGTCCGAGGCATATTTTTGTTATTTTTATAATAATAATGTAATTTGAACTATTTTGAAGAGATTTGCATTTTATAGGGGTGGGGGGGGGGGGGGGAGGGGCGCGGGGGGTCCGGACCCCCTTATCCCCCCCCCTCCTCTTCTAGATCCGCGCAAGCATACATATTTATCATCGATTCAGAGTTATGAAATATGACAGAATACAAAAGCATAGCCGACTTCTTAGAGCCTGGTATCGGTATACATCGAAGTCTAAACTTGATTAACACATTTACAGGTACAATGTATATATTTACACGTGCATGTCCAATTTTTGTTTGAATTTGGTATTGTTTTAAATTACTCTCATTATATCTTCTAGTTTATAAACCATACATGTACATTGTACATTTCGTAACATTCGTGCGCGGATCCAGAATTTTTTCCGGGGGTTGGGGGTTGGGGTTGGGTGGGAGAGATATATTTTTCCAGGGCACATTTTCCCTTATAGTTTACTACCTAAACTTAAAAATTTGAATTTTCAAGGGGTGGGGTGGGGGTCCGGATCCTCCGACCCCCACCCCACCTGTAGATCCGCGCATGCATATGGTGTACATTTTGTAACACTCTATATATCTATATAACTGTATGCTGTACATGACTTACCACTAATGACAGTGTTCTGTAACCGCTCCGCCATATAGTGATGCCTCTCCTCAGTCAGAGCTTCCAGGAACACGAAGTATGTATTGGGTTCAGGCGACGCCAACAGAAGCTGGATGAATTCATTGAACTTTTTCTGCGGGGTCGCTGGGCTAACGTGCTCGATCTTTTCCCGATGTTCCAGAGAAAAGACATCCTTTTCTATGAGTCTGTCAATGATAGGGTCCAAGTCCACGAGACGTTCCTTCAGATTCGTGATGTTTTGAGTGATTCGCTTTCGTTGTTCTCGGTTCATGGTTTCCAAATGGCCGAATGACAATTAAAGTATAAGAATCCGAAAAGAAAAGTAAGGAGAAAAAGACATTAGGGAATCCCCTACATGTCAAGTATAGGTCCCCTTCTTTTCCTCCTTCATGCTCCAAAAATGCGTCTTAAATTGTGATACCTGACAGTTCCATATCACTCATGTCAGTAGAAAGCGCTCAGAAAAAGGCTCATTCGTTGCTTTTCGGATGTTCGAAAGTGGTCTGTAAATAAGCAATTCAAACAAAACAGAAGCTAAAATCAATATCTGTACAGGTGATTTACAAGTTGGCACACAGTTCGTGGGTCCATACAAGGGGCCCCTTGTCGGGGACGGGTTGATAAATTGCATTGAACTTTTGTTTGTATATAAAGTGTTTAAATGTGTCACTATTGATGTGTGCATTACGCGAACAATGGTGTAAGAATACACAACTAAATCCGGAGTAAATGGACTTCTCCATATCGATTCACCGGACGTTTGGTGAAAATATTTAATGGCAATTTAATTCGCTTTTCAACAAGAGCTTAGATGGAAACGAAATCTATTTATCTAATGAGCTCATATATTCTTACATTACGTCATAATTTCAAGATAAAAAAACACCATCAAAACTTTATTTGATAAAAAGTTTAAGTAAGTAAATAAAGTTCAAATTTAAATTTGATACAGTAATAAAGTAACCTCTATTTACTCTGCATTTTCTAAATTAATGTTAATACGTGTATGTTATTTTAAAAATAAGGTAATCATTTGAGCAAACTGATCCATTATTGGCGCCAATAATTCTACAGTTAATTAATCATAAGTTTGCTAAAAACTTTGAAATGAATATACTTGTCATTCCTGGTGTATGTGTGTGTGTGTGTGTGTGTGGGGGGGGGGGGGGGGGGGTCATCGATTTTAAGAGGCCCGAGCTCTACTTAAGTGTTCATTGTCACTACACTTACAAATCTTTAAAATTAAACAGAACTGCACATGAGTCACTGTTTCAATCTAGGGTCTTTTTTTTGAATGACAAGTTCATTGTTAGTGTGCTGTCACAATGTACATCATCTTTTAAAGGTTAGATAGTCCTCTGACAAGAAAGATAATCTTCAAATGATTAAATTTTTTAAACCAATTTCTGTCGAATTTTGCATCGCAGGGTTTTCCTAAGCACGCGGGGATCCAGAAGGGACCGGATTCACCCCCAACCCCCCAATCTCCTGGAATTTTTAAAAATAATCTAAATAGTAAAATTAACAAAAGAATGCCTCGGCTCGGACCCCCCTCCTCTCTTTCTCTCTCTCTCTATGGCAAAAAAGGACCCACTCATGGAGAAAAAAATCTGGATCCGTGCATGCTACAGTAAGCAATTGAACAATGATTTTACAAGTCATTTAAATAAATCAAAAACATAAAATTAATTTGGATTGAGTGTTTACAAGGTTCATTATCTCTAAAATAGTTATGCATATACATGTATATACTGTACTTAACATTTTGAACATTGTCCTTAAAAACATTCCACTGTATTGATATTTTTAAGAGCATGCATATTCTCTCTCTCTCTCTCTCTCTCGGTGTATCCCCTTTTACTCTCTATAGAATAACGAGTATGTTTGTGAGATAATGCACTAGCGTCGGACGCAAGGGGGGGGGGGGGGGTGGCTAGACTAATCCTCGGAAATATTGAAAAAAAAAAGAAACCTAATTCTCAAAATCATGAAAATCCTAATCCGTGTGTGTGTGTGTGTGTGTGTGGGGGGGGGGGATACCTATACTTCTCCAAAAATTCTTACCAATCAAAAAAAATAAAAATTCCCAAATCATGAAATTCTTATTCCGTGGGGTGGGGGCTAGTAGTATGCCTATGACCCTATATTTCAATCTTTCAAGGTAAATTTTGGAACAATCATATTTCCTGCGAGAAAAAGTGGGCCCTCTATTATGCTATGTGTCTAATGGTTAGGTCTAACTTAGCAAAAAAGTGGGGGGGGGGGGGGGGGGGGGGGAGGGGGGTAAGCCCCCCTACCCCCCCCCCCCCTGATTTCCGACGCCTATGTAACGTATTTGGCCCTTTATTAGACGGGTATGGAATGTAAATGACCTTCAAGTGACTTTTTGTGAATGTCCTTGACATGAACACTTCCCAGCTCTATTTTTTCTCACAATTTACAACAAAGTTTTTTTTAACATGACATACACAAAAAATCCTTATCATTTCTCATTTTATCAAGAACCATCCTAGTTGTTTGAGATATAAATATATGCATATATAAGGTCCTAACCCAAAAACAAGAGGCCCATGGGCCACATCGCTCACCTGAACAGCAGTTCCTTGTAACATTACATTTCGTAGCATATGCTTTTTCTATTTTAAACATTGAACCCCTTTCTGGGGACCCAGTTATGGTCCGAGGTTTATGGTTGGCTTGAACAACATAAATAGAAACATAGGAATTAAAATGTGTAGCACTGCGGTGGGACCGCACGTACACAACCTGAAAAAGAAGAGAAGAGTTCCACTTCAAGAGGAATAACTCTCAGACTATACAGAACATCAAGAAAGATAACTCTTGGTTCCACTACATTAGAGTTTACACAATTTGAGGATCCTTGCAAAGTAATCTCACAAACTGTAGCATTATAGTTCTCGAGAAAAACTTTTTAAAAACATTTTCAATATATCTTTCTATGTTAAACTTTGAACCCCTCTTGGGGCCACAGTATTAGTCCAGTGCTAAAGTTTTAATTATTTGGAATCTACATTATTTAAGGATGCTTGCATAGTTATCTCACAAGCTGAAGCATTATAGTTCCCTAGAAAAAGATTTTTCAACATTTTCCCTCTATATTTCTATGCTAATTTAAACTTTGAACACCTCTTGGGGCCCCAGTATTAGATTGAGGTCACGGCTTTTTTAATTTCGAATCTACACTATTTGAGGGTGCTTACGTAGTTATCTGACAAATTGATGCATTGTAGTTCTCGAAAAGAAGATTTTTAAACATTTTCCATATATACCGGTACTTCTACATTTAACTTTAAACCCATCTTGGGTCCCTAGTATTAGTCCAAGGGTCACTATTTTAAAACTGTCGAACCTTCATTATCCAAGGTTGTATGCATGATAGTAATCTCACAAATTGAAGCATTGTAGTTCTCGAGAAGAAGATTTTTTAACATGTTACCTTTATATTTCTATAATAAACTTTGACCCCATCTTGGGGCCCCAGTATTGGTCTGGGGTCACGATTTTACCAATTAGGAATCTACATAAGCGAAGGATGCATGCATAGAAATTCCACAAACTAAAACATTGTAGTTCTTGAGAAGAAAATTTTGAAACTTTTCCTTTATGCTTTTTTAAAATGTTTAAATTTTGAACCCCTCTTAGTGCCCATCAATTGTCCGGGAGTTACAATTTTTTGAATCTACATTATTTAAGGATGTACATGTATGCATAGTAATATCCAAAACAGTTGCACTATAGTTCTTGAGAAGAAGATTTTAAAACATTTTCCTATATATGTTAAAATCTAAACCCCTACTGGGGCCCCAATTTTTGTTCGGGGGTCACGATTTTTACAATCTTCACTATATATACAACCTTTTGTGTATGTATTGGCATTTTTGGTGAAGTGGTTCTTGAGAAGAAGATTTTTAAACATTTTTCATATGTAGTTCTATGTTAAACTTTGAACCCCGCCTGGGGCCCCAGTTTTGGTCTGAGGGTCGCGATTTTTACAATTTAGAATCTTCATTATACATTCAAGCTTTTGTGTAAATAATGGCATTTCTGGAACAGTGGTTCTTGAGAAGAAGATTTTTTAAACATTTTCCTATGTATTTCTATGTTAAACTATGAACCCCACCTGGGGCCCCAGTTTTGGTCCGAGGGTCACGATTTTTACAATTTAGAATCTTCACTATATATACAAGCTTTTGTGTAAATATTGGCATTTCTGGTGAACTGGTTCTTGAGAAGAAGATTTTTTAAACATTTTCCTATGTATTTCTATGTTAAACTTTGAACCCCGCCTGGGGCCCCAGTTTTGGTCCGAGGGTCACGATTTTTACAATTTAGAATCTTCACTATATATACAAGCTTTTGTGTAAATATTGGCATTTCTGGTGAACTGGTTCTTGAGAAGAAGATTTTTTAAACATTTTCCTATGTATTTCTATGTTAAACTTTGAACCCCGCCTGGGGCCCCAGTTTTGGTCCGAGGGTCACGATTTTTACAATTTAGAATCTTCACTATATATACAAGCTTTTTGTGTAAATATTGGCATTTCTGGTGCAGTGGTTCTTGAGAAGAAGATTTTTTAAACATTTTCCTATGCTTTTCTATGTTAAACTTTGAACCCCGCCTGGGGCCCCAGATTTGGTCCGAGGGTCACGATTTTTACAATTTAGAATCTTCACTATATATACAAGTTTTTTGTGTAAATATTGGCATTTCTGGTGCAGTGGTTCTTGAGAAGAAGATTTTTTAAACATTTTCCATATGTATTTCTATGTTAAACTTTGAACCCCGCCTGGGGCCCCAGTTTTGGTCCGAGGGTCACGATTTTTACAATTTAGAATCTTCATTATACATTCAAGCTTTTGTGTAAATATTGGTATTTCTGGAGCAGTGGTTCTTGAGAAGAAGATTTTTTAAACATTTTCCTATGTATTTCTATGTTAAACTATGAACCCCACCTGGGGCCCCAGTTTTGGTCCGAGGGTCACGATTTTTACAATTTAGAATCTTCACTATATATACAAGCTTTTGTGTAAATATTGGCATTTCTGGTGCAGTGGTTCTTGAGAAGAAGATTTTTTAAACATTTTCCATATGTAGTTCTATGTTAAACTTTGAACCCCGCCTGGGGCCCCAGTTTTGGTCCGAGGGTCACGATTTTAACAATTTAAAATCTTCACTATATATACAAGCTTTTGTGTAAATATTGGCATTTCTGGTGCAGTGGTTCTTGAGAAGAAGATTTTTAAAGACATGCACCCTATACTTACTGTTTCGCAATTATCTCCCTTTTGAAAAGGGCTGTGCCCTTTATTTTAACAATTTATAATCCCCTTTCCATAAGGATGCTTTGTACCAAATTTGGTTAAATTTGGCCCAGTGGTTTTTGAGAAGAAGTTGAAAATGTGAAAAGTTTACAGACGGACGGACAGACAGACAGACGGACGGACGGACGACGGACAACGGGTGATCAGAAAAGCTCACTTGAACCTTCGGTTCAGGTGAGCTAAAAATTAGGAAGAGCTTTTGAGGTCAACAGTACAATATTTATTCACGGATGAGTTAAGTCATGATATAAATAAATTTCAATATAAAAGAATGTACAGTGTATTAGACATCAGAATGAAGTTGTGAACTTTGTGACGATTTCTCTGTTGCATAGAGATTACTGTATACAGGGTTATTTTCGCCCTGTGATATTTTCGCCCTTCTACACTTGCAAACGGTTTAACACTGTCTCAATTTCGCCCAAATGTGATGTGTTAAAATGAATATTATTTGCGTTAATGGAATTCGCCCAGTCTTAAATTTGCCCATTGTCAACACGGGCGAAATCGGCAAAAATATAACGGGCGCCGCATATTTCCCTGTATACAGTATCTCCTAATTAACTAATTAATTTTTCTTCTTAACAATTCATGCTGTAGACTAGCATGACTATATTGTAAGGCCACACCAATATAATTTCTTGATCGTCGGACATCTAGTGAAAAAAGACATGAGCGGGCGAGTGATTAAATAGTCCATAAATTTTGTGCAGACAGTTATATTTTTTTCTTCTTGTTTCTGGTTTTTAAATTAAAACTTTTTAAAATGCAAAAAATAGAGCGGAAATAGGAACTTTAAAGAAAACAGCACAGAATTTATTGGATGTGGGAAATTAATAATAATATTATTTGTTTCAAATTAGTTTTATTTTAAAATGAGAGTGTGGGGTCCGACGAACAAGAAATTATATTGGTCTGGCCTAAGTATCAAATGAATTTCAATTGTAAAGATCTAATAAATAAGAAAAGATCTAGTAAAAGAGAAAATCTATAAAGATGGTTTAGCAACAAATTCTTTTCATAGATGAATGTTGTAAACAATTTTGGTTTAATAATGAGAATAAGGGCAATGTTATTCATTAATGATAGTAGAAGTTTTTTAAAAATGTCACTTGAAATAAACAAAATCCAGATTGCCTAAAGTTCTCATAAAAAAAAATTCATCTATAATGTATATATACTACTGACCCCTTCTGACAAAATTTATTATACTGAAAATGAGTATCAATTGCCAAATATTTCAAAAAAATCTTCACTTTTCAAGTAATTTACTTAATTAATATTGAAATGTTAGGTACAAGAACAGATATTTCAAACTACTCATAAAATGAATGTATTATATTAACTAATAATCTAGCCCTGAAATAATTTTGCCTACTAAAGATCTTTACCTTAACTTAAATAATCTGAAGTTTTAATAATAGCTCTAAACACCCAGAATTCAGACAACCTTACAAGTAACTGATATCATAAATTTTACAGTGAAAATATCATTTTAAAAAATTGGTTGAAACACTTTTAAGTGAGCTACAAATCTGACAAGTCATAAACGTACTTCTTACGACAAAATCTAAAAGGAAAACATTACATAAAAGTCTGATAGATTGACAAATTAATATAAAACTGATAAAGCCTTGCTGTTTGTTGTCCATCAAAGTGTAAAGCACTACATAAAATTGTCCATGTACTGAGAGTCAGGTAGCACTGTGATATAGCTGACGAATCGCAATTACGTGCAATACATTGTTCACCAAAATCCATCCATCTTCGCGAATAAGTTGATGTTTAACTTTACTGGCTCTGTTATGGCGCAATGCCAAACCTTCCTTGTCTGTCACGATCGTCATATTCCGTACATGTCCCTCATGTTGGTGCGGCAGGCCTGGAGCACTTCCTGTACGGAGCACTGACGGAAAAAGGCCACCCTCTCGGCCACAGTTATAGCCATGCCGGGGTGGGACAGGGCCATCTCCTCCTTGGGGATCTATGGACATACAATAGTATACATTATATCTTAGTAAAGGAAGTATAATAAATGTAGGATCTCTAATGATTGGTGAATGTGTATAAACTTTATCCAACAAATTGCAAGTTTTCCACCCAGGGGCCTTGGCTCTGGGATAAAAACACTTAACTGCATGCATTCAAGGACATGAAAAATTAGATCTATTTGGACTTGAAAGAACCTGTCTGAAAATGATTAAGTTGTAAAATTGTTCTAGAATTTTTTGAAGGGATATTAGTTATCAGATTTGCCCATTCACAAATTCTTAGAACTATTTTAACAAGACCTTGGACTTTCAGTAGGATGTAACGATCTATTTCTTGCATCAAAACAAGTTAAAATGATGCGCTAGTTTTAAGCGAAATATACACAGATTGGGTAGCCTTGCCCAAAAACCAGACAAATCTTGTTGATTTCAAAGAGCCATGGCTGAGTGGCCTACAATGAAATAGACAGGCCTACATCACATTGCCATTTGACTCAACTACCAAAAGTCCAAGCTCTTCTTAAAATGGTTCTATATATGTACAATGTAATTTGTTTTTACTCTGACTTATCAATTTCAACTGTTCCTCAATCTAATCAAGAAATCTGAAAAAATTTTAATGAGAAAAATGGAAATTTGGAACAGATTATAGATTGGAAATGAAAAACTCAATTTTTTGAGTGTGGAATTTTAAAAATTTCACTTTCACATTACTATTTTATATATATGTTCTATATTTACAGGGTAAAATTTCCATGATTTGATACCCCGTTTATTTTGAATGGATAAAATTAACTTTACAATGACAGCCTGCACAGCAACAACTTTTTTTAGGCGAGAACTAAAACACTAACCTTCTTTGGCAAGAAGTATGGAGCGTCTGTCTCCAGCAGGAGTTTGTTGAGAGGGAGGTAGCGGGCCACATTGTGGGTCTGCACACACTGTCTGTAGGTGACCATGGGGGTCAGTCCAATATACAGCCGGGGGAAGGCCTCCATCCACCGCTGGGCCCCAGAGTAGTCACCCGTAAAACAGTGACAGTGGATCTTATAGTTTCTAGGCACCATCTACCAAGGAATGGGGAACACTAGGGTTATATTAATTCAATTACATGTAACATTTGGTATGGCCAACACAGAACATTTATCTAATACAAGAATGAATTTGTAGACAAGAATTCGGGTTGATTCTTCAGACTCCTGGTCTGAAAATTCCGCAATTCCAAAACTGTAGTTTCCTTATTTTACAGTGCTGATCACAGTAATTATTTCTGCGTTTTAACTGTTTTTTAAAAAATCTCTTGAAAAAATTCAGTTAATGAGAATGCCAAATTTTCATCATAATTTCAGATCCGTTCGAAAAATAAGAGTGAAATTTTGAAATCCACAAGATGTGCTTTTCAAGAGTTTATGCGAATATTTATAAATATTTATGAATGTTGATTGTCAGACCATTGGATTTCGTAGTCTTACATTTTTTTTAACACTGATAAGCAAACATTAAAGCCTTCCTAAAAGATCATTTTTTTCTTTTAATTAGGTTTGGCTTTATTTCATGCATGTTATATATATGTAATGTCATCTTAATCAAATAACCTACATTTATTTGTAGACAGTACCTACTATTTGTAGTATCTGTAGACAATTAATGTGCGTCTTACTCCTTGTAGTATCCATGGACATTGTTATTTTCACTTTGTGAAAATACAGCTTCGTACACTGCTCAGGGTGTGTAAAGTGTAGACAATGAATATGTGTGTTTTTATTCCTGAAGTATCTGTAGACAGCGGGTGTATATCTATTCATCCTTTGTATCATATGTATAGACAGTATGATAATGTGTATCACCTCTAGTAGCATTTGTTGTGTTTGTAGACAAGGTCTTAATGAAAAAATGACAATATAAAACCGTCAACCATCTCAAAAATCCATAAAACGAAATACGAATTCTAGGCAGAGCAACACGGACCTCCAAAAAGATAGAGGTAGGATCAGGTGCCTGGGAGGAGTGCGCATCCTCTGCTGACTGATCACACCGCCTTGTGCTCTTTGTGGTAATCAGGGAAAAAAAAACAAACAAAAAAAAATGGAAAAGTCCGTAGACATTTAGGTGATGAATTATGGTCTATCAATTAGTATAAAAAATGTGTCTTATCTCTTGGTTAATTTATGCGCAGTGTGTTAATGGGTCTAATAATGGTAATAATTAGATCATATTAAGTCAAATTAATGCGATTAAGAAGGGGGCTGAGGGAGCGAAGCGACCAAGTCCCTTGTTAAATGCATAATTTTCTCTAAATATGACCTAACTAACTTAGAACATAACCCACTTTTTCATAGCTAGGCTCATCAAAAGTTCTGTGCCAATAAAATAACACCTCTTTTTTGCTTTCTCTATAAGCTGCCAATCTAAATGTGACAAAGCTGTGAACTTAGAGAAATTCTTCACATGTCAATTAAATTTATCACTCAATAGAATATTTAGCAATTGCGGATTAGATGAAAAAGGTGGATTATGTTCTAACCTCCTGCAGTATCTGTAGACAGTGTGTTAAAGGAAGTGAACATGAAAAAATTATCAAGGGCTCAAATTTGTCTTTTTGATGTGTATAATGATATCTGAAAACCGTTTAGACAGATCTTTCCTCAGTAAAAAGATATACCACTTAGAATAACTAATTCTTGCAATCCATGAGCGCTGCCATATTGTTAAAATCATTACCTCCCTGCTGGGTTATCTCTAAGAATCTAAGAGAGGGCAGCACTGATGCTGCCGTCAGTGAGACACATTGCATTTTTACATACGTGTAGTAACGGGGATAAAATGCCATCATCAAAATGTGAATGGAAACTTGAAAGGAATGTAAAGAGTTGTCATTTTAAACAGTGTTTATGGAGAAAGATTTTGGGTCTCAGAATGATGCATTCCCACCAGCAGTTAATGTGACATGTAACTAAAATGGAATGTCCGTGGATCAGTGTTATTGTGACCTATTTGTTCTTGCACTCGGGAATTTCTTGTTTATGAGTTTGAACATTATGTGTGCTACATAAATGAGCACACAAGGTGCATTGCACAGCATCCTGACTTTTAAAAAGTGTCTTAGTCCTGTTATTCTTCTGACAGCATAAACAGAACTGGCGTACATATCATCAAGATCTTATGTATAAAAAAAACAAATCAGAAAAATTTCCAGGGCATTGAAATAAAAAGTAACGGTAAGAAACCCCACATGGAAAATGGAATTACAATTCTATATTAATTTAAATTGAAATCTAAAAACAGCATTTTATTTATGTAAACACTGACTGCCACATGCATCTCCGTATAAACATCTGGAATGTGATGGTCTTATATTTCACAAATTAATTTATCTATATTCATATTTTGTACAAATCATAAATAGTTATCTGAGGTTCATTTATAGAGATGTACTAAATCCTTGTCTTCTCATGACAGTACACAAAATTTTTCTTCACATCAAGGCATAATTTTTCTCCTCAACTTTTATCAACTCTGTACATAAACACTGGCCTAGTTCCAACATTGACCCAGTCACCAGCAGCAATGTGGCTTATCTACGTCAGAGAACAGATGCATGCTGGGGAATAATGGATTACCTCCATAAACCTTTCACTGAGAGTGTTAAATTGATAAAATCTCTTGATAGAAATAAACAAACAGGTAACAGGCCTCATTTTTAAGTTTCAAAAGGCTTTTATAATTTATTAAGCAACAATTATTTTTTTCATGTTCACTTCCTTTAATGTATCTAACCTCCTGCAGTATCTGTAGACAGTGTGTTAATGTATCTAACCTCTTGTAGTATCTGTAGACAGTGTGTTAATGTGTCTAACCTCTTGTAGTATCTGTAGACAATGTGTTAATGTATCTAACCTCTTGTAGTATCTGTAGACAGTGTGTTAATGTATCTAACCTCTTGTAGTATCTGTAGACAGTGTGTTAATGTATCTAACCTCTTGCAGTATCTGTAGACAATGTGTTAATGTATCTAACCTCTTGTAGTATCTGTAGACAATCATCCTCAGCATCTCTACAATGGATGACCAGTGGTTTCTTCATCTCTAAGGCCAACTGAATCTGTCTTCTAAACACAATCTTCTGGACGTCCATGTGTTGTTTAAATCTGTAACACAATTCAAACAAAGTGGTATATGATGCCTCATTAATCCAGTTCTACCTTTTTAATAAAAATAACAGAATCTGTTTATTCATTAATTTACACATTTGGTGAAATAAGACCTTCACATATTCATTCTTGATGAATTTCCATTGATTTCATGCGGTGTCTGTTCACTTTCTACCAATTCAGATACTATATGTATCATATACAAGTACCTCACCATGAAATTTACACTTTCAAATGTTCAGTGTGTTCACAGTTACATATTATGTACTCTTTATTTTTCCTTTCTATAAGATATATGGAATTCTAAAACACTGCAAACCATTTAGAGGGGGGGGGGGGTGTCCAAGTTTCAATATCTTAAAACAATGACTAACAGAATGTCAGAAACTCATTTTTAAAAAGAAATTGTCAAGAGGAATAGTTACTGTGATAGATGATGATATGAAATTGCAATAAATATGTATCAGCCGTGAAAGATGACATAAACAGTTGTCTTAGCCACGGATCATGTGTACTAACGTTCCTGAGTAATCCAGTCCTATTTCCCCGAGGGCCACCACTTTCTCGTGCTGTAGACACTCCCTCAGTCCGTTGTAGCACTTTAGGGAGAAGTCAGTGGCGCTCTTAGGGTGACAGCCAAAGGCCAGCCACACATCCTTCTCATACGACACGTCCTTCCAAAGCCCTAGTAGATGCGACATAAAAATAATACAATGTAGAGCAAATGTTGAAGGTTCTTGAAGTTAGCTCAAATTCTTGGAGAGTGGTATGAAAAATGTGATGTAATCTAGCACAGTATTGTAAATTGAATAGATTAAAGTCAAATATTTCTCAAAAATAGATGCGAGATATCTTAAATGATTTTCAATGGTTTTGCCCTCAATTTCTGCTATTACACGAGTGAGTTATCCCTCTTTCTCTAAAAATTTGTCACCATTTCAAAACATGTAGTTCTATGAAATCAATTATCAATGAGTAATTGTATATATATTATGTAGTATATCTAAATCTTTATAGCATTTTATATTCAGCTGAGATTTTGCAGATTAGTTAAGGTTTCCTTACCCTCTGATTTAAAAGTGAAGGGATTACAAAACACTGCCACACAGCCTGCAAAGTTATCAGGGAAAGTGTCCGAGTTAACCGCCTTAAACCGGCTCCAGGTTCCAATGAACCGGCCACGATTGAACAGGAAATCCAAATGGCAATGGGAATCTAAGTACGGGACACCATAGCTGCCGCTCGTCTTCTTGAAATTCTCCTTCCAGTCGTATGTCAGAGAGTTGGAATGGGGCGAGAAGCTGGAACTTAGTCTGGAATTCTGATAGAAGCGCAAACGACTCGGCATTAAACTGGCTCCCATTACACTGGTGGTGTCACCAGAGAGACTGAAGGAGTCTTGTGATTTCTGCAGATCTGGATCAACATTTCTAATTGGAAGGTTTTCCGGGGCACTGATGGTCCGGAAGTGTTTCTTTAGAGTTGACTTCACTTCTTCGTTGGCGTCATTTTCACGTTGGCCCATCAGTGGAGAATACGTGGAGTTTCCACAACTAGCCCAGAAAGGATGCCTAGAGGGTGTTGCTTTATCTGCAGTTTTACTGTCCACTTTCCTTGGAGCACTGCCAAGTTGATTATTATTGGAACTATATAGATCATTTCCAGTTAATTCTTGTGCATTTTCATTCCTATCTATGAAAGATTTCACAGCTTCTGATGACTTTGACTGCAACATCCCCTTAGACTTTACTAAAGTTATAAAGGATCTAAGGGACCTGTCAGATTTTTTCTTTATCCTTGGAGATTCATAGGCTGGAGAATTACTGTAAGTACCTCTAGGACTTGAACTCACTACAGAGACTGAGGATTTAGGCTGTGAATTATGGTAAGGAGAAAAGCCCAAACACTGGCTCTGTTTTACTTCAATCTTGCATTCCTCTCTAACATCTGCTCCTGATTTTTTGCCATAGTGCTTGCTCTCAAAAGTTTCTGTCATTTTTTGAACATTTATAACTGTCTCTAGATTCCTCCTTGCTGTAACATATCTCGTGTCAATCGGTCCAATGAAACAAGTCGACACACTTACAACAGAGTCTTTCCTTTCCACCAATTCAACCCCAGCTGCTTCACATTCTGATTTTGCTGCCACTTCCTTTTCCTGTAGACACTTCCTTTTAACCTTTACTTCCTCCTTCTCTCTCTCACCATCCTCTACCTTCCTCTTTTCCCCAGCATGACATGGCGACACAACATCCGACAATGCAGCCTCCTGTTCTTCATCTGACGAGTTACTGCTATCATCCACACCATAGTCTACCAAGTTTTTCTTCAACACGACGACTCGTTGCTGACTTGCGACCAGGAACTGTCTGATCGTGGCAAGAGCATCTTTCGGAGAGTGGTCGACCGCAGCGTTACAGTTGTTATTGGAGTCTGTCTCTACAGCAGGAAGACTGTTTCTGTTGATGTCTCCATTATTACATGTCTTGGACACGGTCACAGCGGACAGACTTGGAGTCAAACCTGTGGGTGCCTCTGTTTAAAAAGATCAAACATATTTAAAAGAATCAAAATTTCTGTTGGGTGTAATTTTGCAAAAAATTTAGAGAGACTAGTGTATACCAAAATCAAGATCAATAAATCTTTCTTCAAAAATATTAATGTAGAATGAGCAAAATATGAAAACTCTATAAAGTGCAGCTACTATCAAGGAGTACAGCAACAATGTAGTTCAGTCTATAAACATTATGCTGTGAAGAACATCAATTTGAAATGAAGATAATACAATACTATTAATCTTGAATGTCTTATATTGCCTTGCATCAGACAATCAAATTATTCTGGATAATTATCTTTTAATTTTTTAAATAACTGTACCATGCAGATAAATCAACAGAAAAAAATCTACACTACAGCCAAGTATTTTAAAATTCTAAATAGTTCACTTTTAACAATACTTCATGTGCATGTATAGAAAATAAAGCACGTACTGATGAGTCGATTCCTGGGGATCAGGGAGTCTTGTTGGGGTGCGGAGCTCATTATAATTCTCCGGGGGGAGGAGACCACCAGATCGTCTGTTTCTGAGACTGATGAGACCACTGAGTGGGGGTTTACCCTTCCAAACTTGTTACTCCTAATAAAAGACAGAAAGGATTAATTTAAACTGTTAACAATAATTTATATCAAGAGTGTAAACTTATTTTATTGACAGTACTAATAAGACAGCCCTTGCCAAAGATTGAAAATTAATTGAAAACCAACGGCATGGTCAGTCTCGCTTCTCTTACTAATAGTGTTTTGTTTGTTTACACACCAGTATTAACCAAGATTTTTAAAATCAATTTTCCTTGGCCCTCCGAAGATTATATAAAATTAAACATTCAAATGTTAAGCGCTATTTTTGGCTTAGTGTCGACCCACAAGAAGAAAGACTGATGCAATAGACCTGTAACTCTAATCATACGCCAATAACCAATGAAGGTGAAATAAGGATACATTTTGAATAACAATAATAATAACTCTGTAACGTAAGTGAGTGAGCTGAAATTGTTTATCTAGAATTTGTCAATAAAATACCAAACTACATACATGGAGTATGCCTTGGCGTAGTAGCTGTGCCACCCCGAGAATAAAACTGACCCAGACAGACTCGACAACACATCCATTGAGTGAGCCTCTCCCTCCACATTTGAGTTCTCATCTCCATGCAGCACCTGTCCATTGTCTCCACCCTCTTCATTTTGATTGACAGCTGACCGAACCGAGTAGGACTCCTGTGGAGACCAGAACTGGACCTGTTGTTCCGTTTGCTTTGCCAATGGAGTTGCTGTGACTTCGAGCTGAACTCTGCGAGTATGGTCATTTTTGGTCCATGCGGAGGGCGGAGAAATCTGGAACCGCACTGGATTTTTCTGGTTTGCCTTGGACCTGCTGGTGTTTAGGTACCCCCTGTGAGGCCCTACTTATTGATAATCCAGTGACTGAAAACTCCTGATTTGACATGTTCAATCACTTATCTACAACAAAAAGGAGAAATTTTGACATTGGAAAATTTGATACTTTATTTACTTTAATCAAAATCACTAAACTGCACAATAAATAATTCATTTCACTAGGCCTATACATGTAAGATGTGTGAACTGTCGATATTAGATCTACAGTCTTTGAATGAGGTTTTTTCTGTATCCCTTGGTTTTCGAAAAAGACTCTAACAGTTACTTTAACAGACTTGAAAAGTAACTCATAATGCTTTTCCTATTAACAATGACACATGCAAAAGCAGCATTACACAAACAATTTTTAATGTTTTCATCTTATCCTCTCCATGCCTAGGAGGACATATAAGGCCATGGAAGAAACAAGTATTTTTTATAAAGGTCGAATGACCGGCATGTAATATCATTTATAGCTCTGTTAATGTAATGCGAAAGCATAACAGTACATGCAAACAACATGATAAATAAGATATATCGCATCAATTTATTGATTTCAGTCAAATACATGTAGCAGGGCATGAATCAACTTTACTTTTAGTAGGCAAATTGTACTTACAATTGATATTCTTACGCATGTAAAGAGAAAGGTGATTTCAATCACAATGTATGTAATCTGTATAAAATTATGTTACTCTCAAGGTAAACTCATTTTAAATGAAAACATTATTTATAATTCATCATGAAATGATTAAATACAATATTCAGATATATTATAATACATAATGAAAACATTATAATTCATCCCGAGATGATTATACACCTATATCATACAGAACTACCATGATTTTCATAAATTCAAATAGATTTTCTTGATAAAATTTGCAATGATATTGTAATGAAGTGTATGGGAAGTCAAAATTTTAATGTCTCGTCAATGAAAAATGAGTTACCGCCCCTGTTTTTTTAAACGATATTCTAAAATTTATGTTTTGCATGTAAAATGAACCAGCTTTCTTAGTTTCTACCAACTTAAGATTAAGACTAGTTAAGTGCCGTTTTACCTTATAGGCCCTCATAGATTCGCGTACATTTTAAGGTCAAAGGTTACCGTTTAGTGTTGTGCGAAAGCATATAGAGCCAACCGTTCAGATGGTTCAACAAAATTACTCGAATAAAAATTAGCCTATTGTACGTTAAAATTTAAAAGAAGCTAAACCGTAAGAGATGAAAGGTATTTGCAAGATGTTGTTCATTGTTGACTTTTTTTATACCAAAAATGAAGTTATGAAAGCAACTTGTTGCCCCTCGTTTCCTCGCTGCATCCTAAATTTCTGATCTCCTTCTACTGAAGAGCAAAATTCAATTTAAATGGCGCGAAAATTGCTTCAAAGAAAATCCAGCGGACTGCACTGCATCAGGCACGTAGCATCGTTTTTTAAAGTGGTATGGGGGTCAGACTCATCCCAAAAATCTTTACAAGAAAAAAAAAGAGGGAAAAAGATTACTTTCCAAAATCCCCAAACCCTGAAAATCCCAATCCGTATGGTGGTGGTGGTGGTGGTGGTGGTGGTGGGGGGGGGGGGGTCCATCATGTATACCTTTAAAGCAATATGAGCTGCATTTTCATGTCGAATTGTTTTCTTTACAAAAATGTTATTTTCTATTTAAATGGCAAATGATATCATGGTTTTTAAATTTCGGTTAGCCATATTTTTTGTGGCCCGGAAAGCCGCTTAGAAGCCTTAATTGTAGCAAAATTGAATTATTGTCAGGATTGTCGTCCTGTACAAAAATTGATCCGCTAGATATTCATTAGAAGAGAAATCTTTCTTCTGACAAAACTTGTTGGTTTTTTTTTTCAAATCTTGTTTATCATAACAGTTTAAGTTACATGCAGATTTATAGTCAAGTCGTACACAGACCAACTCGTATACAAGTCAACTCGTATACAAAAATTTCCGCATAAAAAACTAAAAGTCAACTCGTATACAAAATTCCGCATATAAAATAGGTATGCTAAACCGAAAGTCAACTCGTATACAAAAAATTCCCGTATACTTAATCGACAGGAAACACACAGGTGTCGTACCATGTTGAAAGAAGTTTTGGAAATGACAGATAATAGCGGAAAGATGGATATATTTTTTTACAAACAATATAATGAGGAGTATCTTAATTAGCCTTTGAGAAGTCATCCGTTTGGAGAAGCAAGAAACACCGCCCTTGTTGTTCTAACAATTATTGTTTAGATGTGTAGAAATAATTACCAAATGAAAATGATTGGATTGACACAATTAATTATCGTTAATTTTTTGTTGTAATTTCACATCGTTACCGAGTTTAATCATAATGCACAATTATACATGAATTTTGCATTCTTTGTAATAGTTGATAACATCCATTTTATTCTTATATGTCCCTTTTACGCTGAATTACGGAAGCAATATATAAAGGAACTTTATTACAAGAAACCGAGTGTTTTTAAGTTACTTTTACGTTTTGTTTCTAACTTTTTGTATACGAGTTGACTTTCAAATTATGGTGATTTTTTGTATACGAGTTGACTTTCGGTTAAATATACAGGAATTTTTGTATACGAGTTGACTTTCGGTGAGGTGTACGGGAATTTTTTTCTATACGAGTTGACTTTCGTTTTTTTATGCGGAAATTTTGTATACGAGTTGACCTGTATACGAGTTGGTCTGTATACGACTTGACCGGACACCAGATTTATGATACTAACAGGTTTTTGCAGCAAAATAATATTCTAAAAAATACAGCTCATATTGCTTTTACTTATTCTTTACAGACTCACAAAAAAAATAGTGGGAGATGGCAACTCCATGATAATCAATTTTTTTACAATTATGTAAATTTCAGGAAATTAGTTGCTGCGAGAAAAGTGTGTGTGTGTGTGGGGGGGGGGGGGGGTGTGCTGCCCCCACACCCCTCTTGTTGCTACTTGCCTGGCAACAAAAACTCTCAATTTGAATGTTGACCCATTTTTAAAAGATTTACAATAATTCCTGTTGGATTCATCTTCAATCTGACTAAATTCAGGGGTTTTTTTTTACCCCGTCTGACAAATTTGATGTCGCTACACAAACATAGCGACATCGAGTTTGTTGGAACGGATCAAAGATCTGATTTTAATCAGATTACATCTTCACAAGATTTTCTGTAGAGCGGAGCGGATCAGAAACTCTTGCTTTGAAAGTTGTTTATGATTTATTAAGACTTGAACGAAATTGAAGAAAACTTTTTATTAAAGATATAGCTAGAGTTTGAAAGAAATTAACTTAAATACTTTACATTATACCTTAATTTCCCTGGCAAGTTACTTCTGCTTCGAGTGAGGCAACGCCCTCCACGTCGGAAAAGCCGTATGGTGGACGTGTTTATGAAATTTCATAGAAACTCTATATTCTTGGCAAATAGAAAAGTATTATATAAAGTGAACTTCGTTTATGGAATTATATAATGGAGATATTTATTTGCTTAACTGTATTTTACGTCAATCTCAAAGTGTGGTCAGCAACAAGCGCGCTAGTTTGCATTTGTCTCAAAAAATTTTGTCCTGCATGTCTAGATGACCGATTGGTTAGCGCTCACTGCTACGAAAATTAGTTCCGCAGGTCTGGAGTTCAAAATATCTACAGAGCAATAGTCCATATCTAATGATAAATTATAATTTTACAAAAGTGCATTCTGTTTAAATAAAACAATACTGAAATATATCTTTTCTCACCGGCCACTTTCTTATAGACATTTACAATTTAAATCTTATAATTATAAATATATAAACAATGTATTTTCAGACGTCTTCGCACATGTGGGTACGTATAGCTACATTGTAGTATATATATAAGGTACAGTATTACATGATATCAATTTACAAAGACACAAGTATACATGTACCTTTTGTTACATGTTAATTTACAGATGGTTACTGACATGCATATACAGAACAATAATTTGATTTATTCTGATAGTATTTTTTTTCTGTATTTTTTAAATTATAATATATTACTTACACTTGGTTAACAACCTTATTTATCCTTCTTTTTATACAGATTACTGATGATTAATGCGCGGATCTAGTCTAGGGGGTGTCGGGGGGGGGGGGATTTATTTAATTTACATAAGTAACTTAAAGCAAATATGCCTCGGACCACCCCCATCCCCCCCCCCCCCCCACACACACACACTTTGGCAACCCCCACGGATTAGGAATTTCATGTTTTGGGAATTGGGCTTTCTTATTCTTTCTTTCTTTCTTCTTCTTTTGTTTTTTTTGCTTGTCAAGATTTCTAATGATTAGTGTAGCCCCGCTCCCCGCCGATTTTCAATTCGGACCCCACCCCCCTGGAAAAATTTTCTGGATCCGCGCATGTGATTCACAAAAAGGAGAATGAAAAGTAAGAATCAGATTCGTTTTAATTAAAATTGAAAAAGTACCTCGTACCCCAGTATGATTAAAACCACCCCCTTATCACTACTCTCGTCTGTACAAGTAAAGAGAAGGGGGTTGTTTTGATCTGACTGCTCATACATGTACCCATATCACTTGATAGGCCGGGAGGTTTAAATCTAATTTTAGATCAACCATGCAGTAAATTACAAGTCTCGTTTTTTCTCACTCTGATCTCAGGGCGTCACTAGGTTACCTTGCTACAGAACTAAAGCCTGAGTAAAGGTAAATTAGAATAATAATTTGTTTGATGCAATACAAAAGTCATAACATATATTTCCCATGACGGTACAGAAGTTTACACATTTCCTATCGTATTATTAGATTTACATGCAGTTCAACATTAATATCTTAGTATATACATGTGTGTAATATTTTCATTATCCTAAACCGAAAGTTGTGGCCATTTTAATAGTTACATAGTGCCATGGTCAGATATCCAATTTTATTATATTCATCTATTTGTTTTACACCTGTTGATAAAAAAAACCAAACAAATAATTGATTTAAAAAGGAAAGCTATTTACCAAATTAAAACTGATTAAAATAAGATCTTTGATCCGCTCCGACAAATTCGATGTCGCTACGTCGCGACGTCGAATTTGTCGGAGAGGATCAAAGATCTTATTTTTATCAGATTGCTTTTTACCTTTTATTATACTTTCATGTTAAATACTGAAATCTGATTGGTTTAGACGCAGTTGATACTCCGTTCTATTACCCTCAGCGTTAGCAACACACTTGGCAACGGGTAACACAACGAATTGTTACGTGCGCGTAAAGTATGCGCGTACGGTTCGCCGTACAATTCACGTTAAAAGCATTTAAATTTTTTCTAAAATTAAGACATTCAGTGTAATAATATAAATAGTGCCTGTTTGTTAGGATCGGTTGACAATGGTTTTTTCTCGGGGTGTCAATTTCAACTGTTACACTCACAGGCACTTTTCTGGGAAAAAATTTACCCTATAGTATAATAATAACAGTGTTATTATTATACTATAGGGTGAATTTTTTCTCAGAAACAAGTGCCTGTGGTTACCCTCCCAAAAAAGCACTAGTAATATAATGGTATTCCGGTATTATATTTTCTGCTCATTATAATATAAATATTAAGACATGTACACAAAAAAATGGATTTGGGCATGTACATAACTAAGATAGAAAAGTTGGAAATACGGAATGGACAAATAAATTGTCTCTACCTCAAAGTGTGACATTATAGTGCATACCGTTATGTCATAATTCCTACATGTATCTGCTGAAGATTATTATTAATCAATACATGCCATAGGCGTCGGAACCGGGGGGGCTAGGGGGGCATAGCCCCCCCCCCCCCCCACTTTTTTTTGCAAAGTTATACCTAACGATTAGAAAAATATCATGATAGAGGGTTCAGCCCCCCCCCCCCCCCCACTTTTTCTCGCAGGAAAGATTATTGTTCCTATTGTCCCCCCCCCCCCCCCCCCCCCCACGGATTAGGAATTTCATGATTTTAGGAAAGAAAATTTGGGTAAGAATTTTTTTTCTTTTGGAAGTATAGGTATACTCCCCCCCCCCCCCCCCCCCCCCAGTGCATGCTAATCTATTTGAATACCTGTATGTGTGTGTAGGGGGGTGGATGGGTCTTAAATTCGGAGTTTTTAATGATTTTTGATAACAAATACAATACATGAAATACATGTAGCCTCCACTAACTTAAAGGCACTTTTACCATTTCAGATGGCATTTTCTGAATCCCATATACCACCCGAGGCCCAGCATTATTTGGTGTGTGGCACTGAAGACTGTGATAAGAACTGCCAGTTTTACTGCAATGACTGTCACCAACCAATGTGTGAACAATGCAGAGATGAACATCAGAAGAATAAGAAAACCAAGAATCATGAAGTGGTCCATTATAAACAACGCAAACGTCGAATTCCTGCAGAGAAATGCAAGATTCACCCCACAAAAGACAGAGATCTTCGCTGTGAGCAATGCCAGATTCCCCTTTGTTCTAAATGCACAGCCACAAAAGAACATCGCGGCCATGTTTTTACTGATCTAGAAATTGTTTTTGCTGAAAAGGTATCGCAATATCAAGAGGAAATTGACAAAATTCGAAATTATTTTGAGCCAGTTTCTCAAGACGTGAAAATAGAAATTGCTGGAGATGTCACAGAAATAAAGAAGATCATGGAAGGTATAAGAACAGCAATGAGGGCTGAAGCTGAGTCTGTGAAAAGAATGGTAGATGCAGTCACATCAGATAATATAGAACAAGTCAACAAAATAGAACAGTCATTATTACAACATTAAACGGCCAAAACCAAGAAATAGATGACTTCATCAACTACCTTAATGATTTAATCCAAACATATTATGGTTACCTATCTCCCTCAAAAATAGAAAATTTAACATCATATCTCAAATCAAAAAGCCTTAAAATTCGACCTGTGCCAGAGACATCCAAACCAGTCCCACCCGTATTTACTGCTGGTCAACATAGCAAGGAAGATGTCGCCAAACTACTGGGTAAAATAACTGTTCCCAACACAAAAGCAGAAAACAGAAAAATAAAGCCCATGGAGACTGCCTCTACACAGTTGAAACCTACAGGGAAACAGAGGAAACAAGACAGAGAGAAATCTGACGTGAAACAAACACTGTCTCTGTCTTCGTCTGTCACCAAGGTCAGGGAGTACACAGTACCAGGTGTTTGCAGTGTATATCATATATCACTAGGGTAAATCAGGCAGACTCTGGGTCAGTGATTATATAGGTAACCTTGTCCAAACAGATCTAAAGGGGTATCAGCTACAGAAGATACAAACCAGTGGTAGAGATGAAGGCTACCACACAGTCACACATGACGAGGGATCTGATCTATACAGACAAAGTACAATCAAAGTCATCTATAGGATTAACCCCGGATAATACAATCACTGAATTCATTAAAACAGGAGACTGGGAATCACTCAGTATACACTCCTTCCACATCAACGGGGACATACTGGTGGGGATGATTAAGGATAGAGAGCCCTCTAAAGTCACCAGGTACAACAAGACAGGGACAGAAATACAGAACATACAGAGAGACAACAAAGGACAGACACTGTATGGTACACCACACTACATCACAGAAAACATTGATGGTGATGTCTGTGTATCAGATCATTACAGTGGTGTAGTGGTGGTTGATAAATCAGGACAACACAGGTTCTCCTACACAGGTCAAGGGTCATGGTTTAGACCCTATGGAATATGTACTGATGTACTCGGTCACATCCTGGTGTGTGATACTTACAGTGACACAGTTCATCTCCTGGATCAGGACGGTCAGTTCCTGTCTCTACTACTCACAGAACAACAAGGGCTAAAGTATCCCTATAGTGTGTGTGTGGATGATGAGAACAATCTCTGGGTGGGACAGTATGAGACCAACACAGTGACAGTGTACAAGTATCTACAGTGATCATTATACATGTATTTCCATACAATAATTAGTTACTGTGTGTGTATGTTGAGACACTGTAACAACAACACTGTGATAGTGTACAGTTACTGGTATCTACAGTGTACATTGAAGTACATGTACATCATTTATGTAACCATGTTTATTCGTATATGTATTTGTTTTCAATTACTGTAATGAATTAGTATTTTCATTGCTGATGAATTAACAAATAAATATACATGTATTGACATTTTTTATAGCTATTGAAAATTATATACCTGATCAAATCTTGACAATGAAAAGCTATCAAAAAAGACTTGCTTTACATATGATTTTTAAAATATGTTATATCGAACAATGATTTTTAAAATTATTGAGAATATTTTTCAAATAATATTTTAAACAGTGGCATTAAAAAGCAAATATTAATCCATTAATTATCATTCATACGCACTGATTGCTAAAACAATATTCTTCCTTTTTATCTGTCCTAATCTAATCAGTGGTGGAGTCTGAGAGGTGATGTACCCGGCGTGCTCCGCCTCTAAAATTGTCAAAATAAAGTTAAATTATACTCCTTCGATCAAACAAAATGTACAACTTGCGAGTCTTAGATATGAACTTTTTGGAAACTCATGGGATTTTCTCTGCATTAAACTGATTTCAACAGTGAGTATAAAATAAAAATAGTCCCGTGTGTAACGTACATAGAAAGCCCATTTTAACTACCCTCTTCTTAGGTTTAACTGTGACCAGTCATTCGACTTTAAGTAATTTGTTATATTAGGTAGGGTTTAAAACGACCCTTCCATTGTTTATTATAATATATACAAGCTGGCATGGTTATCTTTGTTTCAACTTCAATAAACATCAGTCCAATTGAACTTGATTATTCTAAACTGATTAATTTACAGACATTCATAAGACAAAAAGTAAACAGAAATGTTCCTTATATTTCTGCATGGCGGATGTCTTTGCTGGGATTTTGCAGGTCTTATATTTACAAACTGTTTAGAAATTAAAAATCGTCCCCTGGGCCCCCTATCAGGGTTGCTCAGACCCTTTACCAGAACTGGACCCCCCCCCCTCCCAAATTCAAATCCTGGATCCGCCCCCTGCTAATAATTTTCTTAAGATTGCTGAGAAAAACAGATTGCGAAGAGGAAATATCAATATCCCAACAGTGTAATTTTAATTACGTCATTCTGTTTTTACCCTAGAATTCTTAATCTTCAAAATGCAGGGGCTTCCATAGGCCTTTGCCATGGACTAGCGAGGGGCCCCCCTTAAGGCTTTTGGGCTTCCTGTTTATAACTAGTGCCCTCTTTAACTTCAAATCCGGGATCCATCCCTGGTTTAAAACTCAAGATTTAAAAAAAATAACCGGATAATTAGCCTTAAATGAAAGCACTGTGGTTATTCCTAACCCCCCCCCCCCTCCCACGGATTAGGAGTTCAAGAAATGGCGAGAATGGAATTCCTTTTTAAAACTATTTATCTATTTTATTTGTTTTATTTTGTTTTATTTTTTGTTTTATTTTTTTGCTATTAAAGATTTTGGACAAGTTAGTACTTCCGCCCTCCTATCGTTGGTAATTAATTCACGTGCGATTTACATCAGTTCTTTTCGATCATCACTGAGGGAGCTTGTGTACTAAAAGGTTACATGGTTTACGCCGATAAGACAACACCCCCCCTTTCGATTTGCTTCCAACGTCAATCAGAAATGTTATTGTATTATATGTATGTAGGAACATGTACGTGAAAAAAAAACACTTATGGGTTAACTCGAGCCTGTTTTCAACTATCTCATTGAGTTAAAATCAGTATATATTGACTTGTCAACACAAGTCTAATTTATTTGTACATGTGCAAACCATCAATTTATTTATTTACACATTCATTTTTAGCTCACCTGAGCCAAAGGCTGATCACAATTTGTCCGTTGTCTGTCATCGTTGTCGTCGTTGTAAACTTTTCACATTTTCAACTTCTTCTCAAGAACCACTGGTCAGATTTCAACCAAATTTGGCACAAAGCACCACTAGGTGAAGGGGATTCAAGTTTGTTCAAATAAAGTGCCACGCCCTCTTTAAAGGGGAGATAATTGAGAATTATTGAAAATTTGTTGGTATTTTTCAAAAATCTTCTTCTCAAAAACTATCAGTCCTAAAAAGCTTAAACTTTTGTGGAGGCATCATCAGGTAGTGTGGATTCAAGTTTGGTCAAATCATGCTCCCCGGGGGTAGGGAGGGGTCACAAGAGGGGGATCAAGTTTTACATAGGAATATATAGAGAAAATCTTTAAAAATCTTCTTCTAAAAAACTATCAGGCCAGAAAAGCTCAAATTAAAATGGGAGCATCCTCAGGGAGTGTAGATTTAAGTTTGTTCAAATCATAGTCCCCGGTGGTAGGGTGGGGCCACAATTGGGGGATTAAGTTTTACATAGGAATAAATAGAGATTTTTTTTTAAAAAACCTACTTCTCAAAAACTATTAGGCCAGAAAAGCTCAAATTTGAGTGGAAGCATCCTCAGATAATGTAGATTCAAGTTCGCGCAAATCATGGTCCCCGGGGGTAGGGTGGGGCCACAATTGGGGGATCAAGTTTTACATAGGAATATATAGAGAAAATCTTTAAAAGTCTTATTCTCAAAAACTGTTAGGCCAGGAAAGCTCAAATTTGAGTGGAAGCATCGTCAGATAATGTATATATAAGTTTATTCAAATCATGGTCCCCGGGGGTAGGGTGGGGCCACAATTGGGGGATCAAGTTTTACATAGGAATATATAGAAACAAATCTTAAAAATCTTCTTCTCAAAAACTATTTAGCCAGAAAAGCTCAAATTAAAATGAAAGCACACTCAGGAGGTGTCGATTTAAATTAGTTCAAATCATGGTCCCCAGGGGTAGGGTGGGGCCACTATTGGGGGATCAAGTTATACATAGGAATATATATATATGGGGGATCATGTTTTATATAAAAAATATATAGAGAAATTCATTAAAAATCTTCTTCTCAAAAACTATTTGGCCAGGAAAGCTCAAATTTGAGTGGAAGCATTCTCAGATAATGTAAATTCAAGATTGTTCAAATCATGGTCCCCGGGGGTAGGGTGGGGCCACAATTGTTGGATAAATTTTTATATAGGAATATATAGAGAAAATCTTTTTAAAATTTTCTTTTAAAAACTATTTGGTCATGAAAGCTCAAATTGGCGTGTAACCACCCTCAGATAATGTAGATTCAGGTTTGTTCAAATCATTGTCCCTGGGGGTAGGGTGGGGCCACAATGGGGGATAAATTTTTATATATAGAGAAAATCTTTAAAAGTCTTCTTCTCAAAACTATTAGGCCAGGAAAGCCCAAATTTGAGTGGAAGCATCCCCAGATCATATATATTCAAGTTTTTTTAAATAGTAGTCCAAGGGTAGGGTGAGGCCACAATGGGGGATGAATTTTACTTAGGAATATATAGACATTATAGAGAAAATCTTTAAAAATCTTCTTTATAAAGACTATTTGGCCAGAAAAGCTGAAACTTGTGTAGAGGCATACTCAGGTAGTTTTAATTTAAGTTTGCAAAATCACAGTTCCTAGTGGTTTACATAGGTATATATTGAGAAAATCATTAAAAATATTCTGGGAAAGTTTTCGGTCCAAAACTCAGTACTTAGTGTGAAAGCACAGGTTATGCAGATTTAAGTTTGATGAAACCATGATTCCCTAGAGAAAAGTGGGGCCACGAAATGGGGGGGGGGGGGGGTATATAGGAATAGAGAAAAATCTTCTTACAGGTACAACAACAAAAGGGGCTTGGTATTTACCAAAAAAAAGAGGTGGATAAAAATTGGCAGATTTTCAATTTTTTTTTAGCAAGATCTACTGTAGTCAGTTGTCAAGATATTTTGATACTGTAATATAATTTGGCCAGAATTAAGGCAATTGCTGCTCAGGTGAGCGATGTGGCCCCTGAACCTCTTGTTTAATGTACCTACATGTACTATGATGAATAATTTACAAGTCGATGATGACGACTATGAAACCAATTTGAAATATGACGCTAGTTATCTCCTCCCTACACGATATATTTTAATACTTGATACACGTGCCAACATGTTCGGACGAGTTCATGGTTAAATTAAAATCTTGATATCAATGTCACACTAGAGCTGGCTTACCAATACCAGAAACTGTAACCACGATCTTATGATTATTTGATAAGTTCTCCATTTCATTGAACTGAAAAGTTACGGGATGAAATCTTTTCACAACACTGAGACAGCAGCCAACAGAAGAATACAATATAAATGCAGTCATTTAATATGATATGGACTACGTATACGATATCCGCTTATTGCATACATGTAATATACTGTCAAAACCTTTACACAGTATTCAGTCGTTTTCTAGTCTATGCTGACCCCCTTCATTATATATATATATATATATATATATATATATATATATATATATATATATATATATATATATATATATATATATATATATATATTCGTCATTTACTTCTGTAAATCAATAAATTTTGTTTACTGTATGCTTCACATCCAAAACCTTATGTGCAGTTGTCTTGGCTTCAAATACATATAACATAAGACCATAAATTGATATATAGAGGAAGATACATCAGTTACAAAAACCATCTTCTAATTTGCCAAATTTCTAATCTCAAATCGGTATTATTAAGATGATGGTATTATTTAGGTAAATATCAATTGCCGTCTGTTAAGCTTTTGATGGATCACCATATCGTGATCAAAATCTTCTTTGTACATGTATGGGGTTAATGTCATGTTAAATCACCCAATTTTCTCGTTAAAATCCACAGCAAATTAATTTATTTCTTAAATGCCCGTTTTATCGGAAAATAAGAATAAAAGTTAAAAATTGAATCAATTAACATCTTTTCCGATCGGTCAAGGGACACTGGGAAGAGTGTTCGGGTCTTTACTGCTCTCTGTTATTCTGCTCTCTGTTATTCTGACTTTGTGTTCTTGCTTTATACAATTTTGTGCGTCAAAAGTTAACCTGGGTATTTGACTAGGATTTAATGCCACTTGGAACGTTTTTCATTTGTTGAATCTAGAATATAGAAAAATTGGGTTTTATTAATATTCGTTATAATTTCGGATATGAAAGTATTGATAACTGCAAAAAAAGTACGGGTTATGCAGATTATGTATTTTTTTGCAATGTCACTGCCTTCATATCCCACATGACTACAAATATTACTGAAACCACATTATTCTCTTTTAAAAACTTTTTTCTGTTATCAACGACACAAGTTTTGGGAAAAAAGAATTTAACCTCGGTTAAATAAATGAAATATCCTTACGATCTGGAATCGTTGGCATGTCGTGGCCACGTTCTGTTCCGTGTATAAGGAGTCCCAACCTCGAATAAGGCGACAATACGTCCCGGAGACGTCTATGGCGTTACGGTGAGTGTTATAAATACAGTTGGTGATGCACTCAACGCTTAGATAAAAGAAATTCGTAGATACATTGCAGATAATTTGAATGGCGTTTGGAGAACGTCTTTCGTATACTTTAAAATCTCGCATTGTTTCGTTCTGTAAATTACAGAGAACACAAGTAACAGAAGGACTTACCGTGTCATGATCAAAAGACCAACTACAAAATAGGCGTTGGTTAAATTTTTGTAGATACTGACAATTAAAGGCATGTATGAAACATTTAAAAATGTCGACTATGAAATCAATCTCAAAATATGACACTAGCTACACGATACATATGAATATTTGATAAACGTGCTTCCAAATTCGTACTTCGTCGTAGTTGCATTCCAATCTTGGTATCAATGTCACACCAAGAGTTCCCATACCAAATAACTACATATATCTTTAATCACGGCATCATGATTTTTTAGCTATATGACCTGAAATATAATTTCAGAATTGCGGTTTTGCACAATATAAAATGATGTCAAGTTTCATTTTTCAATAATTGGTCTCTATAACATGTTTTTCACTACACATTGTTTTTATATCGATGATTTGAAGTTGTTATAATATAAAACGATGAAATAAGTATTACATTTACCAAAAAGCTTTAATTTTAAAATGGGCACCTTATAAATAGTTCAGTTAATATTTGCTCGCATATAATTTGAAAGCTTCATATCTGTATATTTAAATAAATTGTATACGATTTTTACCTTTATCTAAACCGTACTATCGTCGGTATGCTATCATAAATACATGTGTAAGTTCTAGTATAAAATTTGATGCATTGTATTTATTCCTGGATATCATTTAGCCTAATATTTAAAAAAATCATAACGCCGTGGTTACCCTTATATTTACTACATTAGTATTTAAATATACGTGTAAAATAAATAATAGAACCGAAAATTAGCTTCTTGACCTACTAAAGATACAGTTTTTTTAATGATTATAGAAAAGATAACAATCATATGAAGTATACTTTACCATTAACACAAAAATAATCTGTTATTAGGCGTTTTCATATATGCGTTGCGCCGTCACGGCAAATGTACATGATTTTATATTTATTTGATCGGATTAATTTAAGGTGACTTACTACACTTGAAATAGTTCCTCAAATCAACTCGATTACTCAATTATGAAAGAAGAAATCATGGATTAGATTTATATGTCAAATAGGCGAAAAAATTACAATTTTGAAAAGAAATAATCTTTTCAAAAAGTTAGTTCAGACAATGTGAAGAAAGTTCCAGGAAGATTCAAACTCATGATCTGCAGTTCACAAATCCGATGGTTTAACCACTGAGCTATGACGATAATCAATCAAGAAGATTGATACAAACAATTAATTAAAGCATTTGACCCACCATCTTGTGACGTAGTGTCTTAGTGTAAGTCTATGATTTGTGGGGTACCTTAAGATTAAGTTGCAAATCTTTTAAAACAAAATTGAAAGACATACAGATGAAAAGTAGTCAAAATGATCAAATAATGGGAATCTCTTTTTTAAAGATTTGACAGAATGTTAAATATTTTATAGGTATGTTTTAAAGCGAGATTTTTTTCTTCTAAAAATTAAAATGTTCAAGGCTTTTCTTTAAGATAGCTTCGTTAACTATATATATATATATATATATATATATATATATATATATATATATATATATATATATATATATATATATATATATATATATATATATATATATATATATATATATCTCATGTGTTCTGTTTGTCAAAGGTTCAAATGTTCAATTAATCCTAATATTTTGATTATAAATAAATATTTGAAAACTTTTAAAGGAAAAATCTCAAATAAATGAATAAATAAATGAATAAATAGACAAAAAACCAATAACACTAGTTTAGCAGTTTTGTTAGGATTATACGTTCATTTTATTTCATTTGTGTCCTCTCATGGCGTCTACCAAACACATCAATATGAGAAATACTTTTCCAATGTTTTATTTTGATAAGCTTTGTTGTGAATTCATTTTCTATGAAATAAATGAATAATTGACTGTAACATCAATCAAAGAGTTCAAGCATGTCAGTCTCGAAATACAATTAAATGTATAATACATTTTGTTAACAGTAATTGACAATGTACTAGAATCTTGTGAGTATTTGTTTTAATTTCAATATTTTCTACGGACACGCAAATGGCCAGAGTTCAACGTAATCAATCGCAATGTCCCCGGTGTAGCTAGATCCTTTGGTAGCTTCTATGATAATCTAAAATGAGACCGGAAAAACAATATCAAGTTAAATAAAACCAGGTGTATGCAATAGTAAACGTAATTTTTTTTAATTTGATTTCTTACTTTTGTTTGGGAGTCTAAAGGAAGGTTGACCCCAGACAGATGGTGCCAGAAGTCGCCTTGGTTACCAGACAAAGTCCAGCGGTCTATGGCGGCGTTGTTTACTTTCTGAGTTCTGATTGTGAGAGTGTTTATGGTGCCCCCATACATGTGGTAGTACATCGTCAGACAGTAAGTTTTAGCTAATAAAAACGGAGATGTGAATTACTGAAGATACTGCATATTCTATGTGTGATCTGTGACTTTAAATGGGATACGCTAAATGATAAATTATCAAACGAGGTCAATAAAGTTTCTCCTTTATACGCCGCTAATGGATTGGTAATTTTGTTGTTTAAACCCCTAAAGAGAATTGGTTTCAAGCAGGATGTTATATGGATTAATATCAATTTATTGCTGCCTTTTTTATCTATAAAATGTGAAATTAATTTATTTCGTCTTATGATTACATTTCGTTACTTTTGTTGCAACAAATGACTTTTATTCTTTGTATTTACAATTATACACATGTAATGAAATTTGAAATTGATTAGAACTCTCTAAATCCAGGGGCATTGATTTGATCAGTCTATTATTGTAACAATCACTTGTATACTAGCACCAGGCTAGCTTCGTGGCCCTTTGATTTTGTAAGACGGGTTACCCATAAGTCTTTGCAACTGCGCAGTCAGGTAGAACCGCTGACACCTGGTCATTCCCGGGTTGGCTGCCGTGTAACGAGACACGATTTTCATTTTAAGGGCAGCTCTTGTTTGATGTACTGAGCGATATTGCAGTATGTATTGTGCATGAACTATGTTATAAGTGGGCACGGATAGCAGACCGTGGTAAGTATATGTTATCAGTTTTATTCAGTATTTTGGTGTATTCGACTAGTAATTCTTGTTTATTGAACTAAATATAACTTTGGCCAGCATTCACGTGTTAAACTTACCTGTGTGAACAGTCGAGCGTATCTTTTGCGTGGAAGTTTAAATACCAGTTTTATACTATCGATAAAGCCTTGTATTAGAATTGTATAATTGAACGTTATTCTATGCGTATTTTTTGTATTAGATAAAACTTGCTGATTTATTTAAATGTCTTGGGCGGAAGTGATTCTCCGGAACGTATTGACCGGAAGTGTGTGCCATATTTGTTTTGTTATTATTTACATGTTGCTATGAAACATAACTTTGTTTACATATTAGTGACAGACACTTATCATATGATTATTTCATTCAAGTATCATCATATCTTGCCACACTCAGGTTGCCTACATGTACTTATTACTGTAATAAATTGTAGCATTTTGACTTGGTCATACCACGTAGAACGTCCAGTGGAGAGAACCACTCTGATGTTGAACACCACCACGACGCCTATGATCCAGGACTACAGCCCTGTAAGGAGTCCACGGTGGATTTAGGGGAGAAATAAAGTCTACCTCATCACATCAGCGAGGAATTCAGATAGTGAGATGATCTGTGATCAGAGTCGAGATAAGTGATCGAGACAGGATCATCAGTGATTGAAAGTTTAGTGATTGAGATCTGTTATTCAGTTTCAGTTGTGAATAAGTAATTATCGAATTGTGGCAACCATATTTTGAAATTAAAGAAAACTATTATATACCGGTTCGTCTGTCTGTCAAAAGTTTTTTTTTCATATTCTTAGATAGTATTTTTTTTATAAGGTTGTTAAAGTAGGGTTATTAATTACTGCAAATTGAGTGAGTATGGGGTGTGAGCGAGTATGGGTGTGAAAGTTATTGTAAATATATTTCATTTGTTCTTTTGTTAATAAATTTATAAACCTGAAGTTGTCTTAACTGTTATTTGGAGAACGCCTGGCTCATCCACGTTACAATTATAAATAAACAAACTATGTATCATGTGCATTAAATTTTTAAAGGAAATCTTCTAACTTATAAAAAGATATAAAAACATTTTACATTAATCCTATTTTTTTTCAAATCTAAAGAAATGCATCCCAGAGGAGCGAACATTACCTTTTATTTGTAAAAACTTGATCTGAAAGATCGATAGTCAAGGTTGCTCTGAGCAACATTTTTTTGAAATTACACTCGCACAAGGCCTTCAGCAAACCGACACACAGACAGAAAAATTGTTATTATGTAGCTAAAATCAGTTTCAGTCTACGCTTTACACTAATAGTAAATAAAAAATGCCCAACATGAGTTTAAAGAACAACTGAATGTGAATAGATAATAGAAATATTGTGGAAAAAATTATGATTATTTAAATACACAGCGATATTTCGATGTACCTTGAAATGCCTCTGAACTCTCCAGTATTGCTTTGTCTCCATTGGCTCCTGAGGATGTTTCAATGTACTTGTAATACAGTCCACGGTACGCTGAGGTAGGGCCTGTGCCAGAGGATCCTGTCGGACCCTAAACAAAAACCAAAAGTGGTGTGTTGATGTTTAGTTTTATTGTAAACGTCGACATTTTTAAAAGGGTAAAAGCTGAAATTCAAAAGTTTAAAATATTTTTGGTTATGGGCTTTGTTTTATTAATATCCAGATTTTTTGTTAAAAGATTATATATCAAAATTTTCATATGTTTTGAGGTGAAATCTTCAAAAGTTACTATAATTTTCACGTTTTTTTTTCGGAAACACAATTGTGCAGGCAAATTATTAACTAATGGATTATTTTTTTAATGTTGCAATTAAAAGAACCTAATCTACTGGACTAAATATTTTATTAAAACATTGACACACTTTATAATTTTCTGTCATGATCAAATTATTTGATCTTCGTGTAGAACATATGTCTTTAAAAGCTGGAAATGTATGACATGACTAGAAGTTTAACAACATACTGCTAATAAAACAACAGCTTAAAATAAGGTTGTGTAAAATGTTAAAGAATCAGTGAAGGAAAAATACCCATGCTACATTGTATCATATACTGGGTATATATTGATCCTTTTAAAAATAAATAAGTGTTATCGTTCTTGCAACGAAAAGGTGACATCGTAGCTAAGCAAGATTTTACACTGTAAATTTGTGTACTTATTTCCAAACAAATTAACCCTTTGTGAATCATTTCAATCTCGGCAAAGAAAGTGGGCGCTTAAGATGTACATTCGACAGGAATCTGGGCGCACAAGGAGAGTGAAAACTTCATTAATTAATATTGAATATTTTTCGAATTATAACCGTTATTTGGTTTCTGCTGGATGTGGAATGAGTGGAAAAATATTTGAAATGCAAAAGATTTTATCATAATATGGGTCTAAATATAGCAACACGATGCAATTCGTGCAAAATCCTACTTATTTACAACTGTTCTTAAATGATTTTGTTGTCTCTGGGTCTTCTCTCCACAAATTTGAAACGTGTAAAGATAACATTTTTTAACATTAAAATGTCGCTTTTTAAAAAAGGATGGAGAGATGACCCAAAGATGACTAATTATGTACTTTTTCAAATTATTTTTTGAAGGATAAAAAACAAAGTCCATTGATATGACAATGTTGTTTCAAACAGTACTTTATAGAGCATATTGACAAGTCTTGCATGGCTCAGTGGTTTCGTCCTGGATTATTGAATACAAACATTTAGTGTTTTGGGTTCAAATCCAACTGGTGGTCTTTTTTTTTTTTAATTTCAACTTTTTTGTTTTAAATGTTTGTTATTATAACATAATGTTGAATTATAATATGCCGATATATTTTAATTTGTTGTTATTGATTTCTAGATCTGCTGAATGAACACTATTTTCTTTTCTTATAACTAGCTTTTTTAGGATATACACAATATAACTTCACTAAAATATGTTTGCATTAACATTTCCAACTAGTTATCGGTTTACCTGTCATTGCCATTTTTTGAAAGCTTGTGAGTTTTTCAATAACCGGAATAGCCATGTACATGTACTTCGACTCTCAACTTAATATATTTTTGTTGAAACCTGTACATAGCCTTTCGAGGTTATAGATATTTAAATCCCAATTGATTCGTATCGAGGATTCCTGCAAACTTAAAATCTTGTGCGCTCACTTTCTTAGTAACTGGGTACATTGGATAATACATAACGGCATTTGTTCCACTTTATGCTGTGTCTGAATAACCAGTGTATATTCATTAGTGTATATTTAACATTTTAACTATAAAAGTTGAATCATATAAAAAGTTCAAGCATTTGCTAAAAAAAACCGAAAAATATAGTTATGCTTAAAAGACTTTACCAGTCGATTACATGCACAGACTTGCAGCCCCTTGTCTGAAAAATTACTTACAGATTTCCTCGCCCAAATAATGTTGGAAGGACTCGCGGAGAGAAAACAAGTTGATTCTGGATGGCTCTCGAAGTCGCATAAATCTAAAACAAAACAAAGAAAATAATAAACAAAATAAAGAGGACTAGCTATAGATTAGTATCAATCGAGCTTGAGGAAAATTTTGTAAGTATAACTGAATTTTGCAGTAAATATATGTTTGTTACTGAACAATGACCTCTGATTAATGTTTACGACTTACAGTGCTGAATACAAGACTCATTCCGTCTGTCAAAAAAGTATCCATCCTGGCACTTCTGCAAAATAAAACCATAAAATAACAATTAAAAACAAGAGGCCCAATGGGCCACATCGCTCACCTGAGCAACATATGCTTTAAATGGGCGTTGAAGGATATTGTGCCATATGGCCCATTGATTGACTAACCAAAAATGAATATCCGAATTTTAAACTTATTTTTGCATATACTTAATCTTTGACATATTTATCTTTATGGATTACCATTTTAACCGAAAATAAGATCGTATGTAGATAACTAAATTTTCAGTTGGTGTTCAGGTTAACCTCCAGTTCCATTTGTTTTAGCCCCCACCCCATCACTTTATAAAAGGATTAAAATACATGAGAGCATAAAGATACATTTTCTCCCTCCACTACTTACTAGTTATTGTATTTTATTTTTTAAAAATCCTGTATGTGAAAAACAAAGTGTACCTCAATGCACCAGACTGAATGCGCTCAATTTCTCAAATTTAAAACATTGAAAAATTTAATTGGCCTTCTCCATTATAAACGATTGTCGTTTACCAGGCATGAATTCATTTTGTTTGACGTTTCATATCCTTACTCACTTGACTGATGAATAAACTTAACTGATTTTTTTTTTCACATATGTTACAAAGCTATGATTCAAATCAATGTATTGACAGGCATGTCGCTCTATTGTACCAAGGCTCACCCATTATTTTCATCTTTATGAAAAAAAAAAACCAAATGTCTACAAAGATGATTTTTCGTAGCAATAATTTTTAAAGAACAACGATAATGCTTTTATCCTCATAAGAATATTGTGTCAGAACTATGGTTACTGTTAAAAAGACGTCGTTTTAATTTACTTGTGTTCGAAAAACTATCAAAAATATGTGAAGATTTTATGCAATATATCGTTTAAGAAGGGGCACAAGGAAGTAATTACAGCATATCATCCTTTTCGCAGGACATCTCTATTGATCAACCAAACTTTCAGCGTCAATCGCAGAATTATAAGCAAGATACATAGCTTTGATTGAATCATGTTTTTGTTCACATGAGTTTATCACATTCACCTTAAGATTTTTAAACTTGGTATTTCTTATTCAGCACAGCTGCATTTGAAATATAAATGAACTAAAGCATGACCTCATCTTTGTGTACAAACATACAGTATCACAGAGGCATTGTGCGCAAATCTCTATATCTTGCTTATAACTCGAAGCTTGACTCTCAGGTTAGTAAATAGAAATTTGTAAACAATTAAAACTAGAGAAAAATGCACCAAGACAAAGAAAAAAAAACAATTTATTTTTCATCATATATATACTTATATTTTTCTAGCAGCGAGAATACTCTCCGTTTAGATTGAAATTGCTGAGAATCTTTATAAAACATGTTGCATTAATTAACCATCACTTAGAGATTGTACCGAATTACATGTACCAACATAATGAAATGTATTTTATAATATTATGTTGTTAGTGCAAAAGATTTTGCGCATTTTGTACATGTAAACAATCTGCTGTCTGATTTACCGGTCTACACGTAAAATATAAAGACGATAGTTCCTCTTAAGTTAAAATAATTAGAAACTAAACATGCTAAACGTAAATCAAAACATGCTAAAACCACCGTCACAAATGAAAATGTCTAGGCATTTAAATATTTAACCTCATTTCACTTCACATAAATGGCACACATATATTTTGGATGTTTCAAATATTCCCTTCGCAGGTAAACTGTTGCACAACAAGCAAATTCATCTCAGTTCAAGATGGCTGCGTCTAACACAAACTGATTCTCTAAACTGGTTTTCGAATATATGAAATATGGAGCCCATAGTTAACTGATTGACCCCCTTTCTCTTTGTCTTCTTATTATTTTCGTAAATTACTCAAATTTGAAACAGAATTAGCCCTTAATTTTTGCAATTTATAGTTTCCTTCCAATAAGGATGATTTATGTAAATTTAAATTACGGTGAATTTCACTCTAGTTCTTGAGAAAAGATTTAAAAAAAATGCACCCTCTTTTTCTACAGTTTCGATGTTTTCTCAGCTTTGAATAAAGATCGCTCTGTTATTTCTGCAAATTATATTTGCATTTCCAGAAGGATGCTTTGTGCAAAATTTGGTTGAAATTGGCCAAGCGGTTTTAGAGAAGAAATTCAATCTGTAAAAAGTTTACAGATGGACAGACGGACAGACGGACAGACAGACAGACAACGGACAAAATGTTATCAGAATAGCTCACTTGAGCTTTCAGCTCAAGGGAGCGAACACCATTAATGATAATATAAATTTTTTGCTGAAAAAAAATTAAACATCATTTTTATGTATAATTAATAATATATTGTGTCTGAGCATTTTTTCACTATCATTAAAGGGAATCTGTGTTCATTGAGACAATATTTAAATATTCGTCGAGACTTATATGAAAAGGTGTACGTATACTTTTATTGCAAAAATGTTTATGAAAAATAACTAGATGTTACCCCACCCCAAAGCAATTTGAAAAAAAACTTCTATAATAGCGCAATAAGCAAACAATACACATTATCAAATAATAGTTTTAAATCTCTGTCTCTTTACTACCTCTTTAAGAACATTACTTCGATTAAAAAAAAGGTGAGATAACCCATTTTCGAATTTTTTTTTTTATTACAAATTACTTTTAGAAATTTACAGCACAAATTAAGATTCAGTTTGATTTGTTTGACACTAAACATATTCTTTTTAAAATATCCGCGTTTGGTCCGCTTAAATAGGGAAACCTTAAGCAAGAATAGAATTAATTCATTTTGTAAAATATGCACATTATGGGAGAAACTGCGCATTTAAATCTAAAATTTGGAAAAGAAAATCAAAAGGAATTCTACTGTTAATGGTTATTTTTAAATATTTATTGAACAAATTTCTGTATTAGATGTAAAGTTCTGTGACTGCTATTTTACACACAGAGAGAGAGAGAGAGAGAGAGAGAGAGAGAGAGAGAGAGAGAGAGAGAGAGAGAGAGAGAGAGAGAGTTTTCTTACCATTTGGAATCGTTGACACACTCCTTCAGAAATGCTACCTGGTGTAAGAGGTGTCCAACCTCTGATTAATTTGCACTTCAGATTCTCAGAACATATATCAATGGCGTTACACCTTATGTCATTGGTACATCTTGAAGCACAGATGCCAAAAAGTTCATCTTTAGAAGATCCTGGGTAGGTGCCTATCACTTGAGCATTGTCTGAGAAAGACACATCTCTTGAGAAATCAAACTGAATGCAGCCATGTATCAACTCAGAAAAACCGACCATCAGTTGCAATCCTCTCAGCAAATGCATTTTGCTCCAACGTATGAGTTATTGAGAAATTGTTGGCTGTATATAAAATGAAGTGTTGATTAACCTACGGTTAAATCACATATGATTTAGCAATTATTCTATATGAAGGTTTAATTTAACAGTAATAACGTATAGTTCATGTGCCTCTTTAGGGAGATATCATTTTGTATAGAACATGTTAAAACTTTAAAATGCTCCCACAGGATCTGCAATAAAGTAGGCAGAATGAATTATTTATTGCACTATCGTGACACAATTTTCGACACGGGTCAACCTTTTAAATAAATCATATCATACACGATTTATTTATCAAACACACTGATGGTATCTTTAGGACTATGCTTGGCCAAGATTGAGATTGTATAACAACACAACAAGGCTTCACAAACCAGCAATATTGGATTTTATTATACATTCAATTTGTTAAAAACAATAATTTTTAAATCACAAACATTTTTATCATGATTGTTTGTATATAAACCACGTGTATGAAATTATTTTCAAGACGACACTCAGGAAATCACATTTATGTATGAAAGATTCGTTTTAAATATTTACTATTTAAAAATAGTTTCCTTTGTAAAATGTTCGTTATGTTGAACAAATGTATTATAGTACACATATTACTACTTAGTCTGGTAAGCACAATTTAACGAAAGTTAAAGACAATTTGAAATAAAAAAGGTACATGTTTCCTATATTTTAAAGAATTATTTAGAATTTAATCATGCAACAATGAGGCCACGATTAAAATATATGTTATGTCAACAACAAATCAATATATATAATGTACTGTATAAAGAAACATCTCTATAAATGAAGCTAAAAATCTATTATATTGAAAACTCAAAGTACTGTCATGACATTTTGTGTACCAAATAATGACGAAGTGTATTGTTTTGTTGAACAGCTTTAGTTACTAGAGACACAAAGCCCTTTTTAAAATTGAATAAAAATGTGACATCGCCAGATGTCAAGGTGTACGGAGAATTACAAACAGTATGTCTTTAATTCAGAAAAAAGCTAATACAAATTGTGAAAATTATATACACTGCAAGCAAAAATTGTTTGTACATGTGTTTAATCGTAATGCACTTTGTGAGGGTGTTGATACTTGAATTTTTGACATTAATCAGTCCGATCGAGAATAAAGTTTCCGTTAATATTTGGTCAAGAGAATAAGTAAAGTCATCTAACGTTCGGATTTTTCCGTACTGTAAACTGAGAACCACACGGTAAAAAAACCCAGAAATTTTGAAGATTCTCCAACAAATGTGACCGAATGAGACATTAACTGTTACAGTGGCATTTTTAATTGTAAGGATAAAGGCAAAAAACCGAAAGAGAGATATATATAAAGAAAGGACATTTCTAAAAAACGTTGCGTACATCATTTTTACGGCATGTTTTGAACGTTATCGTGCTCCGTGGTGACAAACATGTGAGTTTTTTTTTTTTTAATTTGGTAAAAAAAATCGCTTAATCAAATACATTTAGATTGAAACTTAACATAGCAATGAAATAAGTGTCGATGCATAGATGTATACTTATATGTTAGTTATAGGAAAAATATATGCAAGTAATTTACAGCCAAATTGTCCTCGTATTGTTTGATTGACCATCGTATTTTTTTAAAACTTTTATAATATGATAAAGGGAAATGTTAGTCCGACTCCTTGATGAATTTCTAAAAGGCTTACCAGGCTTTGATTATAATCAGATTATTAATTTATCAATTTTAAAATCATTGATTATTTAATATTAAAAAAGCGGCTATTATTGTGTGGTTCAGACGCGTAAAGGTGAGTGGTGGTAATTGATGATGCCTAACGTCTTTTTTCTTCAAAATATATATAGATACCATATTTACTATAAAATTACTCTTATCTATACTACTATATTAATACAATAGGCTCGAATTGTTGGGCTTTAATACCGAGAAATCGGAAGAGTACTGTCTTTTGTTATAAATATTTTAAACATCATTGGTACTTGAAGATTACCAATATGTTTATATTTCTTCTCAATCAAGCTTCGCTAATTAATAATCAACGACATTTCTTTTAAAAATCCGGAAATCATCTGGGTTTTTTTTTTTTGGATTTTACAATCTTGCGTATGCCCATTACATTTACGCTGAATAACGGGAGGGTCCTTAGTTAGTTTCCACAATATCATATTTGCACGAATAAACTCAGAAACGATAATACACATACGTGTAAATCATTGAATTATTAGCATTATTGCAGGCTTAAAGCTTGGTTATGTAAATGTAAAAAAAACGGTGTGTCGATGTATCTATTTCGTAAATGTCCGATACTATGTGCAAAGTCAACCCATGCACGCACGGGTCAAAGTCTAGTGTTTTATTAATTCTAGAGATCGTTGCTGTCAACTTTTGTATTCTAACACGTTTTTAATATCCAATTCTGGTATGTAAGTCTTTACTTGATATTCTTTTGTGCACAATGCTATAGGTTTTGACTAAATATAGCCTTAAGATATTAAATATTCATCGACATATACTAGTAACCTACATATATAGGTCACACACGTGACCCTGTTTTTGTGTTTAAAATTCATATAAAGTATAATCGGATGAAATTATTCCACTATGTCTTAAAGAAAACAGATGCGTAAATATATCTTTTCTAACATTGAATATAGAAGGATGTAATTTATTTTCACGCTTACCGTGTTATAAAAGATCCAAATATTACAATTGATCAGATACATGTAAAATACACATTCACTACGGAACAAATGTTAACACCAAACACTAAAAGGTCCACAAATGCTACAATACTCAATCTGATGACGTTCCAATTTAGGAAGATATTAAGCTTATTATTATAAATGAGACAATAATCACCAATCCATTAATTAATCGGCTATTTACGCATGATTTTAGTCAATGATATCAGATATTGACGCATTATTCCAATACTGTGTATGAAAAATGACCGAGATTCAAAATTTTGACAAATAACTAACTACAAAATAAAACTCGAGTATTTTTGTTTATTAATGAAGCGTTTTATTTCTGCATAATTGTTCAGAGAACAATCAAACAAAAGGATACAAAATCAATATTTCCGACAATATTTGATTTAAAGCGCTTGTTTTTCACCTATTTTTGAGGAATAATATAGAATATCAATAATTTAGATAATGCTATGCTTAATGTTTATACCAAAAATAACCCCAATAATTTACGTGCATCAAAAAAAAAATTCAAAGAGCGTTGAGACAATGCATCTGTCTTCAGTTGATAATTGGTAAAATTAATGAAGAGACCCTCAAAATCTACTCTTGGTTATAATGAATATGTACACTCTACATTGTTAACGGAGTAATAATTTGGATGATAGAATTTTAATGTTAAAAATTATCATAAACTTCTAGTAGAGATTATTACGGCAAAGAACTATATATGATATCAAGTCAAATTTCGCCTCCATATTTCGTTATTTTTTGATTGATTCATGTACATTAATTTTCTGTGTTATCTTATCAATCAAAAATTGACATTTTTCTTATCTTTTTTCGAATGGGAAATATAGAGCGACTCTTTGAACAAGAACGAACTTGTTGTTACATAAATATTGGAAAGATACATCTTTGGTGAAAATATTTCGTTTGTTCAAGCGGTCGCTCAATGTTTCCTTAAAGAAAAACTGCTTCAATCCAAGCCGTTTTATGCTAAAAATGAGAAAATGGCGGGAAATTTACATGGAATACTTTATCATGTCATATTTCTTAATTGTGGGCACTGAAAATTATGAAAGAACTTCAAATGTACATTTGTACAAATTAAACAAAGAATTACAGTAACATGACAATGTTCATTTTAGGGGGCTATTTTAGGCTCAAACCATATATAGTCCTTTAAATATACAAACATTATGTATTATAACTTGGATACATATGCAATAGCTCATCCCAATTTATGTATATATTCCAGCAACGTATAAAAATCATAAACATTACTAAAATACATTTCCGGAAATAGAATTAACAAGACATCTGCTAAACTAGCACTGTTAAAAGAACTCGAAGACTGGCTTTTAAATTTGTAAAGGCAAGACATTTCAACTAGGCTACCAAAATATAAAGAAAATGAGTAAAGCATTGTGAATAGATAATATTTTCGTAACTATTTCCATTTGATAAAGAAACTTTGATATCAAAAATACAATTTCTCAATATGTGAGAAAAAGTTGTCATAGTCTAGTTCTAATATGTGACCTAACAATATAAAAACCGATAGAAATGTTTACTTGCAGAAGAAATAGAAGACAAAAGATGTGTTTTATCAAATATATTTAAGGCATAAACAATTAACTATATCCTCATACACGTTAACTAATGTCCAGATATGACCTGCAAAAAGTTGCATAAATCAGTTTCAAACGTTGACATTATTTATCTCAAATACATTAAACAAAAACATTTTGTTTTTCATACTATTTTTTTTCCTTATATCAATAATAAAACCGCTAAGCACATTTTGCAGATTTATCTTGTATAAGATACTAGTGCTTAAAATTTATACCATAATGTATACAAACAAAACTGAATTTAAAAAAACCACATTTCATCTGGTTAAGGTGAGCTAAAACAATTATGGCGATCGTTGTCTATAACAATATGATATGAAAATTTAAAACATTATCCCCTGTAAAACACATCTCAGAGGACTTTTAGAGGTATCCCAAACACAACAACAATTGCAAGGAAGTCCAGCAAGTCAAGCACCGCCAGGGCATGCATACGGCCAAAGCTCTACAAAATCTATGGCAATATCTCCTCTGTAGTTAGTTGCTTGTTCTCCTGTTATTAAAACCTGTAAAGTAGTAAAGTATAGTGTTAATTAATTTACGTTTACACTTTTATATATTCAGTAAAATATAGTATTAAGTAAGATATCGATGTCCCCAGCCCCTTAATGGTTTTGCAATTATAGCCATTTCATCGGATGCATCTGACGATATATTTCCAATAATAGGCCATCTAATATGTTGTTAACAAATATAAGTGCGATTATACTCCAGTGAGTCCTGCACTTTATTGGAAGAACATACCTACTTAATGCCTATTCAATTTTTGTTCACCGGCCTCGCAACGAAGTGAATTAAACTTGGTATAGTTCAAATAGTCAGTAGATGGGTATTTTATTATACCGAAGGAAACTTTATGTGTCAGCATTGCAGACCTTCTTAATGGTAAACAAATTAAGGTTATCGAACTTTTGAATTTAAGGTATCCAGTTGGATTACACCAGAGGTGTTCCCAGTTTAAAAACGAAGGGAATCGAATGCCGCCGGTGAATAGTTTCGATGACTATTCACCTTGGGCAGACACATGTACCACGGAAACTACTTTACGGTTAGATAGAATAGCATGTTCATTCGTTGTAAATTTACATGGAAAATAGTAACAGAGGTAAAATAATTTACATTAATAGCAACATTTACATGAGTATACATTCGTGGCTGACATCAAATTTTACAATTTCAATGGAATCAATCCTACACTAATTTAATATATCGAGTAATGTACGCAGTTAGTGACTGTATGTTAAATACAAGTTAATGTCGATAGAAAACCTTTGTCTGTGGATCTAATCGAAGATTAAGTCCCGACAATCTGTTCCACGCGTTTCCTTGGTTACCCGTCATGGTCCAGTGGTTCTCAGGGGCATCAGTTCCATTTTGGGTGGAAATAATCAAACTTTTGATATTGCTGCCATACATATGATAGTAAAGCGAAAGACAGTATAGTTTATCTGTTGGGAAGAAAAAGAAACAAGAACCAGGATATAAATGTTCATCTAGGTTCCTAATGTTTCCATTAGTAACCATATATTCTTATATGAAAATTTATGTTGAGTAACTAATTGTTTTCCGTAAATATTTGTAAATTGTCTATATAAATTTACCATCAAAGTGTTCAATGCTTTCGAGAGTGCCCCTGTACACGTAACTAGAAGAATATGCTGACTGGATATACTTGTAATAACTTCCAAACTTTGCCGATGATGGACCAGTATTAGAATAATAATTCGCAGTTAATCCCTGTGAAACATTAATATCAACAATTAGGCATTCAACTGCATACACTTATAATTGTTTGTTGTGAACTAAATGACAAAACGTGTAAATATATATACATATGTAAGTAGAGCATTTCTCAAAGCAAAGACTGACCGTCGGCAATTTTACTCTATTCAAAGTCCCCCTCCCCACTCCCCGCCCTGTAATTTTTACCCTTACAATAAATTTTGCCCAGACACAGTTGAGTTTGAGATGATAACTATAATAAATAATATTGAAAATTAAATGATAATACTTTTTAATTATAGTAGTTGATAACTTTTTGAAAATAAAAAGTATAACATAATGCTTCATTCAAAATATGAAATACAATTTATAACCGATTTTCGAATCCAGTCCAAGTTGTCTGTTTTTGATTCCAATAGAAAGCATGTTGTTTCTGGCACCAATTCAAAATCACAAAAATCTATAATCAAAGGGAAAAAGATGAAATTTAAAAATAACAACCTACTCTTACTGTAGGAAATCATATCAATGGTTTGTATTGTTGTACAGTTTCGACACATTAGAAGTTGAGGATTTAAAAATCAATACTGATATGAATTATTTACTTAAACAATAAAAGGCTTTCTTTTATGATTCATTCGGGATATGAAGGTAGCGACATTGCAGGAAAAATACATAGCTCGCGTTAGCGGGTTATGTAAATTTTTCCTGCAATGATCGCTACCTTCATAACCCGCATGAATCATCAAAGAAAGCATTTTATTCTTTATATTAACTTTTATCTTTCTTTAACTAATTAATAAACTGATTATGAAAAGTTCGTAAAATTCACTAAATTACTGTTTATGTACAAAAGTACGTTAGCTAAAAGAAACAGCCATATCTACTCCTGTGAGACTTTGAGTCTGGCAATGTCATGATTATTTCGTGCAGTCCGGGATTTTACTAAGGCCGCTGTAGGTTCAGACCAATCGATAAACAGGGCGTGTCAATTTCAGTCCTGTCACTTTCAGCCGCTGTAGATTTCGACCAATCGATAAATAGGGCGTGTAGATTTCAGTCTGGCTGTTTCTATAGAGCTTTGAATTAACTATAAGGTTTCGTATGAAATATAGGGAATTATGCTTGGTAGATGTAAATATAGTACCATAAGTGTTCTTCCTTTTAATACGTTTGCCATAATGCATAGTATTTTTGTATGAAATCTGTTTTGTAATTCAATTATTCACTATCCTTCGACATGTATCATTTGAGATTAAGTTTATTCTTAAGCAGGTCATCTTATTATTTAGTTCAAAATTATGTGTTCCATGATAAAAGTCATTAAAAACAGAACACATAGCTTTTAGAGGACTTGCTTGTCAACAAATTAAAATCTAATCCACCTTAAATTTTAAAATATGATTTGTTATGCTGTCAACTATTACGGAGTAAAGAAAATATCCATAAATGTTGCATTTTGAATTTGGGTATTTGTTTTATATTTCTATACTGAACTTTTCTTTTAAAAGAGATCGATAAAGTCTAAAAAATCGCTACGACCGTCGAGCCCTCTAAATCCGATACAATGAATTAACTTACAGTGACGAACACACCTCTCTGTTTGTCTGTCGTAATAATAACCAGCATCACAGTCCTTAAAAAAAATATGTTACGTTGCGTCATCCTATTCATGTATTTAAGTAGAACTATAAATTTGATTTAGACATACTCTGCATGTGGTAAAAATGCCAGATGGAATTCAAAAATAAAAATGGGTCATAATGTTTATGTGCTACAGATTTATAATAATGTAGCGTAAACAGCGGTGCATGGATTGTCTTTCAAATTGTAGTAATCTATTATAACATATGCATATATTATATCGAAGAAAATGAATTTAACAAAAAAATAATTTAAAAAACAAAACAAGAAAAAATAAAAATAAAAATTGCTTCAAGGAATGTTTACTTTTCTGTCAAATAAATGCATTTAAAATTATTGCGCCACTTATTTTACATAGCACATCAAAAAATGAAATGGAATGTATGTTTATCAATATCATTTGTTTTTAAATCTTTATTTATAATGGAAGAATAAACACAAGAAAACAAGTATGTCGACATCGATACTTGTTTTTATTTCCCTTATTTCATTTTTAATGTCGCAATCGTCATTATTTTCGCGCTTTTAAAATCAAACAATTAACGATGTGTTTTTATTAATTTGACTATTTAATCCCATTCTCACAAGCACAATATATATTTTCTATTAGTTTGTACCAATTTGACTTTATCAAAAATAATTGAAATCACGAATAATTTTTACCACAGAAATAAAATATTTGATGTTTGAATAAATTGCCCTAAATTTCAGGTCTTACGATTTGATGGCGTTCACACATATCCCCAGATACACTGTCTGTATACACTGGAAGCCAACCTCTGATGGTTCGGCACTCGCCATTACAAATGTCGAAAGCATTGCATCGTAAGTCCTTCATACACCTTGGGACACAGATGCCGAACAGTTCCGTCCTGGAAGCGGCCGAGAAGTTAGATAACACCTGTATGGACTCAGTCGGCGACACTTCCTGTGCAAACTCAAACTGGACACAACTACTAGAGCAAAGGATTGTTCTGACCCAGATTGCAAATAAAACCAAACCTCTGCAGAACATTTCAACTCCGTTGTCCTGATTCTCTATATGACGAGTTGAAATAAGTTTTTTATAGTAAACAATGATTGTGATTACTTTTATGTTGGTCCAAGCTTTTTATTTGGTTTGTCGTCCGACTTAAACTATATCTCTACCCAAACTGTGAACACAACTGTCAAGAACCTGTTAAAATAAGCAAAATTCCAAGCTCGTTTGTCATGGCCTTTAACCTGATATTATTGGTCTACGTAATTCCGTTGTTTTTGTCCATTAATGGTCTCCTGGGTTTCACCATATAGGGAACATATTACCTGCATATTTAGGGGACATTATCGTATTCTTTGCCCCTGGGTTTAGTGCCATACAAGCTATGTATTATGATACGTTTATTTGATTAGAAAAGCTGTTATCGAACTTCTTTTTTTTGTCTGCGTTGAAAATGGGTATCAATATACAGGTGCAATTTAAATGTGGAATTTGGACAATTTAATGATAAAACATTGACAATGAGACAACAAGAAATACATGACCGTGTATCAAAAAACGTGGTTTTTATCATAACAGATTACGAATAACATGTACGTTTAGTTTCGAAGTTCACAGCGCTGCCAAATTGTCCTTTTTAAAAGATATGTTTTATTACATCTACGCAGTTATTTTTCATTTTCTTTTTGAATTAAAAAAATGGGTATTTAATTAATTCCATTCAATGTACAACCTTAAATTAGATCCTTTATATTCTACATGAATCTTACTTTACCTTTTAAAAAACATTCATCTAAGGTATGTCACATTTAAATACGTCAAACTTTACATTTTTTTTAATGAAAGGACGAATTTTCAAGCTAAAGAAAAAAAAGTCAAACAAAGTTTAGCAAAAAAAAAGGTTTGTGTGAGGTATCCATTGATAATAACGAAACCTTCTGTTGATACATATAACACCATCTACTTTCGGTCTAAATGAGGGAGCTAATGAAAAAAAAGAGGACAGAAATGTAAAGAGTTTTCACTGTCTTATTTTACTTACATGTATGATTATAATTTCTAAATATTTGAAAAAAGTGATTAAAGAAAGGCTTTGTGAAGTTATCTCTGACGTCCAGGTATGTGGTAATATTTTGCAAATGATTTTGAGCTGGGTTTTTTTTTATTTATGGCTTATTTCTGAATACTATCGGAAATCATTTTGTTAAAATGGCACTTGGTGTAACCTACATGTATTTTGCTTAAGATTTATATATATATATATATATATATATATATATATATATATATATATATATATATATATATATATATATATATATATATATATATATATATATATATATACACATGACGAATGATGCCTTTTATGAGTTGTGTTCAACATTTTCTAAGAATGAATACTTGTTTAAAGTCATACTAAGAAATTGTTTGTTTATGAGATCATTAGTGCCCAGCGGATCTAGCTAGAGTGTCGAATATAGTGATATATCTGTATGGGATGACGGCGTGTCTGAGTAGGGCTAACCGATCCTACTGTCTGGGACTCCAGAACGCTGACCACGAGGTGCATAGAGAGGTCCACTGGGGAGTATTGGAGAGAGAGAGAGATAGAGAGAGAGAGAGAGAGAGAGAGAGAGAAAGAAAGAGAGAATTATATACAATCATTATATTTCATTAGAAAAAAAGTTTCAATAGAAATCTGAGAATTGAGTTTTTAGGTCAACTGAGTAAGTTGAGGTGAGCTATTGCTATCTGTTGTCGTCGTGCATGGTGCGTCGTGCGATAACAATTCTCATTTTTAACTTCTTCTTAAAAACTACAAGACCGATTGTTACCATTTTTGGTGTAAGGCATCTCTTTGGTAAGAGAAATCTAAATTGTGAAATTCAAGGTTCTACTACCCCTGGGGCGCCACATGTAGGGCAAAATATTAAGAAAAAGCAAAATTTTCAAAAAAATTCTTCTCTACTCCCACACATTTGAGGAAAAAACTGTTTGCGTAGTAATGATGTCCATGAAGCCTTCTACCAAAATTGTGAAATTCATGGCCCCTGGGTCAGGGGTTCTGGCGCTAGGGTGGGGGCAAATATGGCCATATAGTAAACATGTATTACATTTTAGAAAATCTTGTTCTCTACTTCCATATGTATTTGTTTAAAACTAAATGCATAATATTAATGTCCATGAGGCCCTCTTCCAAAATTGTGAAATTCATGACTCTTGGGTCAGGGGTTCTTCTCCCTAATATATTTGTTAAAAACTAAATGTCTGGTTATGATATCCATTAGGCCCTCTACCAATGTTGGCAAAATACTGAATAAATAGGTACATGTATGATGTCCACTTACTCCTCTACCTAAATTGGGTCAGGGGTTCCGGACATGAGGTGGGGGGATATGGCAAAATAGTGTTAATGCATATAATGTTTAAAAAAAAAAATTAAAGTGTTTTGCCCAAATAATAGGTTTCATAGTTCTTAAACCTAATTAATTAAATGCATATATGAGACTCCTCGACAGGTTTGTGTATAGGTTGTGTGCTACTCAGGTGACCGTTAAGGCCAATTGGCCTCTTGTTTTGTGCTTAGGTTGGATAAAACTAATTCGTACATGTATAAATAAATGTGTTATTCCCTTGAAGATAATGTTGACAAAGGCTTTCTGTAAGGATGCGACAAAAAGAATCAATACAAACTTAAAAGAAATCTACGGCGGTGAGTAAAAAATAGTTGTTTATTGCTTTCATGATTGTATCATACTACAATCGTACCTGGATGTACCGGTAAGTTTTCGTATCTTTTCATCTATTCATTCATGCTGCCTGGTCATTAATTTTGTCTTAGCTACGTACCTTGCTTGAATGTGTTCAAGTTGTGAACATACAACTCATGTACATTATCATACACCGAATACATAGACGTCATAAAGGACAGATGACAAATACCATATTGTTGTGTTATACTTTCATGTTAAATACTGAAATCTGATTGGTTAAGACGCAGTTAATAATATTTTCTATTACCCTCAGCGTTAGTTACGCACTTAGCAACGGGTAACATTAAAAAATATTACATGCGCGAAAATAATGCGCGTACGGTTCGCGTAGAATTCACGTTATTCCTATATAAAAGCAGTAAAATTTTCTTAAAAATTAATTTAAAGACATTCAGTATAACAAAATAAATAGTGCCTGTTTGGGAGGATAACAGTTGAAATTGACACCCCTCGAAAACCATTGTCAACCTCCGCTTCGCGTCGGTTGACAATGGTTTTCTCGGGGTGTCAATTTCAACCGTTACCCTCCCAAACAGGCACTATTTATATAATAACCCACACAACGAAGTTGCAAAGGGTATAAGGTTTTTGACTGGTTCATCATTCAGTCAGTTACTCAGTCTGTCCTGTTTCCATTGAAGTGCAACTCGTTTTAAACCGCTGCACAGAATTTTGTAGGTATTTAGGACATAATGTGTACATTTTTAGATGTGCTTGTTACCAGGATATTCTGGTTTTATTATTTGTGGGGGATTTCAGCCTATTGAACTTAGAATTTTGGCCTTGTATTGAATAAGTGATAAACAATTTGTAACTTCAACATCTCTTTAACTGCTGCATGGATTTTTGTGAAACTTTGTAGGTATTTAGGACACAATGTGTGGACATGCATATAATCTGATACCATATTATTTATATATATTTCGGTAAGTTACATGCCTTTTGAACTTAGAATTGTTTGCTCACCAAGACGAAATCGGGGGAGCTTATGCTTTACCGTCAGCGTCGGTGTCTGGATCTGGTAAACATTTTTGTTGCAGGTCCTGTATCTAAGTTATCACATGTCCTATCTTCACCAAACTTGCATGGATAATGCATATGGACCTACTTGTAGACTTGAGAGACTTGGATTCTGAATCTTGGTCATGACATTCAGATGCTGGAGGAGGTTTACGTTTTTGGAGGAGGTTAAAGCTTTTGGAGCAGGTGCTCTCTGATGATTATATCTTTGTTATTACTAGTCTTAATTTCACTAAACTTATATGGATGGTGAGTCTTATGATACTGATGTACCTGACAGGCATGAATGCTGAAAATGAGCCATAGGTTTCAGATGCTGGAGGAGGGTAAGGTTCTTAGAGCTTTTTAAATTTTTAGTAATAGGTGCCCTGTGATGATTATATCTTAGATATTACTGGTCGTAACTTCACCAAACTTGCATTGTTGATGTGTCTAATGATACTAATACACTTGACAGGCATGAATGCTGAATCCGAGCCATATGTTTTGGATGCTGGATGAGGTTTAGTTTTAAATACCTCCCACAAACAAAGGGGTATTTAGGAATCACCTGGTCCGTCCGTCCGTCCGTCTGTCAGTCCGTCCGTCTGTCCGTCCATCTGTCTGTTCAATTCGTGCCCGGACTCATATCTTTCTTATAGAGAAACATTTGAAGTTCTTACTTCACACAAAGTTTGCTTATGTTTTATTGGGTGTGTCATGACCTTTACCCAAGGTCATTCGGGCAAAGTCAAGGTCCATGGCAGAAAAAATGCAAAATTCGTGTCTGGTCCATATCTTTCTTATGAAGAACATTGGGAAGTTCTCAGTTCACACAAAGAATTCTTACATTTATGTCCTTAGGGTGTGTCATGACCTTGACCCACGGTCATTTGGGCAAGGCCAAGGTCACTGTCAGAAAAGTGCAAAATTCTTGTCCAGTCCATATCTTTCTAATAGACAAATATTGGAAGTTCTAAGATCACATCAAGATTGCTTATAACCTGAGGGTGTGCCATGACCTTGACCCAATTGAAGAAGTTCAAGTTCATTGTTTGAAAAAAAAAACCGGGCTTAGTATACCAATAATTCAAAATGTTTACATTAAATGGCTGCTTGACTTGTGGAATGTTGTTTGATTCGAGTCATGTTTGTTAACATACGGATGCAAATGTCCTCATGCATTAACAGTTAACTTGAACTAAAATGGAATTTATAGAATGGAAATTGGTTTGTGTACTCATATTAGCATTAACAGTTTTAATAAATAGAACAGTTGTTATTTATAGAAAATGGACGGTGAAATAGATTCATCCAATATTTTCTATAATAGAAAAATCACATGAGTTATGATTTTTTCTTAGGGGATATCAATTGTTGGCTTGGTCACAGTACCTCTAGTTTGGAACAGGTCATATGTTTTATATAAAATAGTATTATTTCAAACTTACATGATTTATTTAACTATAATATGAATGCCTGATCTCCAATATCAAGAATGCTAAAAAAATATCCTACCTCACTCAAACCTTCCTAATAGATGTATTTGTTATAAAATAATATAACATGATTCCTATGATATAGTATTGTATGGTATTATATGATACAATATCATATCATTAATTATATTGTAAAAAGTTGTATGATAAGATATGATATTATATCATTTTTTGTACATAATGATTTGATATTGCATCATGATATTGTTATGTATTAATAGTATGATAAACAACTGTGAACTCTTCTTAGACAACATTTTTAAATTCTGCATGTATAACAAATCTGTGTATTTTATTTGTGTGTACAGCGCCATTGATTGCATTTTTATTTGTAAAATTGTGCGCTTTATAAATTATAATAATAATATAATATGTATTAATAGTATGTATATTTTGATATTGTAAAATATGATATTGTATTCTGTATTATTTTATCACAAGATATTGTTTCATATGATATTGCAATATGTCAAATTGTATCATATGATACATGTACATATAATATCATAAGATATGATATTTTATGAAATGATATTGGTTTAAAGAATTTATTATTATAACATGTTTCATTGTTTTATACAATATTGTTGTATATTATCTTGTATCATACAATTTGATATTGTATCATATGATATTATCTTATATAGTATATTACTTTATCACATGATATTGTCTCATATGATATTAAACCATTTTGTTTCAAATAATATTGTATTGTATGACACAATATCATATTATGTATCAAATATGATACAATATCATACAATTAAATATCATTCAATATTTTTCAACATAATATCATATGTTACAATTTTTTGATGGATTATGTAATATGATATTATATGAATGATATAATACTTTATTGTATCATTTATTTTATATTATGATATTGTAATTTGTTGTAATAGGGGAGCATGGGGTATATGAGCTTGCTAACTTTTTCTTTTTCTTTCACATTATTATGTACCGGTATTATTAAAAATATTAATATGATAACAAGTCAGAATAAGAATGAATTTTATGACTAGATAAAAGTGTAATACAATTCTCTATTGTTTTTGCTCTTTGCTTTGCAGAAATAGAAAACACGTATGAGAAAAATGAACACACAGCCCAGGCAGTGTTTAAACATGGTGGTTATGTCGCTTCTCATCCACTGGAGAGAATGTGGTGAAGTCTCCACAGAATACTGAAATAGTGATAAACTTGTGGTAAAGTCTTCACAGAATACTGAACTAGTTAGGAACTTATGAAGGACTCGCTAGCTATAACTGATAACTGTGATATATGTGGAGATCAAACAGTTTATATCTATTTATATAAAACTACAATGAAAACTTGTTTAATCTTAATATGTTTTACGGTGCTACCGTTGTGGCGAGCGCAGCTACATGTAGCAAGAATAACACACACCTTGCTGCATCATTGTCATGTTATTTATCATCTATATAAAGAATTACAGACAGAGAGAGAGAGAGAGAGATAGAGAGAGAGAGAGAAAGAGAGAGAGAGAGAGAGAGTTTTATGTCTTTGATATTTTACATTAGTGGGCAAAACCTTTTAATATGGCTACAAAGTAGGTAAGTTTTGCTATTTTCCCATCTTCAGCCTCGATTACCATGGCAACAGTTACCCTCAGCAACCAACTTTTAGTGGTTTTTTGCGTTTCACACCTAGGTGTGTCCATGTATGAAATATAAGGAAAATTGGTGACTATGCGTGGCCAGACCCTTTTATAAATCATTGATTCTTACGTAGAATTGATCTTAAACTTCACATACTATTAATATATTCAATGTTTTAATACTATTGCTGTGACTAAGTATCAATGCATTGATGCAATTGATGCTCAGTTTTTACTTAACAGAATTGCATACACATTAAGATTTCATTACCACCAAGTAGAGTTGGCGACGGAAAGCAATATCAATTTCCGGTAAGGTCTTAATTCAAAGGTACTTGAAACCAGGTAGTCGTCAAAAACTTATTAATGGATGAAATATACTGAGTGATATTAGCTAGAAACAGGACGGAAAAGGCCTTTTAAGATTTATATTCATCATCAGAAATAATGTACTTGTCTCCACAGAATACTGAAATAGTGATAAACTTGTGGTAAAGTCTCCTCAGAATACTGAACTAGTTAGGAACTTATGAAGGACTCGCTAGCTATAACTGATAACTGTGATGTATGTGGAGATCAAACAGTTTATATCTATTTATATAAAACTACAATGAAAACTAATTTAATCTTAATATGTTTTACGGTGCTACCGTTGTGGCGAGCGCAGCTACATGTAGCAAGAATAACACACACCTTGCTGCATCATTGTCATGTTATTTATCATCTATATAAAGAATTACAGACAGAGAGAGAGAGAGAGAGAGAGAGAGAGAGAGAGAGAGAGAATTCTAAGATTTCTAAGTTTTAAAAAATTCTTTACTTTTAGGTTGAATTTATCAGTCTGGCAAAACATAATTTGTGTTTGATTTGGTCAAAACTGTTAACGATAAATACAGTATTATCTTTTTGGTACCTTGTTGTTATCTAAATCTTTTTTTTATCTTTCTGGTTCATAATGTTTTTTTATTTGTTTGTTTTTTTGCATTCTAATTACATACGTTGTATCTGTGTCCCCGGTCCCTGTTTGTAGGTGTGTAATTTCCCCATTTTCCAATTTAATGGTTTGACAATATGCAATATCTGTATAGATTTTTCAAATTTATTTGGTTCTTAGAGCTCGCTTCGCTCGCCGGCGCTGTGTGCCACCGAGCTGCGCTCGCTATTATATCCTGCCAAGTGCATTGTACTACAAAGGAATTGTATGATAACATGTATGGTATTTGACATGAATTTATGGTGTTCCGGTTGGGCCTCTGACACCATTTCACTTTCGCTTTAGGCCGATCGACATAATAATACTATCTGTTGTATTGAAAAATGTTTAATCAATATTTGTTCAAAACCACAGCCTTTTTTATTTAATGAAAAATAACTTTAATCAAATGTTCTTAGCTCTTAAGATCAATTCTATGTAAGAATCAAAATTCGGTGGCCACGCATAGTCACGGATATTCTTCATATTTGACAATTTGATAGATTTTGGTGATTAAAAAACCCTAACACCATTTGTTTGTTGCTATGTGGTCCTGTTGCCATGGTTACCGAGGGTAAAGATGTAAAAATGGCATTTTAATGCTTATTTGAGAACATATTGTGAGTAATGTGCCGAACTTGGGGTTTCCAGGGTAGAATATATTATTAAAAATAGTTGTCATTTTTCAAAAGAAAGAAAAAAATTCATGGAGAAACGCATATTCTTGGAGCGTTTCCATGGTTACTAAACAGAAAATTTAAGATCTGTTTTCTTCATCTAATTTGAATAAAAAGTGCGAATCTTGGATTTTTTGGTAAATACTATTGTGATTGTGCAATATAAAATTTGAATATGAAAATTGAGAACCGTTGCTATGGTAACAAACTTAAAAATAAGGAAAATCTTAATATTTTGAGGCATCTTTAAATGGATATTATTCACTTATAATGAATAAATATATAAAATCAAATGGTGATAAAAAATAAAGTATGTCCTTAACTTTAATGACACTTGAAAAAAATCTGAAATTTTCTTAAAATAACTGCCGTTGCTATGGACTTTTCAAAAAGTAAGAATTTTTGTGTGATTTTTTACACAACTTAATTTTCCATAGCAACAAAACTTTTCTGTTGCATAACAAAGGTTTTTGTGGTGTATAATGCAAATTTAGATATATTTTTACAAGTTCCAAATAAAAGAATTGAAAATAAATTCTAAAATCAGGAATGAAAGCATATCATAATAATCTTCAATTTCTCAGTTTTTCTTAATTTTTGGCCTTGTTGCCATAGCAACGGATGTCAATTTTCATGAAAACATATATATTGCATGGACATTTATTTATATGGATGTAAAAATTGAAGTTTCCCATTTGGGCTTATTAAAAACCCGCAGAAAACTGATTTCAAAAATTTGTTACGGTTTCCATGGTAACATTTTAAAAGTATTGGTTTCTCCATCAATTTTCTTATATATTTAAATAATTGATAATAGGACAAATGCTGTTTTATGTCTTTGATATTTTACATTAGTGGGCAAAACCTTTTAATATGGCTACAAAGTAGGTAAGTTTTGCTATTTTCCCATCTTCAGCCTCGATTACCATGGCAACAGTTACCCTCAGCAACCAACTTTTAGTGGTTTTTTGCGTTTCACACCTAGGTGTGTCCATGTATGAAATATAAGGAAAATTGGTGACTATGCGTGGCCAGACCCTTTTATAAATCATTGATTCTTACGTAGAATTGATCTTAAACTTCACATACTATTAATATATTCAATGTTTTAATACTATTGCTGTGACTAAGTATCAATGCATTGATGCAATTGATGCTCAGTTTTTACTTAACAGAATTGCATACACATTAAGATTTCATTACCACCAAGTAGAGTTGGCGACAGAAAGCAATATCAATTTCCGGTAAGGTCTTAATTCAAAGGTACTTGAAACCAGGTAGTCGTCAAAAACTTATTAAGGGATGAAATATACTGAGTGATATTAGCTAGAAACAGGACGGAAAAGGCCTTTTAAGATTTATATTCATCATCAGAAATAATGTACTTGTCTCCACAGAATACTGAAATAGTGATAAACTTGTGGTAAAGTCTCCTCAGAATACTGAACTAGTTAGGAACTTATGAAGGACTCGCTAGCTATAACTGATAACTGTGATGTATGTGGAGATCAAACAGTTTATATCTATTTATATAAAACTACAATGAAAACTAATTTAATCTTAATATGTTTTACGGTGCTACCGTTGTGGCGAGCGCAGCTACATGTAGCAAGAATAACACACACCTTGCTGCATCATTGTCATGTTATTTATCATCTATATAAAGAATTACAGAGAGAGAGAGAGAGAGAGAGAGAGAGAGAATTCTAAGATTTCTAAGTTTTAAAAAATTCTTTACTTTTAGGTTGAATTTATCAGTCTGGCAAAACATAATTTGTGTTTGATTTGGTCAAAACTGTTAACGATAAATACAGTATTATCTTTTTGGTACCTTGTTGTTATCTAAATCTTTTTTTTATCTTTCTGGTTCATAATGTTTTTTTATTTGTTTGTTTTTTTGCATTCTAATTACATACGTTGTATCTGTGTCCCCGGTCCCTGTTTGTAGGTGTGTAATTTCCCCATTTTCCAATTTAATGGTTTGACAATATGCAATATCTGTATAGATTTTTCAAATTTATTTTTTCTCTTTGTTTTTTATTTAGTTCAAAATGACCTATTTTTTTTATCTTCCCTACTTATATTTACTGAACATGCATGTAAAATAAGCTTAAGATTAGATCGTCATTAAATATGACAGTAAAGTATGGTTCTTGCTAGTATATATTTAATCTCTCTATCAAACAACCCCCCCCCCCCCAAAAAAAAAATAAAATATATATTTTTTTTTAAATCATCTGAGGCAGGTATCGCAGTCTAAACCTAAATTTGATGGTACATGCATTACAGATGTTTGATCCAACTCTAGTTTATCGCGGGAAATATAGCGCGAGATCACTGTGACGTCATCCATGACCGTTTTTGTCTTTGTTAACGTATCTCGACTCATATACGAAAGAATGGAAGCATGTAACAAATCTCTTGGGTCTTGCCAAAGCTTGTGCAGTACTCAGAACGTGTCTTCAATCCTCAAGACACCATAAATTACGAGTTAAAAGTCGGCCATTTTTGGCATAGCACCACGGGTGATAACTTTAGAGAGCATTATGGGACGTAGACAAAAAAAATTGTTTGATGAATCTATAGGTTTAGCTCGTTCTTTTCCCATGCGCACACTGGTTCTTAGAGCTCGCTTCGCTCGTCGGCGCTGCGCGCCACCGAGCTGCGCTCGCTATTATATCCTGCCAAGTGCATTGTACTACAAAGGAATTGTATGATAACATGTATGGTATTTGACATGAATTTATGGTGTTCCGGTTGGGCCTCTGACACCATTTCACTTTCGCTTTAGGCCGAAGATTCTAGAGTGCGAAGGTGCAAATGTGAAGGAGCGAGTGTATGTCAGACCGATTAATATATTTTTGACTTTAGTATTACTCTGACATAGGCAACATTTTTATACGATATGAATTGGTTTTTTTTTTAGCCAACTAGAAAGTGTGTTACATGTACATCCAGAATTAAATTATCTCAGCATGAATCGACATAATAATACTATCTGTTGTATTGAAAAATGTTTAATCAATATTTGTTCAAAACCACAGCCTTTTTATTTAATGAAAAATAACTTTAATCAAATGTTCTTAGCTCTTAAACTTCACATACTATTAATATATTCAATGTTTTAATACTATTGCTGTGACTAAGTATCAATGCATTGATGCAATTGATGCTCAGTTTTTACTTAACAGAATTGCATACACATTAAAATTTCATTACCGCCAAGTAGAGTTGGCGACGGAAAGCAATATCAATTTCCGGTAAGGTCTTAATTCAAAGGTACTTGAAACCAGGTAGTCGTCAAAAACTTATTAAGGGATGAAATATACTGAGTGATGTTAGCTAGAAACAGGACGGAAAAGGCCTGTTTAGATTTATATGCATCATCGGATATAATGTACTTGTTTATGTAAACTCAAACTGACACAATGCTTGTTAGAGAGAGAGAGTTGTGTTTTATACATAAATCCTAAAGAAACAGACATAAAGGTTTATGGAAGTAGAAAATTTTTATACCGCGTGTGTGTACAAACGAAATTATACCTCGTTCCCCCTTCCCCAAAGCCACTGCCAATGAGAGAGAGAATGAGAGAGAGAGAGAGAGAGAGAGAGAGAGAGAGAGATGCGGAAGCAGCGAAGTGCGAAGGTGATTGCTACTAGATACTACTATATGGTCTTATATCTTTCGCATTCTCGCCTTCGCACTTTCACCTTTGCCTTTTTCCTTTTCTTAGTCGATTACGTATGATTTCATGCATGTATTGTACTCGCCCAAGGTTTGCTGTTTGCTCTCCGATGTTTTTGATACATATGCGCGAGACAGTGTGGTGGCCATTGTGCTTAGTACTTTGAAAGTTCATTAATATTTTACAAGGTTATCTTATTTATCTTGCACTGGCTAAGCCTTATCACTATGTACTCCATATAAAATGTAATGCTTTCCAGAATGTGTGTGCTCTTCCAGACTTCTGACATGCATGTACCAGTCGTCTTACCTTATTTCAATACCAAGGTTTAAACACATAAACATATGTATTTCATTATTCGAAAAAAATGTTTAGATTGTTAATTGTTGGATTTTTTCTGATTGAGTATAGAGTGTGTGTCTTTCAAAATCCTCTTCTCAAGAACCACTGCACCAGAAATGCCAATGTTTTAACAAAACCTTATATACATAGTGAAGATTCTTAATCATTAAAATCGTGACCCCCGAATCAAAAATGGGCTCCGAGGTGGAGTTTAATAAAGTTTAACATAAAAAAAAATGATTTAAAATCCTCTTCTCAAAAACCACTGCACCAGAATTACCAATTTTTATACAAAAACTTGTATATATATATGGCGATTATAAATTGAAAATTTGTGACCCACGGACCAAAACTGAGGCCCCATGTGGGGTTCAAAGTATAACAGAAATATGTAGGAAAAGCGTTTTAAAATCTTCTTCTCAAGAACCTCTGCATCAAAAATGCCAATATTTACACAAAAGCTGGTATATAGCGTGAAGATTCTAAATTATAAAATCGTGACCCCCAAGCCAAAACTAAAGCCCCAGGCGGAGTTCAAAGTTTAACATTGATATATATTGGAAACATGTATTAAAATATCCTTCTCGAGAACTAAAATGTTACAGTTTGTGAGATTACTATGCAAGGATCCTCAAATAGTGTAGATTCTAAAGTTAACATAAACCCCGGACTAATACTGGGGTTCAAAAAAGGGGTTAAGAGTTCAAAATAGAAATAACATATGTTACAAAATAGAATGTTACAAGGTACTGTTGTTCAGGTGAGCGAAGTGGCCCATGGACCTCTTGATATAGCTAGATATATCTTTCAACGATAAAGAACTCCACACATTTTTAAAGGCGAAATTGCGGATGAGAGAGTGCAAAAAAGTGCAAAATTGGGAAGGTGAACGAGCAACAGTAGTATCGCTCCTCTGCCTTCATACTTTCACCTTTGCACCTTCATACCTTCACATTATCGCATCTTTGCTCTTAAGGCTAAAGTGCAAAGATGCAAGTGGCTCCAAAAGAACACCAAATAAAATTGATTTTCAACAACAGGTTAAGCATAGATTTGAGTTCATGAAATTCAACAGTAAACTACATGTCCAGTAAAGACCCTTAATTCTTGTTCATTATCCCCAAAACACAACACCAGTTCCCCTGACCATCGTGTATGAATTTTATAAATCTAGATGAGGCCTAGTGAGCTATCTTTGCTTATCAAAAACTAATTATAATTTTACCGAGTTTGTCCGATGTATGCCAGTAAGAAGTGATGATAGATTTGTTAGGACTAAAGAGAGCACCAGCTTTACACCATACAGAACCCCTGACCCTGGGGTAATTAATTTAACAGCATATAGTAGATGTTTACTTGCTCATCCTATCCCTGCATTGCATGCAAAGATTGTATTCTAGATGTCCCTTATAGAAAATAAAAAACTTAAAAATTTAAAGTATATTCACTATGTGTGGCCATTAATAACTTCACAAAATCAACCATATCATAAATAAAAGACGGATGTAAATACCTTAATTATGACAAAGAATGTTTAAAATTTCCTCCTGACTTGTTGAAAGAGGCCCCGAGAGGTTTAATTTCACTTGCATTCATTGACGTCTGCTTACTTATACGTCGCCTGTCATGATGTTGTTTGATTAGCACATTAAAGATTTATAGATCAAAAGACTAAATAAAGAGAGCTAGGGTGATCATTTAATTTGTGATTTTTTTTTCTTTTTAAATAACCCGATTTAATTAAGGTGAATAACTAACTTATGAGTAGGCAACAATAAGTTACGTGTTTCAACCTTTACTGAAATATAACATCTAGACGGGAAAAATAACGCGAAATAAACTAAATTCAAGTGTGTTTTCTTTAGCATGGTTATTCCTTAAAACAACGTGTAAGCAATCAATTTGTAGTTAGTCTAAAAAACAATCCACATGAATGCCATAAATTGATATATTGCGGATTATATTAGCCTAGCTGTCCAGGTTTTATCAAGGGTGTACGATAATTGACATGTACCTCGTGTTGTATTCTATTTATTATGAGGCCGAAGGGTAAAAGGTGCACGGAATACACCCAGGGGTAGATCCCTGTACAACATTGGTTGGACCTGGATAACAAATTTAATTCTTTCATAAACCAAATAAGTCGGTTTCGTATGTCCAAAGAAGGGTGTATTACACTTTCAAAATGTTCTGTTTACGCTCTTAATGCATTGTGACGTCACATTTAATGTATTGTGACGTCACAGTATTTACATTTGGCTCAAGTCGGATGTACGGAAAGGACTATATTTAGTATGTTTAATTTATGTCCCCAATTTTAACCAATTTTTAAATAGTGTCGAATAAAAATAAAAACTCAATAAATCAGCGTATAGAGGATGCCTATCACTTTATCTTGATTCTAGTCATTGTTACTTATTCGTTGCATATCTATGACGTCACCTAAATGACCAAATTCCCGCACTTTTGCAAAAGCATGAACATATTGTCATTTTTTCTTTATATTTTGCATGCGGAAGTATAGAGCGCAAGTCTGCTCAAGTACGATTTTAACGTAGGTATTCTTCCTATAATTATATTCTTCATACTAAAAAAATGTTACTTGCAGAGCAAGCCTGCGCTCGATGTTTCCCAGTCGAAAAAAAAGTGCTACAAAATCAGATTTTTTCAAAAGAATACAATTACAATGACGCCATTTCTCCATTATGACGTCACTGTGGTGGTAACTTTTTACACACTTAAAGGGCGCTTTCCATTAACGTTGCCTCGCCGGCGACGTTATCGGGAAACGGTGACGTTAATGGAACGGTTGGCAACGTAACAATGATCCAACGATGACGATTGCAGCTTAAAACTGATACTTATCTTAACATTTGATCCAGAAATTTTGGCTATTTGCACGAATTAATGTATTAATGTATTTGCATGTGTTTTAATGTATTTCAATGTAGTAAGACAAATTGTAGTTTTAGAAATACTGGTTTTGTAGAATTTGATAACCTCGACGCCATATTGTTTCCTAATCGGCAACGGTATATTGCGTTGCCACAATCGCTCGCCGGCGACGCGCGTTCCAGCATTCGGCGACGAAGGCAACATCGGCATATCCAGCGATGCCGCTTAAATGGAAAGCATCCTTATTTTCAATATGATTTCAAATATCTGCCACCTAATTTTTAAAGTTCTTTAAAAAACTTAAAGTTACAAGCTATATAGGAAATTTTCAAAGACACAATATTACAGGTAATCGTGATAAAACACATACTCATTAAGGTGTCGCACTCGTCACGTTTTGACTTCATTGTGCACATGATCATTATATCTAAAGTAAATATGATTTTATTTACTCATTCAGCACAGAAAGATTACTATTTCATAATTACACAACATTCATAAAGAAAACCCATTTGACTTCAATAAACAAACAAGTTTCGGGGGAACTAATTTTCGCACGGAAGGTTTTTCTTAGACAAAAATGATAGAAACAAGCAATTTTATGAATTTTTGATATACTTTTCTTTTTATTATACTTTATTTGTCACACATATATTTAACATTTATTAGGTTTTTATATGTTATATAGGTTCTGTGTGACATTATTAAATCTTAAGAGTGTGATAGACTTTTAGCATGAAATCAACAACTATTTAAAAAAAAAAGTCTAAATTGTTTAAAGCCAAATTTTGCAAGAATTTTCCCATTGAAGCCCTCTATCTTAAATTTGACATCACTGACCGCCGTATTTTATTATTTCAAAATGATACTGAATACTTATCTAGGCAAACTGGATGAATATTATAAAATTCTTGATATTCAAAACGTTTACATTTCAAACAGGACTGTTATAATCAAAGGAATTGTTTATTTTAAGTGCAAAAAGGTCACAAAAGATTAATGCAATTTCCTACAAAAGTTTTCGTCGTAATCTCTCTATTCATACTGATCATTGTGCATAATTGAAAACAAAATTTGATGAAATAATTTAGCTTATTGTTAAAAATACTGTCAAGAAATGCTAATCAAACTAAAAATGCATTTTAGGTGCAAAAAGGTCAACTTAATTGGCCCTAACACAGAGGAATGAAAACAGACTCCCCCCCCCCCCCCCCCTTATTTTTCTGTGTATTTTTTAAAGTATGTTTTGTCTACAAATTTCTATGTAATACATCTCAAGAAATTCTTGATACGTGTACAGCAACATTGAGGAGTGATATACTTTAAATCCTTTTAAATCCTATCTGACTATGCTTCAATTATATTCATGATTAATTACATGTATTTAAACAGGGGCGAAATATCTTAAAGCGAAATGCATCGGGGGCGAAACCATCCTGCATCTCTGATAGAGACAGGGAACCAGTCAACAAACAGACACGAGCGCAGACGACAGTCAAAAAGGTGTTGCATGCGATGCAAGATGAAAACAAGGTCCGTTGAAGAAGATGTATAGAGACCTACAAATCGGGGAATTTATTCACCAATTATGATATAGTAATTTTGAGGATTCGTTAAAATGTTGCCGCTCTTCCAATACATTAAGCTTGATTTCATGAGAACACTGGCTGGATAATCTTGGTGAGGTTTGACGAAACTCCAAAAATATTTCAATATATGTCGACAAATCTCGCTAATATTTTTGGCTGGCATATCAAAATATCATGATACCCAATTAAAAGAAACATTAGAGAAGAACCTTAATTTAATAGTTATAACAGGGCTGACTGTAAGTAATTATTTTACTGCTTTTCAGCAAGTTAACATCTTGTCATAGAGTTACCCGGAATATTTGGTTTTGTGTTTTATTTAAACCTATCACGTGATTTTTATACAGGCCGCCGACAAGGAAGAGTGAACATTGATATTTTCCCCCTGTTGAGTCAGTTACAGCCTTTGTGAGGTGCGTAGATCGTTAAATGTGAGTATCAGTATCTGTTATTTCTGGATGTTAAATTTTATGCTACTGATTTAATCTCTATTATCGATTATTAAAAGTTGTTTTTTTTTTAATATTCTACAAGACTACATCTCTTAAATATTGCTGGAATTATAGAGTGTTCTATATGTTTATAACAGCAGTAACAAGCTTGACAAAGTATTTTAACTGCTCTTCAACAAGTCAACAACTATTATTGAATCTTGTCTAAGAGTTACCCGTAATGTTTGGTTTTGTGTTTTATTTAAATCAATCACATGATTTTATACAGGCCGCCAACCAGGAAGAGTAAACACGAACCAGGAAGTGTAAACATGGATATTGTCGCCATTTTGAGTTGTAGGCCTTCATGAGGTTCGTATATTGTTTAATGTGTGTATCACTATCCTGGTTTTTTTTTCAGATTGTTGAAAATTGAAATCCTAGCTACCAAATTAATCTCTATTATCAATTTTAAAAAGATTTAAAAATCTGAAAAAAATAAAAGGAGGTCATAAGTGTCCACTCTACAACTGTTTGTGAGAAAAAAGTCTAAACTTTACTTATCCAAGTTGTAACTTTGTCTTAAAATAGGGTACCCTATTCTTAAAATGGGTCTCAAGAATTATCGTTGTCTTTGGAATGACATTGAAGTAATATTTTCATTGAAAATTATATAAGAATATATGAAACAAACAGTGTTTGAAATTATTTAATACAGTAATAAGTTGAAGCAAATTTTATGATATGAGATATTTCTGAATTTAAAAAAAATGTTCATTTTAGAACTCAATAATAAAGTTGAATTTATTTTCAAAAAAAGAAATACAGTGCTGCAAATTTATAAAGTCTAAAGAAAAGCAATTGTGTTGTTATCTGATGCAAGATGATGGGAAAAAATCTCAAAAACTTCCTCTGAATTCATCCCACTTATATTATTAAACCAACATTTAATTTTTCAGAACATGAATAAAAGTATCTGACCATGGACAAGCGCTGGGCTCAGGATGTGTTACGGTGTCGTCTCTGTAAGACCCCGGGCCCCCCTATGTATTGTGACATTTGTCACATACATCTGTGTAAAGCCTGTGTCGGGGACCATCTCTCCGATCAAATCAAAGAACACAATGTGGTGCCATTTCAAATGAGAGGATCTACTCCTAAATGTCCAAAACATTCCTCAAACATAAGTGTACTTTGCTGTGAACAATGTGACATTCCTATTTGTAAAATATGTCTTTCCTCTAAAGAACACCATGGCCATACATTTATTGAAATAATTAAAAACATTGACAGCAAGAAAAAAATCATTGAAAAAGATTTACAAGATCTAGAGAAATTGATTTATCCTAAATACCAAGAGATTGCATCCATTATCCCAGTCCAGAAATTTGCTCTGAATGAAAACTCCAAGAAATTAACAACAGAAATCGACAAACATGGAGAAGACTTGTGCAGAAAAATAAACACCATTATCAGAAACATGAAATCTAACATGGAGGAAATGGACACCAAACACCTGGCTGTCCTAAATCAACAGGAAAATGAAATCAAACACACCATTTCTGAAATTACACAGACCATTGCTGAACTGAAGACGTTACTGGACTCCTATGATGTCAGCCGTGTCTCTGCTTACAAATCCAGGAACGATGAATTCAGAAGATTGCCTCCTAAACTCACAGTGTCCTTACCAAGTTTTACCCCTCAAAGGATCAACAAAGATCAACTTTATCAACAGTTTGGTTCTCTGTCAGCGTTATCTATCAAAACAGAAGAACATGCCTACACCATGGAATATTCCGGTGCTGAGTCCTCTCCCCCAGGCAGACCGCTAATTGATGTACCACGGATCATCACACAGATAGACACCAAGTGTAGAACATTATACAGTGTGTCCTGTCTGAGTGATGAGGAGATGTGGACGCGTAGTGATGACAGCGCCATGAGACTCTACAACCTCAGAGGGGAACTAGTGAAGTCAGTTACAGGTTACAAACCATACGACATAGCAGTGACAAGGAGTGGGGATCTAGTTTTTACTGATTACTTTGCTGTGAACATAGTACAGAATTATAAAATAAAGACAATGATCAGACTACAGGGATGGAACCCTCGCAGTGTCTGCAGTGCCTTCTCTGGTGACCTTCTGGTTGTCATGGACAGTCATGATAATAAACAAACAAAAGTTGTGTGTTACTCTGGCTCCACAGAGATACAAAGTATTCAGAACGATGACAAAGGTCAACCTCTCTATTCATCTGGCGGTTACCCTAAATACATCAGTGAGAACAGGAACCTAGATATCTGTGTGTCAGACTATGTAGCCCATGCAGTAGTGGTGGTCAATCAGGCCGGGAAACTCCGGTTTACCTACACTGGTCCTCCCTCTACTACCAAGGGATCATTTATTCCACGCGGCATCACAACAGACAGCCAGGGTCGGATCCTGACAGCAGACTATGACAACCACCGTATCCATATCCTGGATCAGGACGGACAGTTCCTCCGCTTCATTGATAACTGCCGTTCACTGCGTCCATGGGGTTTATGTGTGGACACCAGAGACAACCTTTTTGTGGCTGAGTTAACAGGTAAAGTGAAGAAAATACAGTATGTCTAGAACATTACACAGCAGTGTAACATTGTTTATATGTATCACATAACAAACTGACTGAATATATTATACTTGTTTGTGTATAACAGTTAATTACCTGTATAATATAATTAGTTTATGTTAATGATTAACTAATTTATTTAGAATTACATGTCAACAATATTATTGTTTCGTTTGTACAATAAACTCATTGTTGTTTTTTGTGCATTGATTTAACGGTAAAAAACTAACAGCTTATATATCTGACTTTCCAAACAAACTGTTTGTGCATTAGAAGAATACAATCAGAAAACATGCTGTTTAAAAAACATAGTATATTATTGATGTTATTCAGTGGGATGAGTATATCATTGTGTATAATAAATGATTTGTAAACAATTATGTGATCTTGTTTTAATTAAGTCTTAAAGCTGCAACTTTTAATGATAAATTGGATTTTCAGATTTTATTTGATGGAGCATAATCTCTAAATGTTTTCATAATCAGGTGATATTTTAAAGTCTGTAGCAATTAAACATCTTCATAATTTGAAACAGTAATGATAGTTGCATCTGAAATGTAATGACTTGTTTTCTTTATTAATGATTATGTCCCAGTGACCAGGTGTGCAATCTTCTAATATTGTGGGTAGGTGTGTAGAGGGTGTGAAGTCATCAAACCCTATATACTTTTAGCATGACCTTTGTAGATTTCAAGTTCAAACGAAAGATATAGGTCAATAGGTTATGTCAATAAGTGCCAAATGTTTTTTAAGGCTTTGATTAAACTTGTTAACAAGTGGGTGAGGTCAAAGATCAGAAGGATTAAAAATAAGACAGCGCAATTACTCTCAATTTCAGTGTAAAATGCATGCGCGGATCCAGAATTTTTTCGGGGGGGGGGGGGGGGTGGATATTTAGTTTGCCAGGGAAGGAGGGGAGTCCGAGGCATATTTTCGGTAAATTTACTATGTAAAAATTTTAATTTTCCCAGGGATTCCGACCCGACCCCGCCCTCATTAGATTTGTGCATGAAAAAATGCAGACGCAAGATTTCAAACATTACGGACACCCCTATTTCTGCAAAGGTTCGAATATTGTGTTTCAAATTTTTTTTTTTTTTTTTTTTTTTATATATATTTTATTCAATAAATTACATTACAAGCGAGGCAACATCTCCGCAGAGACCCTCAGGTATATCGTCACCTGGGGTGCCAGGGGCCCCCTGGATCCGATAAGTTATAATTAATATCAATATTATATATGTATATATTCAGTTTGAGTTATGTCATTAATACAAGCATATAAAGAAAAATATTAATAATACACAGAAATAGTAGTTTTTCTAAATCATCTCGCAGGATGACATATTTAAGTATTTATAATAGTAACAATAGAACAGAAAGAAAAATATATAATGTATGTTTGACATTTTAAGTATATTTGAAATACATATTATAGAAAATATAAAAATATACGTATATAACGAAAAGACTATCTCATTTAAACAAATATAATATGATGGATGATTTTCGTCCTTGAATTAAAAAAAAAAAAGACGTTCATATATTGAAATACATGCACATATGGTTGCTGCCACAGGGGATATCATCACACATCTTACAGAGTCCTCGTTTTCCCCTATAGCAGCTCCACTGGAGAGACAGAAACCCTCCAGTAGCGTGGAATATGAAATTAATTTATAATTGGAAAGTAAATACATGTGTGCATAAGGGAAAAAAAAGAAAAAGAAGATACATGAAGACTAGACATCCAGAAGATGTATACATGTACTCATATTAAACATAAGCCCATATCAGTTTTGTGATACATTGTTAATCATAGTTCAAAAATAATATTACAGCTTCTCAAATAAAAGCCTAAGCATATCTATGTTAAAATTACTATATTTTGATTTTTTCAGGGCTAAGTAAAATATTTTTGTTTTGTGTTTCAAATTTGTAATGTTTGGAGGGTAATTGCAACAAGCATTTGAATAACGATGGTTTTTAATAATCGGCATTGAGGTTCTAAATAAGAATTTGGTGCAAACAACAGTCAGTATCAATATGTTTGGAGTACCGAACTTTTTAAAAAGCTACAAAAGTCGATGTTTGCTAGATAACAGAATTCTGATAGAAAATTAGATATGTTTGTATTCTCGGGCACGTCGAAGCATTGTTTGTCAGAGTGGGAGGGCCAAAACCTGAAATAAATCTCCGCTAAACCTGAAAATCGTAGTACGGGAGATAGGGGGAGGGGTTACTACTATCTACGACCTGCTAATATTGCTGATATTTTGCCTTCATTATAGTTTTCAATATAATTTCTGTATAGTCTCACAGACAATTCGAGGGACAAAATTATTAACAGAATTATATTATTAAAGTTTAGTAGTTTGTCAGCAGGCAAAATAAGTGTACCCCCTTCTCCTGTCTGAGTTTATTTCAGTTTCTTACATTTGTGTCTGCCCAAATATGCACTTTTTAAACCCATTTTTTCGCTGGTTTTATTTGTGTTTTTTGCTACATTGAATGATGCTACACTGTAATAAATTCAATATATTATTTTAAAGAACAACATTTGGGCTAAAATATTTGATCTAACAAATAAGTAATAATAATTTAAAAATTTCATGTAATTCACCATCTAGAGAAAAGGGGGAGGGGAAGGGGAATTCTGTATTTAAATCGTGCCCCTTGTTATAATTATATATTTTCACAAAAACACGAATAAGTAAATTTTGTTTTTTGTATATTATTTTTTATTTCAACAAAACCAAATCAAACCAATTTATTGAACTGTATGTAGTAGGAGTTATCTCTCTATGATCAATGAAAGCAGAGCTTCAATGAAATAAAGAGTTGTACTAAAACGTATCTTAAAATGGCTCTATACACCCACAGTTTATTCCAATTTTCAATAGAATACCACAAAACATATACTTATCAAATATTAAAATGATGATAGGGATACTATAGGTATTTATAAAGAATTTTAAATTGTTTTTCGTGTTTTTGTAAAATAATATTTTAAAAGTTAACTATTAAGAAATTGAGAGAAATGTTTTTTTTCATATGATTGATATTTCCTTCGGACACCTGAAAATAAATAGAATACTTCTTAACATTCAAAAATTTTATTTTTGGAATTTTTTTAAGTATTTCCCCAAATCATAATTTTTCATATTTTCTTATTCTGTTGACAAATCATCTGAAAAAGCTGCTTGATGTTATAAAAAAATGTATTTTAATAACTGTGACATAAAAAATTTGAATAAAAATCATTGCAAATAAACACAAAAAATATTTTAAATTTTATTTGGTATGAAAGTTCCTCGGGTAAGAGTTATCGTTCCTAAGTCCCAAGGCCCAAACATCTTGGGGACTTTTCATTTCTGAGTTAAAGAAAATTTTCTATATATTACTATGGAATGATATATACATACATATTTCATTATTCATAGGCCTATATAAGTAAATTTATTCGCTTTAATGCAAATCTAAGTCAAATAAATAAAGGGGCAAATTAACTAATAGGATTTATGTATCCCAACCTGAGAGAAATTCAAAGCCACCCTCCCATTCCCTAGCTTATGATGGTTAGGAAAATATGTCAATATTAATGTGGATTAAAGTATATCATAATTAAAATACTTTCACCGGTTTAGAATTTTCTTTCACAGTATTCAACCAAAAATACGTTTTAAAAATTTTTGGAAAGTTAAAAATGCTATCGTCCTCAACAGGATTCGAACTCATGACCTACAGATTAGTAGCGAACCCACTAACCCACTGAGCTACGCTGTAAGATATCTAATTTTGTAAAGAAACTATTAAACAAATTATATTTGATTTTATTGTTTTTTACGATAAATAATACGACACAACGTGAAGGTGTCACATTACTTGTAAGTAATGATTTTTCCAATTAACAAATTAAATCTAAGACTATTCATTTAACAAATTTTTTAATAGAGCGGTCCCCATACAATTCGTCTCAGTTTAAATCAGCCAATACCGGAATTGCATGCTTCCAGATTTACTTTTTTGCGTACTGCGTCATCAAAAAATGGTGTATAGAGCCACCTTAAAACTCAAAAACGCAAACCATGTCAGCTATCTTAGACAATTGCTAGACATTTACTGGGTAAATAGGAGTAACTCCACGTCTTAGACCCTCGAATTTCTTTCTTTCTGACCTGCCAACCCTCCTCCAAGAACAGGAATAAATTCTTTTTAAAAAATAATTAAGTTTATTTCAAAAGCTGTCATTTTGGCATCTAAATTCGATAGTTCGACAAATCAAGTATTGACAAACGTTTTCAACTTTGCTTTAATTTTAAGAAGACAAGTGCGACATGTATGCCAGGAAATACTTCATTAGTTGCATCCACAAAATATGCGACGGTCGATCAAAGAATTAATCTAAGTAGACAATGTCGCTGTCTGTCATATAAATTCGATGAACGCCATTCCATCGGTGTATGCCCGAGTTCAACCCATGCATACTGTCATCTCTTCTAGTCTTAAATTAATGATTTCTGTTCAACAAAACAATATATCCCGACATAATCTGGTACAAATTACCACCAGAATGGTCAATTTGATTCTCATATATTATTTAATTTCGTGGCTCTAGTCCTTTGTCGACATATGATTTTTGACATTATACGGTTTATTGTTAGACAAATACAAAATTCTGACCTGCTCGGGGATTCATTTTTTTTTAAGGATCATATGTATTTATTCTACAATGCCACTACATTCACATCCCGTATGGATCACCAAAGAAAGCATTTTATTGTTTAAGGAATAGCATTACGTTTGGATATTATAATATTTTGTTTTCATTGTACAATTTTTAGAAAATATTTTTATAACTGGGAATTTTGCAATATCAAAAACATATCAAATGTGTAGGTTTTTTTTGCATAAAGAGTGATGACTTGCTTTCTTTATTCGAATTCAAAATTTAAAATTCATATTTTAGTCTCGAAATTTTCAGGGGCATTTACTGGTCGTATACCACTGCCACCGTAAAAATTTCTCTAGTTTTCGAGATTTTGGCCTTTTCGCAATTGAATAGTGAACTGCGTTCTAGAACACAGTTTGCAATTTCAAATTTAGAATTCATATTTGGGGCCCGAAATTTTCAGGGTCATCTACTAGTGGTATTTCAGTACCACTGTGAAAATATGGTGATGCAGTTATCTATAATATCTGAGAATCGGGCTTATATGCAATTGAAAAGTGAACTGCGTTCTGGAACGCAGTTCCCAATTCAAAATTTAGAAATTCATATCTGGAGCCTGAAATTTTCAGGGTAATCTACTGGTGGTATACCATTACCACCATGAAAATATGGTGAAGTGGTCATCTCTACTTTTTGAGATTCGGGCTTATCTGCAATTGATAAGTTAACTGCGTTCTAGAATCTATTTAGAATTTATATTTGAGGCCTGAAATGTTCAGGGTCATCTACTGGTGGTATTACCCTACCACCAGTAAAAAAATGGTTATGTGGTAATCATTAAGTTTAGAGACTCGGTTCCCACTCAATTAACACTATGCGAAATTGAAAAGTAAACGGTGTTCTAGAACGCAGTTTACAATTCAAAATTTAGAATTCATATATATTTGGGGCCTGAAATTTTCAGGGTCATTTAATAGTTGTTGACCACTTCCGTCATAAATATACATATATGGTGAAGTGGTGATCTCTAGTTTCTGAGATATGAGGCCCTTAAAGCTTCAATAATAAATATTTTGTATATATATATATATATATATATATATATATATATATATATATATATATATATATATATATATATATATATATATATATATATATATATATATATACGTGACTTATGCATTTGGTAGACCGATTGTATTATTTTATCTTTATTAGGGAGACCAGTAGATTAGGGAGACATATTTTGGTCTCCGTATTATTTTGACCTTGTCTAAAATGTAATTGGCTTATCTTTAAATGAATGAACGGTGTGTCTTTGCCTAAAATGCATCAATGTGTCCATTATTTGACATCCAATAGTTGCCTTTTGTCTATATTTTTTCGTAAAAAGGAATTCAATCTGCCTCCATCGTATAATTAGCAATGACTATTTTTCTGCATTTAGGAGACCAACGAAAACTTGCAATATTGCAAAAAATCTAACATATATAATTTGTTTAGCCTTTAATTATTCTAAATGAACTTGTTTTCAAAATACTTTTTCACTTTTTATGTATAAAGCCTAACTAGAAAAAAAGTCGTTAATTTCTTGACCATGTTTGAACATTTGGCAAGTGCTCTCCGCCATTTGTTCCGAGTACTCTCGGAACGTCTCGGGTTAAAACAATGGACCTTTTAACGCCAGCGTGTTGCCTTTTAGGAATCAAAGCCATTTTATGGTAAGTACTTTTGATAATCCTACTACAATTGAACAAAGTAATGTTTTTATGAAGTTTTTTTTTAAAATATTCAAATAAAATAGGGCGATAATGTGTGCAACTTGACTATTTTACACCAAATGTTGATTAATCTTCGAGGACATTCGAAACGAAGTTAACAATAAAAGCATGATTTTCATTTCCACTGTACGTTTGATGTAATATGTAATTCAAGGATTTATCAGTACCTTCTCCAGAGCAAAAGTCGTCCCCATTCCCAATTGGAAATAAGTTCACTTCAGCAGCTGTCCAAATTATGATCCCAATTAGTATAGCAGTATTTTTCCCCAACTGGTAAATAGTTCTTATGTTTATTTCTTATCAAAAAATACTTCGTAAAATAACCAGAATGTCCATAAATGTTCAGTATTAACAAATGATTAAACCCATTTAGCAAAACTGCAATCATAAAAGTTTCCAAACACGCTGTAAACATCGCCAACTTTTAATCCGATTTTCCTCTGTTTTTCTAAAACATCGTTATTTTGTGGTATACAGTACAGTACTGTAAATGGAACATGGTTTTTTTTACACACACTAGACTGATATAAAAGTAAAAGGTAAATGTTATGAAATATTTCAAACAGAAAAATACATTCTCAATTTAAAAGGGGATGTTGATAAATTCTTAATAATGTAATACTTTTATGACCAGTGTTGAAGGTGTTTATTTCAGGGAAAAAGACTTGTTCTAATAACTAAATATAGGAATATTATACATATATCTATATTGTGAAGTTAATTAGATTCTATTCAATTAAAGTCTAGCTCTTTGATTTTCCATTATGATAATAAATTCAGAAATCATGATGTATGCAACATATGATTTCTCCCAACTGCATGAAATTGTCGATACAATTTTCCCAATTCCAAAAAAATTGGCATTTTCAAAATAAAAAAAGGCTGAAAAATCCCTGTAATTATATAGCTAGTTTATTGAAAATGGACAGAAAAGTTAACCGAAGAATGTCGCTTTATGTAAATAGATCGACATGAAGAATTTTCTATATTACAGTTATATGTACCAGTAATATTGTTTTAAATTAATTATGTACGTAATGTAGATATATGTACATGTACCCCTTGTTACCTAAATGAATTAAAAGCAAATTAAGATCAGTTGCTCTTTTTCACTTGTATAGTGGAAAGATAGCCGACTATTCTATGTACGAATTGACTTATTATAGGTAAGATAGTCATGCATGCAGGCCTCCATGTTTACAACGGGGATGCTCACCCCACATTTACAATTGTGACCCACATTTACAAATGTGACATCATAGTATCACTCTCGTTTGGCTTTTCGGATATTATCAGGTTTGTAAAATTGTTGGCTTTTGATGATTAATATTTAATGTAAACAATGTGTCTGTAGATTCCCGTTGGGCTGAGTGTGATCTGTTGACCAGGCAAAACATGTATGTCTTGATTACACAGCGTTGTGCACAATGTGCTCTCAAGAACATCCAATCCAGAAGCATGACCAATGTAGCAACACTTTTAAAACTACTTTTTGATACTTGTATTAATTTTAATGTTTATGCGCACCCAGGGCGCCCTTCCCCCTGTAATTGTTGATTTATTAGAATAACGTCATGACATGTTTCATACATGATAGCATTAGAAATGGTCGATGGTTGTAAATATTTTGTTGTTTACCAATTTAATGTATGTTCTCACTAGAACATGCACATATGATATATGGTAGACTATTATCACATTCAACTCTCTCTCTCTCTCTCTCTCTCTCTCTCTCTCTCTCTCTCTCTCTCTCTCTCTCTCTCTACAGCAGCGATTCATCTTATGACCTTTAAAAATCATGCACCTGCACTCTTGCGAGTATACAAAATGTTGTAAAATGTTCGTACTATATATTGTTCGTGCATTGCACTGCGATGATTTGGATCGCATTCAGTCGCGTCTGAATAGTGTGCATGTCCACAATTTTTAAGGAGACTTGATGCAAGCACTAAAACGCATGCAACAAATGCGAGACCTCATGCAATATATGAGAGAGCTCGTGCGAATCTAAAACATTCCGATCGCAAAGAGTTGTAAAGTGCTCATACGCCAATTGTGAATGGGGCTTAATGTAGATGTTTATGAATCCAAAAGTTTTCTTTGCATATAAACAATGCTTTCACACAGGTGCTTGTGGTTTTAATGTAGGTTTTGGAGTTATTAGCACAACCAGTCATGTCAGTGGAGATTTTCTCCTGCAGGAGAAACATTAAAAGGACAGGATGGGGAGGAGAGACTGAAGACAAGCACAGAAAACAAAGTATTTATCTATAAATATAATGGAAAAGAACTTTGGTAATACGATTTATACATATTTACATGAAGCTGGAGGTATGTAGCTCCTGATGTAAAAAAAAAAATTGAAGCAACGTTTATCCAAATTTTTTTTTCAGACCAGGAGGATACAGACCTGCAGCTAAATGTAATATTTTAACATTTATGTATGGCAGTAATGTTTCTAGAAATAACTATAAACAATTCTAATTAAGTCAAGCAAAAATACCAGTAATTATATGCTTCTTATTTAAGGTTTGATTTCTTTTTATGTACACTGTAGTATTGATGCTGTCAGGAGTGAACAACCATACATGTATCTGCCAGTTTGTAAATGATGGCAAGGACGATGCAAACTCCACCATAAACTCAGAGTGTTTAATGGAAGGGAATACCTATGATTGTTTGCTAAGAGAGACATTGTGGTTGGGGAAGAGATACTTCATGTATATGACTATGGTTGTGATGGGAAAAGCTTGCGGTGGCGCAGCAAGGTAGGAAAATGGTTGGATTAATTATACACAAAAAATAATTATTAAGAGAGAGTTTAGTGATTTACAATCAGGCTTTGGATATCTTGTTATCTGGCTTTGGTTTTGTTTTTGCATTTTTTCGTACATTGATTTGTTTTAAACTAATCTAAAAAATAGGTTTTTCTCAAGAATTTAAAAAGTATCAGAATAGATAATTTATATGTTTTTATTGAAAAACAAGCCTAAAACTTCTGTTAGTGTTGTTAAATAGGTTAAAAATCGTGATCAATTAATCAGCAGAATTGGTTGTCTCTTGCCATCTGATGATCGGTCAATAATCGAATCGGTAACAAATTATATTAAATTCAATAATATGGGGCACTAAATTTTATGCTATGTATAATCTAAAATATATAAGTGCTATTTTCACTTCCTTTTAAAAGCTTATAAGACTTTTGCTGTATTTTTATTAGGTAGAATGTTGCACATCTTTTGAGATTGAAGAAAACCCCCAGCTCACAACAGTTTTCATTTCATTCAATACAGATTAGAAAACAAAATGATAGGTATAATATTAATGTAATAAACCCAGACTGAGTATAATTGATTATAAAATCTAAAATCGATTATGATAAATTGACAACCTTTTCAACTGATCATTGATTGAAATTCAATCATCGTGACAACACTAGCCCCTGTTCATGTACCTGGTACATATTTTTACCGGTACTAGTTTTGATTGACTTCAGAAAAGGCTGTGATCCTTTTGATTTTGGTAATGGTTTTGTTAGGTTTTATTTCACTTTATTTTGTTTATAGTTGTTTGATTTTCTTTCAATTTTAACATTATATACGGTTCTTGTGCTGACCTGAATAGATTTATTTTGTTTTCATTATCAAGCACTATTAAATTAAAAGCTTGAAAGAGGTGTCCAGTTGTGCAGTGGACAATGCACCTGCTTATCACCACTGCGACCCAAGTTTAATCCCCATGATCGACAGTTGTTGTATATGATAGGGTACATTGGTCGCCTGCTTGGACACGTGGGTTTTCTCCAGTCACCCCAACTTCTTCCCACATCATGACCCACTCGCGCTAACATCCATGCCAACAAAAAGCTATTAATATAAGTCAGTGTACATTGTGAATCTGTCACTAATGTGGAGAGTCTCCTTTGCAGAACAAAATTGTTTTTTGTTAGATAAATTACAAAATCTGTTTCTGTAGTAAATATGTATATTTTGCAAATTGTTTACAGAATGTACTTCTTGAAAAATATACATTTACATAGAATTATCAGATTTGGTAGGTTAGTTAATTTAAGCATCAATCTGAATTGGAATTCATTTTTCACTGAATATTGGTACAGTCTTGTTTTTGTACCATGGCTGAAAAGTTTGATTTAGTCAGTGGTCTGTTGTCAGATTTATAAAAAAGAAACATCAATTACCAAATGTGGTAAACTAATAATTGATGAATGTTTATGAAAGAAAATTTTCTATATTGTTTTAATTTCTTTCAGTTCCCTCTGATGTGGATTCTGACCCATTTAGTGTATCAAACTACTCGCCAAGTTCTGATTCTGAATCAGATGAAAATAAGAAGGTTTTGGGTAATGTTATTATTTAAAGAATAATTTTGCATCTGCAGTCCATTTTCACTTTGCAAAAAATACCTGAAAGAACAAGAGGCTGAGAGCCCAGTCATTTTAATTCAGACTAAAGTAAATCCATTTATATTAACTAGATATACTTTGAAATGTAGTTGTGTATAACAATCTACATGTTGATCTGGTCTCCCTAATGCTGTGATAATGCATTAGATTTACATGATATGAGTGGAATGTACTGGATGTAATATATTTGTAACAGTTATATTTATTTTGTTTAATCATTAGGAATAAAATTTGCAATGATTTAAAAAAGTAAACGTAGAAGCTTGTATTTACAATACAATATATTGGTATTTTTACAGAGTCCACCCCAAATTCATTGAGAGCTAGCCGCAACACAATGGAAAAACAGGGCATCTTGACCCTCAGAGAAAACAGTGAGCATTTTGAAGCAGGTAAATGAATTAAATTCAATGTTGCAATGTTATTATGTTTTTAAGCAAGAAACATTAATACAGTCAGTTGGGTAGCTAGACCTGAAACGAAGTGCATGCTTAAAATGGCAGGGGGTGTGGGGGCCACCATGAGGCCCCCAGTTGGTCCAGGACAAAGCCCAGGGGGCGAAAGCCCCTGGAAGCTCATGGATTCTGACGATTTTTAACACCAAAAATTAAAGCAGAAATTAAAAGGAATGCTTACTATTTAAGCCTATTTTTAGGCAGTTAAAATTGTTTTGGCTATAGTTTAGGCATAAAATAAAATCACAAAACTTATTAAAAGTTAAAAGAAGAATTTTTTTTTGACATTTGCCTTTGACCCACTCAAAGCTTTTATTCTTAAGTTCATTTTCACATAGTTTATGGTAATGAATATCTCAATAAAGCTGTGATATTCTATCGGGGAAATTTAAAATGTGTAAAACTAAGTTCAACTGCAAAATAAATAGTTGCCTTTTTAGGTACATGCATTGTGTACTGTTTCTTTAATATGGTACTTTAAGACCATATTGTGTGGCTATATTTGGTGCTTAATACGTCTTTGTTTAGCATTGATTTCGGAGAAAGTAGGACCGAGTGACGGAAACGGGCTGATGGAATAATTAAGTATGGACCTTAATACTTGAATTCTTTTTTTATATTTTTTTTTTTCTTTATTTATTTTTTTACTGATTTCCCCCAAATGATGTGCATGCTCAGGCATATAAGCATACATGGTAGCTACGCCACTGGCAGTGTACAATTTACTACTCAAGTCTAAGATTGCTCGTGATCTTGGGGCTTGGTCTCCCTAATGCTGTGATAATGCATTTGATTTCCATGATATGAGTGGAATGTAATGGATGTAATATATTTGTTATACTTATAAGTACATGTATAAGTCATTAGGAATAAGTTTTGCAAAGAGATAAAGAAGTAAACTTAAGAGCATGTATTTATGATACAATATATTGGTACTTTTTTACAGAGCCCACCCCAGTTTCATTGAGATCTAGCTGCAAACACAATGGAAAAACAGGACAGCTTGACCCTAAGGTAAAGCAGTGAGCGGAGGTTGACAATGGTTTTCGAGGGGTGTCAATTTCAATAGATACCCTCCCAAACAGGCACTATTCATTTTATTTTACTGAATGTCTTATTTCTAAAGAAAATTTTACTGCTTTTATTTAGAAATGAAGTAAATTCTACGACAAACCGTACGCTCATAATTTAAGGGCATGTAACAGTTCGTTGTGTTACCAATTGCCAAGTGTGTTGCTAACGCTGAGGGTAATAGAACGGATTACCAACTGCGTCTAAACCAATCAGATTTCAGTATTTAACATTTAACATGAAAGTATAATAAAATTGTTTGTCTGGTCTCCCTAATGCTGTGATAATGCATTAGATTTCCATGATATTAGTGGAATGTAATGGATGTAATATATTTGTTATATTTATTTTTATTAATCATTAGGAATAAACTTAGCAATGATATAAAGAAGTAAACTTAGAGACTTGAAATTGCAATACAATATATTGGTACTTTTTACAGAGTCCACCCCAAATTCATTGAGATCTAGCCGCAACACAATGGGAAAACGGGACATCTTGACCCACAGAGAAAACACTGAGTATTTTGAACAAGGTAAATTAATTGAACTAAATGTTGCAATGTTATTATGTGATCCTGGGGCTTGGTCTCCTTAATGCTGGGATAATGTATTTGATTTCCATGATATGAGTGGAATGTAATGGATGTACCGGTAATATATTTGTAATATTTATTTTAATTAGTCATAAGGAATAAAATTTGCAATGATTTAAAAAGTAAATGTTGAAGCTTGTATTTACAATACAATATATTAGTACTTTTATACAGAGTCCACCACAGATTTATTGAGAGCTAGCCGCAACGCAATGGACAAACAGGACATTCTTGAACCTCAGAGAAAACAGTGAGCATTTTGAACAAAGTAAATGAATTAGAATCAAAGTGGCAACGTTATTATGTATAACAATTAACATGTTTGTCTGGTCTCCCTAATGCTGTGATAATGCATTTGATTTCCATGATATGAGTGGAATGTAATGGATGTAATAAATTCTCCTATATGTAATAATATTCCTAAAAATAAATACACTGTGTTAGAGTAAAACCCCAAGAGATCCGAATATCAACATGGTGTGTAATTTTGAAGCGAGCAAAAAAGTGTTGATTCCTTCAATAATATGAATTAAATATTTAGATGAAAAGTATTTACAGCCTCAGAATGGTTTGTTATGAATAATTTGACTGTTATTTTCAATACAACTTCATTATTTTTCTCAAAAATCGATTCGGAGCGATTCTGCAATTTTCTGCTACATTACGGGTATATGGGAGGCATTCCTGTCAGATTATTATAACTAAGCAGAGTGTAGTGAAATTAATAGCATTATTGTAGGCTTAAAGCTTGGTTATGTAATTGTAAACAATACGGTGTGTCGATGTAGTGAATGTCCGATATCATATGCAATATCAACCCGTGCACGCACGGGTCAAAGTCTAGTAAGAATAATTAATTTTGACTTGTGAAAGAAAGTAATCATTTTAAGATTGATAAAGCCACAAAAGGGGCAACTGTTTCTTTAAAAGATTTCTTGTTTTAAACTTTATTTATGCAATAACGATTCTTTGATCTTTTGCAGTTCCATACCATTGTTTTCCCTCTCTCAGTTCCTGTGATGAAAGAAGTCAACTTGATAGGTTTGTTTCAATCTATTTTGTGAATGTTTTTCTTGTTTGATAATAGGATAGTCATACATATGTAGCTGCAACAATGTAGCCCTCTCCGATTTTTTATAACTGATGTTTACTCCCCCCCCCCTCCCCCCCCCAAAAAAACAAAAAAAAAAACAGGAGAGGGCTACATTATTGCAGCTAGGTGTTAGGCTTCTGGCTTTTGAATGACAATGTATAGATGGAGTTATTTCCTTGTGACTTGTGACAGAGGCTGTAGTGCACAATTCCATTTGACTTTCAAGAAATGTTCAGATAGTAATGAAAATGTAAAGTGTTTAATAACATTTGCTGAGTACCACTTTCAATACTGTAAAAGGGATTATTTACATGTAAGGGAAAATTTACACTTAAGCTTAAAAATGGGTAAAATACCCCCACATTTGCATATGGGCAGTGCTTTAGTGTGGTAAACCACTGTGTATGTATTTCTTTTTCTTTTTTCTTCATTAAATAATTTTTGTATTTGTATACATTTTTGAAATTTTATCTAAAAGGGTGAGTGTCGGAGTTACATGTGCACAATCCTAAAGGTCCAAGTACAGCACCTGAATCACATGTGACTGAAGAAGATTTGATGTCCAAACCCTGCGAGAGTGGACATGCAAATGCATCGGATGTTACACCACAAGGTGATCAGTCTTTTTTTTTTATTTGTGTGAATCTGTGTGTGGTAGTGGTGGGGGGGGGGGGGGTAATAGAAGTCATATTATTGAAATGATAAACACTTTTCTCAATAATTTTCTTTCTTTATTTAAGATGACAATGGTACATTGATTTGCATCGTTTAATAATTAAAACCCATCCATAATGTTTTCTCTTTTCATTACGTTTTATGCATGCCTGTCCTTAGTATTTGCAAAGTAAGATATTCATGATATTGTTATTACAGAGTGCTTCTTTGAGATCGAAGATGATAATGGAACTAAAGTTCTTGCAAGCCCAGTTGCAGCCAAGAAGACTAAAAGCAGCTCAGGTGATATATCTTTGTTGCTTGGTCTATCTATCCACAATTTGATGAATTAGCAATTTTTAGGTCACCTGAGTTTATTGCAATCCGTTTTCGTCCGTTATCGTGCATCTTGCCTTAACAATTTTACATTTTTAACTTCTTCTTAAAAACTACAGGGCTGATTATTACCATTTTTGATGTGAGGCATCTCTATGATGAGAGGAATCTAAATTGTAAAATTATGGCTCTACTACCCCCAGGGCGCCACATGTGGGGCCAAATTTGCAAAAAAAGAACCAAATTTTAAAAAATATTCTTCTCTATTCCCACACATGTTAGGAAAAAACTGGTTGCATAGTTATAATGTCCATGAAGCCCTCTACATAAATTGTGAAATTCATGGCCCCTGGGTCAGGGGTTCAGGCTCTAGAATGGGGCCAGTATGGCCATATAGTATATATGTATTTAATCTTAGAAAATCTTCTTCTCTACCCCATATATATATTTGTTAAAACTAAATGCATGATTATGAAGTCCATATTGTGAAATTCATGACCCCTGGGTCAGTGGTTCAGGCTCTAGGGTGGGGCCAATATGGCCATATAGTAAAAATGTATTAAATCTTAGAAAATCTTCTTTTCTACTCCCATATAAATATATATATATATATATATCTGGTTATAAAGTCCATGAAGCCCTCTACCAAAATTGTGAAATTTATGACCCCCGGGTCAGGGGTTCAGGCTCTAGGGTGGGGCCAATATGGCCATATAGTAAAATGTTTTAAATCTTTAAAAATCTTCTTCTCTACTCCCACACATGTGGGCAAAAAACTGAATACATGGTTACGATGTCCACTAACTCCTCTACTTAAATTGTAGGTCAGGGGTTCAGGATGAGGGGGGAGGCAATATAGTGTTAATGCATATAATGTTATAACATTTTCTTCTCTATTCTCACACATCTGTATAAAAAACTGACCTATAATTATGTTTACCAGGAAGTCCTCTACTGAAATTTTAATTTTCATGTCCCCTTGAGTATGGGTTTTAACTCTAGGGCAGGGCCAAAATGGATGTATAGGTGTTATTGCATATAATGTTAAAAAATTATCCTTTTTACTCCCACACACCTGAAAGGAAACTGAATTCATGATTTTGTAGACCCGATCTTTTAAGTTGTTTGCCAAAATTGTAGGTTTCACAGTTCTTTTTGAAAGATTTCAGGCAGGGAGGTGGCCGTCATTACTAATTTATAATTTTTCTACTCCAGAATAAAACCTAATTAATTAAATGCATATATGAGACTCCTCGACAAGTTTGTGTATGGGTTATATGCTACTCAGGTGACCGTTACAGGAATAGAAACAAATTTCTCATGGAGATTTATAATGTGAAATGTTTACATCTTTTCACCATTCGGAACCCACTTGAAATACCTCATACAATTTTTCAATTATGTCATCCAGGCTATTTCATGGCCGATGCAATGCAAAATCCCTATAGGCTTTCTATTTTGGGTTGTGTATTGAAGCCTAAAGCGGTAGAGGGGGCATTTCAAAACAGATAATCTTGACATATAAGTGGATGAATGTAGTTCGAGCATGAATGTATTTATGAAAATCAAAATATTCAGCAAGAAGTAGTGGAAGCAAAAACCATACAGAGTATGGTATGCCTTGAATCTATACATAGGTATTAATATCCTTTTTACATGAATATGTAACAATATAATAATTCTGATTGCTCATATTATTTTTAAAATCTTTTCAAGGTAAAAGAGAAATCCAGGAGTTTTTGGAAAAACATGAAATGTATTCATTGGAACGGCTTGATGAGAGGACCAAATTTTTGAAGATTAGATCTAAAATCTTCAACGAGAGAAAAACAACAAGACTTAGGACATTTAAAAAATTAAATGAAATGAAATCAATGAAAAAGCAAACATGAATCTCATCATTTTACATATAATGTAACTGTAATGTAACAACAAGACGTAGGGCATGTATGATAATTTATTTTTAGCTCACCGAGACGAAGTTCGGGGGAACTTATGCTATACTGCTGGCGTTGGCGTCCGGACCTGGTAAAAGTTTTTGTTGCAGGTCCTTTATCTTAGTTATTTCTTGTCCTATCTTCACCAAACTTGCATGGATGATGCATCTGGACCTTTTTATGAACTTGAAAAACTTGGATGCTGAATCTGGGCAATGAATTTTAGATGCTGGAGGTTAAGGTTTTTGGAACAGGTTAAAGTTTTTGGTGCAGGTGGCCTTTGATAGCAATTTCTAAATTACTACTGATCCAAACTTGCATGGATGATGCATCTTAAGATACTGATGCACCTTAAAGGCTTGTATGCTGAATCTTAGCCATAGGTTTCGGATGCTGGATGAGGTTATGTTTTTTGGAACAGGTCATATATTAAATTTATTTAGTACTATTTCAAACTTGCATAGTTGATTTAACTATAATATAAATGAATTGCAAAGGTAGCTTCAGATGCAGAGCCTGATCTTCATAATCAAGGATGCTAAAAATATATCTTAGTAATGACTGGTCCTAACTTAACCAAACTTGAATTGATGATGCGTCTTATGATACTGATGCATCTGGCAGGCTTGAATGCCGAATCTGAGTCATAGGTTTTGGATGCTGGATGAGGTTTAGTTATTTTGGAACAGGTCACATGATTTATAGACAATAGCTTGCATAGTTAATTTAACTATAATATAAATGAATCATAGAGGTTGCTTCAGTTTCAGATCCTGATCTCTATTATCAAGGATGTTTAAAAAGAATATCCTACCTCACTCTAACCTGATTGATAGATGTGTTTGTTGTTAAATGATATAACATGATTCATATGATATAGTATTGTCAGATTTGATACACTATTGTTTTATATGATACAATGTTATATCATATATTATATTATAAAAAGTTAGTAGGATATTGTATCAATATTTTTGTGCATTATGATATGATATTGTATCATTATATTGTAATGTAAAGTATTTTTTATTATGATGCAATGTTGTATAAAATGATAATGTATTATATAATATTTTATCACATGCTATTGTTTCATATTATATTGCCATATTTAATATGGTATAATATGATACAATATTGTATTGTAATATATACTATCTTATCACATGATATGATATTGTATAAAATGATATTGGTTTATATATTATTTTATCACATGAAATAGTATTATTTGATATTGGAATATATAATATTGTAACATATGATACGATATTGTATAAAGTGATATTGTATTATATAATATATTACTGTATCACATGATATTGTATCATATGATTTGATACAATGTTGAATCAAGTTATATTGTATGTTATGATAGAATAACATATTATGTATCAAATATGATATAATATCATACAATATCATACTTAAGTATACAATATAATATAATGTGTTACAAAATTGTGATGTATTATGTGATATGACATTGTATCATATATTATGATATTGTATTATGTTATCAAATGCAATAATGTATTTAACATGACACTATGTCATATCATATGTTACAATATCATATTGCATCATTATTTATTACAGTATTTTATTTTTATTATTATATGTGTGTATCTTATATTAATATATGAAATGAACATATGATTATTATCCAATTTTTTAACATATGATATTGTTTCGAAACAGTATCCATAGATATCCAAGATCATTAACTATGATTTTCAGGTAATATGATAAAGGTGGTCTCATAAAGGTGATGCTTTATAAAGGTGATGCCTCGTCTCGGTGCTTTGTAATCTGTGATTACCTTTGTTTCCTATAAGGCAAGAAAGTGGCCCCTAAACGTGATATGTATTGCAAACGACATTCTAATGTCTTTATGTTTGAAAATTTTGAATTTTTTTTAGCTGCATAATCCTGTTCGTCCTTTAATATTTTTTATGCCATGCATTTGATCAGTCATTTTTGCTCCCAGAGTAACTTTTAAACTTTGTCAATTTCTTACATGTGTACTTATTATCAATGTTATTCATTAACATTTATTAATGAATGGTTCATTCAATACGTGATCTTTGATCACCTTTTTTTATTGTTATATATGAATTATATAGAATATTAAGTAAATCAATTTTAAAAGCTTTATTTTCTTGAAATGTATGAAATTTGAAATATGAAGGTTGAAAATAGATTATGAATATTTTGATTTCATAAATTTACAGATCCTTACATACATGATTTTGTTGCACAGAAAAAAATGAAACTGTTGTAATTGAACTGCAAGTTCAACCAAAATAATGGACATGTTATGTACACTGAATTTTGAATGGAAATGATTGCTCTATTAATAAATTTGAAATGATTAATTGTTTAAACTTTCAAAATTGAACTAATGTTTACACCCTGGTCCATAAATTATAAATGAAATCTATTTGAAATTAGTTTAGATGATTAGTAAAGTTTGTTCATGAACTTGAAATGTTTTTTTTTTTTCATTTATTAATGTGAAATTCTAAAACACATTAGGATACATGTAGAATGGATTGAATTGAGAAGATAATCTTCAGTAGGGACGCAAATTTAAAATGCTACATATTTTCCCCATTTTCGCAAATTTCGTGACATGCGAAAAAAAACCGGACTGTGAAAATTAAAGGGCTTGCAAATCACGAATGTTATGGTTAAAAAAAAGAATGGTCTACCTAAACCCTAATTAAGTAATATTAATAAAAATGTATTATCGGTATCCCATAGCCGCATAAGACAGTAGCAAACTATTAGAGGGACAATATAGTATATTTTAAGGGCTAATAGTAATGAAAAATTAAAACAGATGTGAGATTATTGCCATTCCACAGACCTCTAAATGACCATCTATGAATATTAAAAGTCCACACCATCAACTATGTGAGATATTAACAAAGCTTACATATACATGCACATGTACACAGTGACCTTGCATTATATCTTAATTCTATGTTGCGTGGCGATAAAAAATGATAGAGCACTTGCAAATCATGAAAATTATGGGGAAAAAGAATGGTCTACTTAAGCCATAAAAAATATATATGAAAATATATGCACGGTCTCCTTAAGCCTTATGAGAGAGTAACAAAATATTAAGGAGACCATTTTTGCTGTATTTTTTTAAGGACAAGATATATTGAAAAATTAAAACACATGTAAAGTTAATTGAATCTTGAAGACCTCTAAATGACTATTTGCAATAAAAAATATGCACATATAAAAATTTTGTATATTGTCTCCCTAAACTACATTTTAGGGTATGGTCTCCTCAATGCCTAAATCAGATTTATATATATATATATATATATATATATGGTACGGTATTAGATAATATTAATTTGCAGAGACACCAGTATAGTTACATGTACTTTTTGTTATATGTTTATTTACAGATGGTTACTCACATGCATATACAGAACAAGAATTTGATTAATTCTGATAGTATCTATTTTTTTTCTGTATTTTTAAAATTATAATATATTACTTACACTTGGTTTACAAACTTATTTACCTTTCTTTTTATACAGATTACTGATGATTCATGCGCGTATCTAGTCGGGGGGGGGGGGGGAGGATTTATTTAATTTACATAGTTAACCTATAGCAAATTTGCAATCGGGCACCCCCCCCCCCTTTGGCTACCCCCACCCCCACGGATTAGGAATTTCATGATTTTGGGAATTCAGCTTTCTGTTTCTTCTTCTTTCTTTCTTTCTTTCTTTCTTTCTTTCTTCTTTGTTTTGCTTAAATGTCAAGATTTCTGATGATTTGTGTAGCCTCGCCCCCTCCGACTTTCAATTTGGACCCCACCCCCACCCCCCCCCCCCCCTGAAAAAAATTTCTGGATCCGCGAATGTGATTCACAAAAAATTAGAAAAGAAAAGTAAGAATCAGATTCGTGTTAATTAAAACGGAAAAAGTACCTCGTACCAAAGCATGATTAAAACCACCCCCTTATCACTACCCACGTCTGTACAAGTAAAGAGAAGGGGGTTGTGTTGATCAGACAGAGTGCTCGTGCATGTACCCATATAACATAAATAAAGTAGGCCAGAAGGTTTATCTCAACCAGGACGTAAATTACACAGGTCTCGTATTTTCTCACTATTATCCCAGGGCGTCACCAGATTACCATAGAACTAAAGGTAAGTTAGAATGATAATTTGTTTGATACAGTACAAAAGTCATAACATATATTTCCCATGACGGTACAAAAGTATACATATTTCCTAGCGTATTATTGGATTTACATGCAGTTCAACATTTATAATTTAGTATAGTTTAGTAAGGTGTCCAAGTAGTGTAGTGGACAATGCACTCGCTTTTTACCACTGCGACCCAAGTTCGATCCTCGTGATGACAGTAGTTGTATGTGAAAGGGTATGGCGGTTGCCCGTTTGGACACGTGGGTACTCTCCGGGTACTTCGGCTTCTTCCCACACCAATGACCCCCTCGCGCTAACATCCGTGCCAACGAGAGATATTAATATAAGTTGTAGAACTTGTTTATCAATCGTTGTAAAATAAATAAAGTTCAGGTAAAAAATTAGTATATACTGCAGTATATGTATTTCATATGTACATGTATGTAATATTTTCATTGTACTAAACCGAAAGTAGTGGCCATTTTTGTAGTTATATTGTGCCATGGTCAGATATCCAATTTTATCAAATTCTTCTATTTGTTTCGCACTTGTTAATAAAACAACTATCATTGACAGTTATTGATTAACCCCCCCCCCCCCCCCCCTAAAAAATGATTTGTAAAGGGAAGCTATTTACCTTATGATATACTAGCATTATATTTTCTGTTCACTATTATATAAATATTAGACGTGTATACAGCAAATTCCGGATTCGGGCATGTACATAACTAAAATAGTAAATACGGAATTGACAAATAAATTGTCTCTAACTCAAAGTGTGACATTACAGTGCATACCGGTATGTCACAATTCCTACATGTATCTGCTGAAGATTATAATCAATACATGCATACAATTTGAATACATGTATGTGTGTAGGGGGTAGATGAGTCTTAACTGTAGTTTACGTCAATCTCAAAGTGTGGTCAGCAACAAGCGCGCTAGTTTGCATTTGTCACAAGATTTTTTGTCCTGCACGTCTAGATGACCGATTGGTTAGCGCTCACTGCTACGAAAATTGGTTCGGCAGGTCTGGAGTTCAAAATACCTACAGAGCAATAGTCCATATCTAATGATAAATTATAATTTTACAAAAGTGCATTCTGTTTAAATAAAATAATACTATTATGATCTTTCCTCACCGGCCACTTTCTTAAATGCATTTACAATTTAAATGTTATTGTTATAAATATATAAACAATGTATTTTCAGACGTCTTTGCACATGTGGGTGCGTATAGCTAGTACCAAGTATATATATATGGTACGGTATTAGAAAATATCAATTTGCAGAGACACCAGTATAGTTACATGTACTTGTTGTTACATATTTATTTACAGATGGTTACTCACATGCATATACAGAACAAGAATTTGATTAATTCTGATAGTATCTTTTATTTTCTGTATTTTTAAAAATTATAATATATTACTTACACTTGGTTTACAAACTTATTTACCTTTCTTTTTATACAGATTACTGATGATTTATTCGCGTATCTAGTCGGGGGGGGGGGGGGGGGGATGAGGATTTATTTAATTTACATAGTTAACCTATAGCAAATTTGCATCGGGCACCCCCCCCCCTTTGGCTACCCCCACCCCCACGGATTAGGAATTTCATGATTTTGGGAATTCAGCTTTCTGTTTCTTCTTTCTTTCTTTCTTTCTTTCTTTCTTTCTTTCTTTCTTTCTTTCTTTCTTTCTTTCTTTCTTTCTTCTTTGTTTTGCTTAAATGTCAAGATTTCTGATGATTTGTGTAGCCTCGCCCCCTCCGACTTTCAATTTGGACCCCACCCCCACCCCCCCCCCCCCCCCCCCCCTGAAAAAAATTTCTGGATCCGCGAATGTGATTCACAAAAAATTAGAAAAGAAAAGTAAGAATCAGATTCGTGTTAATTAAAACGGAAAAAGTACCTCGTACCAAAGCATGATTAAAACCACCCCCTTATCACTACCCACGTCTGTACAAGTAAAAAGAAGGGGGTTGTGTTGATCAGACAGAGTGCTCGTGCATGTACCCATATAACATAAATAAAGTAGGCCAGAAGGTTTATCTCAACCAGGACGTAAATTACACAGGTCTCGTATTTTCTCACTATTATCCCAGGGCGTCACCAGATTACCATAGAACTAAAGGTAAGTTAGAATGATAATTTGTTTGATACAGTACAAAAGTCATAACATATATTTCCCATGACGGTACAAAAGTATACATATTTCCTAGCGTATTATTGGATTTACATGCAGTTCAACATTTATAATTTAGTATAGTTTAGTAAGGTGTCCAAGTAGTGTAGTGGACAATGCACTCGCTTTTTACCACTGCGACCCAAGTTCGATCCTCGTGATGACAGTAGTTGTATGTGAAAGGGTATGGCGGTTGCCCGTTTGGACACGTGGGTACTCTCCGGGTACTTCGGCTTCTTCCCACACCAATGACCCCCTCGCGCTAACATCCGTGCCAACGAGAGATATTAATATAAGTTGTAGAACTTGTTTATCAATCGTTGTAAAATAAATAAAGTTCAGGTAAAAAAATTAGTATATACTGCAGTATATGTATTTCATATGTACATGTATGTAATATTTTCATTGTACTAAACCGAAAGTAGTGGCCATTTTTGTAGTTATATTGTGCCATGGTCAGATATCCAATTTTATCAAATTCTTCTATTTGTTTCGCACTTGTTAATAAAACAACTATCATTGACAGTTATTGATTAAACCCCCCCCCCCCCCCTAAAAAATGATTTGTAAAGGGAAGCTATTTACCTTATGATATACTAGCATTATATTTTCTGTTCACTATTATATAAATATTAGACGTGTATACAGCAAATTCCGGATTCGGACATGTACATAACTAAAATAGTAAATACGGAATTGACAAATAAATTGTCTCTAACTCAAAGTGTGACATTACAGTGCATACCGGTATGTCACAATTCCTACATGTATCAGCTGAAGATTATAATCAATACATGCATACAATTTGAATACATGTATGTGTGTAGGGGGTAGATGAGTCTTAACTGTAGTTTACGTCAATCTCAAAGTGTGGTCAGCAACAAGCGCGCTAGTTTGCATTTGTCACAAGATTTTTTGTCCTGCACGTCTAGATGACCGATTGGTTAGCGCTCACTGCTACGAAAATTGGTTCGGCAGGTCTGGAGTTCAAAATACCTACAGAGCAATAGTCCATATCTAATGATAAATTATAATTTTACAAAAGTGCATTCTGTTTAAATAAAATAATACTATTATGATCTTTCCTCACCGGCCACTTTCTTAAATGCATTTACAATTTAAATGTTATTGTTATAAATATATAAACAATGTATTTTCAGACGTCTTTGCACATGTGGGTGCGTATAGCTAGTACCAAGTATATATATATATGGTACGGTATTAGATAATATTAATTTGCAGAGACACCAGTATAGTTACATGTACTTGTTGTTACATATTTATTTACAGATGGTTACTCACATGCATATACAGAACAAGAATTTGATTAATTCTGATAGTATCTTTTATTTTCTGTATTTTTAAAAATTATAATATATTACTTACACTTGGTTTACAAACTTATTACCTTTCTTTTTATACAGATTACTGATGATTTATTCGCGTATCTAGTCGGGGGGGGGGGATGAGGATTTATTTAATTTACATAGTTAACCTATAGCAAATTTGCCTCGGGCACCCCCCCCCCCTTTAACTACCCCCACCACCACCCCCACGGATAAGGAATTTCATGATTTTGGGAATTAAGCTTTCTTTTTCTTCTTTCTTTCTTTCTTTCTTTCTTTCTTCTTTTTTTTGCTTAAATGTCAAGATTTCTGATGATTTGTGTAGCCTCGCCCCCTCCGACTTTCAATTTAGACTCCACCCCCCTGAAAAAAATTTCTGGATCCGCGAATGTGATTCACAAAAAATTAGAAAGAAAAGTAAGAATCAGATTCGTGTTAATTAAAACGGAAAAAGTACCTCGTACCAAAGCATGATTAAAACCACCCCCTTATCACTACCCACGTCTGTACAAGTAAAAAGAAGGGGGTTGTGTTGATCAGACAGAGTGCTCGTGCATGTACCCATATAACATAAATAAAGTAGGCCAGAAGGTTTATCTCAACCAGGACGTAAATTACACAGGTCTCGTATTTTCTCACTATTATCCCAGGGCGTCACCAGATTACCATAGAACTAAAGGTAAGTTAGAATGATAATTTGTTTGATACAGTACAAAAGTCATAACATATATTTCCCATGACGGTACAAAAGTATACATATTTCCTAGCGTATTATTGGATTTACATGCAGTTCAACATTTATAATTTAGTATAGTTTAGTAAGGTGTCCAAGTAGTGTAGTGGACAATGCACTCGCTTTTTACCACTGCGACCCAAGTTCGATCCTCGTGATGACAGTAGTTGTATGTGAAAGGGTATGGCGGTTGCCCGTTTGGACACGTGGGTACTCTCCGGGTACTTCGGCTTCTTCCCACACCAATGACCCCCTCGCGCTAACATCCGTGCCAACGAGAGATATTAATATAAGTTGTAGAACTTGTTTATCAATCGTTGTAAAATAAATAAAGTTCAGGTAAAAAATTAGTATATACTGCAGTATATGTATTTCATATGTACATGTATGTAATATTTTCATTGTACTAAACCGAAAGTAGTGGCCATTTTTGTAGTTATATTGTGCCATGGTCAGATATCCAATTTTATCAAATTCTTCTATTTGTTTCGCACTTGTTAATAAAACAACTATCATTGACAGTTATTGATTAAACCCCCCCCCCCCCCTAAAAAATGATTTGTAAAGGGAAGCTATTTACCTTATGATATACTAGCATTATATTTTCTGTTCACTATTATATAAATATTAGACGTGTATACAGCAAATTCCGGATTCGGACATGTACATAACTAAAATAGTAAATACGGAATTGACAAATAAATTGTCTCTAACTCAAAGTGTGACATTACAGTGCATACCGGTATGTCACAATTCCTACATGTATCAGCTGAAGATTATAATCAATACATGCATACAATTTGAATACATGTATGTGTGTAGGGGGTAGATGAGTCTTAACTGTAGTTTACGTCAATCTCAAAGTGTGGTCAGCAACAAGCGCGCTAGTTTGCATTTGTCACAAGATTTTTGTCCTGCACGTCTAGATGACCGATTGGTTAGCGCTCACTGCTACGAAAATTGGTTCGGCAGGTCTGGAGTTCAAAATACCTACAGAGCAATAGTCCATATCTAATGATAAATTATAATTTTACAAAAGTGCATTCTGTTTAAATAAAATAATACTATTATGATCTTTCCTCACCGGCCACTTTCTTAAATGCATTTACAATTTAAATGTTATTGTTATAAATATATAAACAATGTATTTTCAGACGTCTTTGCACATGTGGGTGCGTATAGCTAGTACCAAGTATATATATATATGGTACGGTATTAGATAATATTAATTTGCAGAGACACCAGTATAGTTACATGTACTTGTTGTTACATATTTATTTACAGATGGTTACTCACATGCATATACAGAACAAGAATTTGATTAATTCTGATAGTATCTTTTATTTTCTGTATTTTTAAAAATTATAATATATTACTTACACTTGGTTTACAAACTTATTTACCTTTCTTTTTATACAGATTACTGATGATTTATTCGCGTATCTAGTCGGGGGGGGGGGATGAGGATTTATTTAATTTACATAGTTAACCTATAGCAAATTTGCCTCGGGCACCCCCCCCCCTTTAACTACCCCCACCACCACCCCCACGGATAAGGAATTTCATGATTTTGGGAATTAAGCTTTCTTTTTCTTCTTTCTTTCTTTCTTTCTTTCTTTCTTCTTTTTTTTGCTTAAATGTCAAGATTTCTGATGATTTGTGTAGCCTCGCCCCCTCCGACTTTCAATTTAGACTCCACCCCCCTGAAAAAAATTTCTGGATCCGCGAATGTGATTCACAAAAAATTAGAAAGAAAAGTAAGAATCAGATTCGTGTTAATTAAAATGGAAAAAGTACCTCGTACCAAAGCATGATTAAAACCACCCCCTTATCACTACTCTCGTCTGTACAAGTAAAGAGAAGGGGGTTGTGTTGATCAGACAGAGTGCTCGTGCACGTACCCATATCACATAAATAAAGTAGGCTAGAAGGTTTATCTCAACCAGGACGTAAATTGCACAGGTCTCGTGTTTTCTCACTATTATCCCAGGGCGTCACCAGATTACCATAGAACTAAAGGTAAGTTAGAATGATAATTTGTTTGATACAGTACAAAAGTCATAACATATATGTCCCATGACGGTACAAAAGTATACATATTTCCTAGCGTATTATTGAATTTACATGCAGTTCAACATTTATAATTTAGTATAGTTTAGTAAGGTCCCCAAGTAGTGTAGTGGACAATGCACTCGCTTTTTACCACTGCGACCCAAGTTCGATCCCCGTGATGACAGTGGTTGTATGTAAAAGGGTATGGCGGTCGCCCGTTTGGACACGTGGGTACTCTCCGGGTACTTCGGCTTCTTCCCACACCAATGACCCCCTCGCGTTAACATCCGTGCCAACGAGAGATATTCATAGAAGTTGTAGAACTTGTTTATCAATCGTTGTAAAATAAATAAAGTTCAGGTAAAAAAAATTAGTATATACTGCAGTATATGTATTTCATATGTACATGTATGTAATATTTTCATTGTACTAAACCGAAAGTAGTGGCCATTTTTGTAGTTATATTGTGCCATGGTCAGATATCCAATTTTATCAAATTCTTCTATTTTTTTCGCACTTGTTAATAAAACAACTATCATTGACAGTTATTGATTAAACGCCCAGGCCCCCCCTCAAAAAAAAATGATTTGTAAAGGGAAGCTATTTACCTTATGATATACTAGCATTATATTTTCTGTTCACTATTATATAAATATTAGACGTGTATACAGCAAATTCCGGATTCGGGCATGTACATAACTAAAATAGTAAATACGGAATTGACAAATAAATTGTCTCTAACTCAAAGTGTGACATTACAGTGCATACCGGTATGTCACAATTCCTACATGTATCTGCTGAAGATTATAATCAATACATGCATACAATTTGAATACATGTATGTGTGTAGGGGGTAGATGAGTCTTAAATTCAGAGTTTTTAATGATTTTTGATAACAAATACAATTAATGAAATACATGTAACCTCAACTAACTTAAAGGCACTTTTACCATTACAGATGGCATTATCTGAATCCCAAATACCACCCGACGCCCAGCATTATTTGGTGTGTGGCACTGAAGACTGTGATAAGAACTGCCAGTTTTACTGCAATGACTGTCACCTACCAATGTGTGAACAATGCAGAGATGACCATCAGAAGAATAAGAAAACCAAGAATCATGAAGTGGTCCATTATAAACAACGCAAACGTCGAATTCCTGTAGAGAAATGTAAGATCCACCCACTAAAAGAGATAGATCTTCTCTGTGGGGAATGCCAGATTCCCCTTTGTTCTAAATGCACAGCCACAAAAGAACACCGCGGCCATGTTTTTACTGATCTAGAAATTGTCTTTGCTGAAAAGGTATCACAATATCAAGAGGAAATTGTCAAAATTCGAAACTATTTTGATCCAGTTTCTCAAGACGTGAAAAAAGAAATTGCTGGAGATGTCAAAGAAATAAAGAAGATCGTGGAAGGTATAAGAATAGCAATGAAGGCTGAATCTGACTCTGTTAAAAGAATGGTAGATGCAGTCACATCAGATAATATAGAACAAGTCAACAAAATAGAACAGTCATTATTACAAACATTAAACGACCAAAACCAAGAGATAGATGACTACATCAACTATCTCAATGACTTAATCAAAACATTTTATGGTTACTTATCTCCCTCAAAAATAGAAAATTTAACATTTTTTCTCAAATCAAAAAACTTTGAAATTCGACCCGTGCCAGAGACATCAAAACCACTCCCACCCATATTTACTGCTGGTCAATACAGCAAGGAAGATGTTGCCAAACTACTGGGTAGAATAACTGTTCCTAACACTAAATCAGAGAACAGAAAAATAAAACCAATGGAGACTGTCCTTACACAGTTGATACCTACAGAGAAACAGGGGAAACAAGACAGAGATAAATCTGACGTGAACCAAACACTGTCTCTGTCTTCCTCTGTCACTAAGGTCAGAGAGTACACAATACCAGGTGTTGGCAATGTATATCATATATCACTGGGTAAATCAGGCAGACTCTGGGTCAGTGATAATGAAGGTAACCTTGTCCAAACAGATCTACAGGGAAATCAGCTACAGAAGATACAAACCAGTGGTGGATGGGAAGGCTACCACACAGTCACACAGGACGGGGATCTGATCTATACAGACGGAAAGAACAAAGTCATCAATAGGATAACACCGGATAATACAATCACTGAATTCATTAAAACGGGAGAATGGACACCACTCGGTATACACTGCTCCCACATCAACGGGGACTTATTGGTTGGGATGGAGACAGGTGGAGAGCGTAAAGTAACCCGGTACAACAAGACAGGGACAGAAATACAGAACATACAGAGAGACAACAACAAACAGGAACTGTATAGTCTACCACACTACATAACAGAAAACATCAATGGTGATGTCTGTGTATCAGACTATGAGAAACATGCTGTAGTGGTTGTGGATAAATCAGGACAACACAGGTTCTCCTACACAGGTCAGGGGTCAGAGTTATCTCCCCATGGAATATGTACTGATGTACTCGGTCACATCCTGGTATGTGATACATATATATTCAGTGGCACATTTCATCTCCTGGATCAGGACGGTCATTTCTTGTCTCTACTACTCACACCACAACATTTGGTAGAGTACCCCTATGGTGTGTGTGTGGATAATGAGAACAATCTCTGGATGGGACAACGTGACACCAACACAGTGAGAGTGTACAAGTATCTACAGTGATCAATATACATGTATGTCCATACAACAACTAGGTTCCGTGTGTATGTTGTGAGACATTATTTAACAACAACACTGTTCTAGTGTACAAGGACTGGTACATACACAGTGTACATTGAAATACATGTTTATCATTTATGTTACCATGTTTATTCGTATATGTATTTTTAGCTCACCTGAGCTGAAAGCTCAAGTGAGCTATTCTGATCACATGTTGTTCGTCGTCCGTCTGTCTGTCTGTCTGTCTGTCTGTCCGTCCGTCTGTAAACTTTTTTATATTTTGAACTTCTTCTTTAAAACCGCTTCTCCAATTTCAACCAAATTTAGCACAAAGCATCCTTATGGGAGGGCGTATATAAATTGCAGAAATAAAAGTCCGATCTGTATTCAAAGCGGAGAAAACCTTGAAACTGTAGAAAAAGGGGGTGCATTTTTAAAAATCCTCTTCTCAAGAACTACTGAGTCCAATTCAACGTAGTTTTGCATAAATTATCCTTATGGGAAGGAAGTATAAATTGCAAAAATTAAGGGCTAAATCTGTTTCAAATCTGAGTTATTACAAAAATAATAATAAAGGAAAGGCGTGTTTCAGCTTTGGGTTCGGCATCCGGTAAAATGGGTAGGCAAGACTTGGCCTGGGCAAAACAAAAGATCAGCAGTTATTAATCTGCCAATCTCATTAAAATTTCAGGATATTTGATGGACCAGTAAATTTGTATTCGCTGTAAATATTGCAGCAAAATAATGCGTATTTGGAATTGACAATTGCCGATCTGGCCCGACTTTTATTTTGCCACGGCCCGGGTTTGCATACTGTCTGTTTTTCCAGAAACCAACTTTAACAACTAATTGTATTGTAAACATAACCTTTCTTCGTCATTATTACTCCTACTGTACATGTGGTCCTTGACTGTGTTTGTGTTCATTTGTACAACCTGATTTTGAACCTCAAATACCAGTGAACTGGTTTTGAGTGAATAAAAGAATTGAAAATCTTAGGTCATTCTTTTTTTTCCATTTTAAATGCTGAATAGGAAATACCAAGTTAAAAATCTTAAGCTGAATGTTATAAACTCATGTGAACAAAATATGACTCAAACCTAGGCGAACTGTGAGCTCTGTATCTTGCTTATAATTCTACGATTGACGCTGACATTTTCGTTGAACATTAGAAATTCTATATGAATTGGAGTATGTTAAATACTTGTACAAACAAAATTAAAGAATGATATTATGCATATACCTACTCTCTGGGGCCCCCTCTTTACTGTAAATTCCTTATTAAACGCGAGGAATTTACATCCGCGTTAAATCGCGAGAAGCACCCCTCGCGGATTTAAAAACCTCGCAATTATTTTGTGAGAGTTGATAACTATATGAAATATGGATAAATGTTCCGAGTCCGCGATTTAATTTTCTCGCGATTTGATAAAAATATAGAGGGATCGCGGAATTTAGTACTCGCGTAATATTAGGCATTTACAGTATACAATAAATAATGTGAAATCCACATCAATTTTGATAGTTTTTCAGACACGAGTAAATAAAAACGACATCTTTTAAAAAGTTTCCATAGTTCTGACATATTCCTGTTGCTGGGATAAAGTAATTATCGCTACTCCTAAGAAAATATCACAGCGGAAAATTATCCTAGTTTGTACGCGAGGTAAATAACAGTCATTTAATTATAATGGACAAATTAAATTTTTGAATGTTTTTAATTTGAGGAATTGAGCACACTGTGGTACATCTTCACATCTTTACATGTAGGATTTTTTAAATAAAATACAATAACTATAATATATATATTTTTTAAATACAATAACTAGTAAAAAGTTGATGAAAAAAAATGTACGTATATGCTCTCATATATTTTGATAGCTTTACAAAGTGGGGGGGGGGGGGGGGGGCAGAACAAAAATATAGGGAATTGGAAGTTAACAACCTAACAGTGTACCCCTACCAAATGTTTAGTTCTATATCTTGCGTAGGATTTTCTTATTCTGGTAACAAATAGTATTTCATGAAGGTACAATGTCAAAGATTACGTGTATGCAACAATAAGTGTAAAATTCGAATACTTGACAATATTTATTTTTTGTTATTCTACCAAGGGACCATATGGCACAATATCTTTTGAACGCCCATTGTTGCTCAGGTGAGCGATGTGGCCCCATGGTCCTCTTGTTTTAATTACTGTAATTAATTAATATTTTCATTGCTGATTTATTAACAAATAAATATACATGTATTGACACTTTTGTTATAGCTATTGAAAATTGCCTGACTAAATCTTGACAATAAAAAACTATCAAAAAGACTTTCATTACAAATGATTGTAAATGATGTTATCGAACAATGATTGAATTATTGGGAATATTTTTCAAATAATATTTTAAACAGTGACATTTATAAAGCAAATATTAATCCATTGATTATCATTCATACACACTGATCGCTTAAACAATAACAGATTTTTCTTTTTTACCTGTCCTAATCTAATCAGTGGCGGAGTCAGAATGGGGTGTACCCGGCGTGCCCTCCCCCCTCTAAAATTGTCAAAATAAAGTTAAATCATACTCCTTCGATCAAACAAAATGTACAACTTGCGAGTCTTAAATATGAACTTTTTGGAAACTCATGGGATTTCTCTGCATTAAACTGATTTCAACGGTGATCGAGTATAAAATAAAAATAGTCCCGTGTGTAACGTACACATCAAGCCCATTTTAACTACCCTCTCCTTGGGTTTAAATGTGACCAGTCATTCGACTTTAAGTTTTTTGTTATACAAGGTAGAGTTTAAAACGAGCTTTCCAAACGACCCTTTAAAAATTAAAAATCGTCCCCTGGGCCCCCCATCAGGGTTGCTGAGACCCTTTCCCTCGAACTGGAGCCCCCCCCCCCCCCCCACAACTTCATATCCCGGATCCGCCCCCTGCTAGTAGTTTTCTGAAGATTGTTGAGAAAAACAGATTGCGAGAGGAAATATCACTATCACAACAGTGTAACTTTAAATACTTCATTCTGTGTTTACCATAGTATACTTAATCTTCAAAATGCAGGAGCTTACATGGGCTTTGCCATTGGGGCCTCTTAAGGCTCTTGGGCCTCTTGTTTATAATTAGTACCCTCTTTAACTTCAAATCCGGGATCCATCCCTGGTTTAAAACTCAAGATTTTAAAAAATAACCGGATAATTTTGTTTCATTTTTTTATTTATTTATTTTTTTTTTGCTATTCAAGATTTTGGACAAGTTAGTACTTCCGCCCTCCTATCGTTGGTAACTCACGTGCGATTTACATCAGTTCTCTTCGATCATCACTGAAGGAGCTTGTGTGCTAAAACGATAAAGGGTTTACGCCGATAAGACACCCCCAACTTTCGATTTGCTTTCAACGTCAATCAGAAATGTTATTGTATTATATGTACATGTATGTAGGTACATGTACATGTAAAAATAAAAAACAAACAAACAAAAAACATTGGTTCTCGAGTCTGTTTTCAAATATCTCATTGAGTTAAAATCAGTGTATAATGATTTGGCAACTTAGTCTTCTAAATTTCTACCACACGCGTGCAAAACATCAATTTATTTATTTACACATTCATTTTTTTAGTGTATAACCGCGTGAAACGCCTTCGTATCAACTGAGGACTGCAACGAGATGACGGGTCTCTGCGTGTACTGGCAAGGTCCTTGTTGATCACAAGAACTATTAGAGTTTAATGTACAAATGTACAATCATTTTAACTCAATTCTCAAATGATACCCGAGGTTACATGAATTATAAGGTAGTGGAGTGTTAGTTCTACATTACTACCGCTGCGGGGAGATACCCATAAATTGTGGGTTAATTCTATATCCGGGTGCCTTTGCAAATTCTCCATCATGAACGAAATCAAGGACAATTTTCTCTTTGTTCTCAAAATATACTATATTTAAGGGGGATTAGTGGATATCTTGTACAATTGAGGATACGAATGTAAACATTTCTAGAACTGACTTGTTTCTGCCCGAAACTGGCATAAATGTTGCCAAAAGATATAAAAGCGATAAATATGCAGTCTTACATGTCATTTTGTTTGAAAAGTATGCATACAAGAACAAGACAATGCCTTTTTAATCAGTCAGAACAGCTGTCGAACTGCGCAGCTACAGACATATTTTGAAGATTTAAAAATTAAAAAAAAATATGATGAAGGTTCATTGGTGTCCTCTCTACGGCTAACAAATTTGATGTCTACGGGTATTTTGTATTGCAGCAGACCCGGATGATAACATTGAAAAATGAGATATTCCGAGTGACCTCCAAATGGAGAAAAGATGTAAACATTCCCCATTAAATCTCCATAATAAATCTGTTTTCGTTCCTGTAAATATTTTAGAATGAAAAATGATAATGTTCCCTTTCCATGAATTTCAATTGAACATCCTGCACAGGTATTTGTATTTCTACTAAAAATCACACAAATGTGCTGCATAAATATCTTGGGGCAGACTTATAGAAGAATAATCAAACACTATTTATGTAAAAGCCAGATTCATGGTGCAAAAAAAAAAATAAATATAAATGACCTCGAGCTATCGAACATGACTGAAGTGCAGAGATAGTTACATATATGTATTTAAATACACATGTATATTGAAAAATATTATTTAGAACTGTTGGTAGCTTAAAGATCGAATGAGCCAGGAATTCATATTCAGGTAAATGTATATACATGTACTTCATTGTATAATTTTTTCTTCATCTTTTATCAAAGTGCTCTTAAAATCCAAATCCAAAATCGATATATCTTACAAACATGGCATAATGTAAAAAAGAGAAAAACGTTTATTATGGTAAGACACAACAATAAATTGTTTTTTTTTGTAAAAGAATCAACAACTTAGCCCAACTATGTATAAACTTAGCAAAATTTTAAAAAAAAATATCCTTATCATTTGTTAATCATTTTTTTAATCAATTTAGTCTACAAAACTCACACATTAATAGCAGTTTCTTTTCATATAAAGCTTCAAAGTAAATATTTTATTTGTTGTAGACAATCACGTGTCAGGGCAATCCAACTTCTAATTTCCCAGTTATCGTCATATTTTTCATTTCACCTCACACGTGCATCTCACCATTTTGGAAACCACGTGAATTCTCAATCGTATGAAAAATTACGAGGACGAGCTTATCAGGTAACCAAAAGATTATTTCTAAATCGATTTATATCAAACCTTTAATCGTTTTTATATTTAAAAAACGTATAACATGTATTACGTGTTACTGCAAATTGAAAAAAAAAAACTAACATAGAAAGAAACCGGTAAACATTCAGGATAATTTATGTAGCTTTACGAGAGTTGATAAACAATAAGACCTGGCGATGTTTTCTATATTACTACTTCTCCTTCGGCATAACAAACAATTTCTGGAGATATGCGAATCTCCTTACCTCCCTTACTATCATGCAAGCAATGTACATGTATTATAAAGAGGTTTAAATTCTAATTAGAATAGGCGAATAAGATGGTTACATTTATTTTGGTTTAATCGTAAAATACCAAAAACAAAAACAATTAATAGATAAAAAAAAATGAAAAAATAAAAACAATCAGTATTTTCCCATTTCATATATTACTTCCTTACATTACAGTCCCCGCAACCTTATTTTTCACAATCCTATCCTATCGTATCGTGCGTGTATACTGTTCTATCGTGCGTTAATTCTATCCTATCGTGCGTTAATCCTATCAGGTTTATCGTTCATTTTTATACCTGCGCAAACATTAATTTTTATGCAGTTTAATTTGTTTTTTATGCATCATATTTTACGAAAACAAACGTATTTATGATATAGTTTATATTTTATTAAAACCGAGTTGTATTTTAATTGAACCTGTTATTTTCCGTGTGATATTTGTTTCGGGCTGAAATGTTCTCGGCAATCGGCTAGGGTGTGTGGTAATGAAACGATTATTAAAAAATCGTGGAATATGTATCTGCGTAAATATTTATCTAATTTGTATGTAATATAATTCATTTTTAATGCATAATTTTCTTATTCAGAAAGAAATGTATTAAACTTTCATAATAGATTTTATATTTTCTTTAAACAAAAGTGGATTTGTATTTTCGTGTGATTTGATCTCAGGCTGAAATATTCGCAGTGATCGGCTAGGGTGTTCGGTAATTACAAACAATGTTAACAATACAGAAAATTTATTGATTATTTAAGCACATAATTTTAGTTTAATACACTCTATAAATGATGCAACAATGGTTAACAACTCGGCAATTGTTACTGAAAATAAATTCCACGTAAATCTTTATTTGTACGTGTTCTTTCTCAAATTCTGCCATTATCAGTTTATTCTGGAAGATCGTTTAAAGCGATGATACGTTTATCATGACCATCGTTTATTCTTTCCTATCGTTTAACAATCCTATCCTATCGCATATGTATACTGTTCTATAGTGCGTTAATCCTACCCTTTCGTGCGTGTATACTGTTCTATCGTGCGTTAATCCTATCCTATTGTGCGTGTATACTGTTCTATCGTGCGTTAATCCTATCCTATCGTGCGTGTATACTGTTCTATCGTGCGTTAATCCTATTGTTTCGTGCGTAAATCCTACCCTTCGTTTATCTTGTAAAAAATAACGTTGCGGGTATTTAAATCCATCAAGACTTAGTACGTATGATTCCCTTTAGTATTACGAACATTAATTGTTTATTCATAGCTCTGTACAAACTGACAGGAGTAAAATCTGCACGTTCCGTTTATTATCAAATCGAATTTGGTGATGTTTTTCCGATCGCGTCGCTTTCAATTCAATTAGCTACGTCATGCATAAACAATACCCGCACCTTAACCACAAACTTTCTTATTGGTGGATGCAGCTTACCGCTGGTTCGCTGACTGTCGGAGTTGGGCCATTTGTCGTATATTTGTGAAAATACATACATTCGGTGCATATATAGCTGTAAATAGCTCTAGGAAAAAATAAACTTGGGTTTGAATTACATATGTACATGGCAATATATTATGTACAGTGCATACTTACGAAAAACTTGCAATTCACGGCGCATGAATGACGTTAGTTTTGAACAGATGAAATTAAATTTCCATTCGTTAGCTCTGCAAGATTTTGAGAAGATTTTGGTATTTAATTTCAGCAGATTTACAATAACTAGTTAGGGTAATTTCCCCTTATTGTAACGTCAACGTTCAAGTCGGTCAAGTGTCGTGTGTTTTAGCCTGTTTCCCTGGCTTACCCATAATGTTCCGCAACAGTAGCATTATGGGTAGGCCAAGGAAACAGGCTAAACAGGGTATTTTTGGAACTGCATTGTGGGTCGAAATTTACTGATGCCAAAAACATCTTTCGGATCAATGTGTAAGAAATCAATTGTGACGTCACTCGAAAGGACAATAACTCCGTTAGTCTATGTGATGGAATTACGTTGTGCCAGCAGTACTAGTATATATTTACAATGCATGTACATAGTCTTTAATTATTTTTATCTGCAAGAAAAACTTGTTCTCGTGAGAGTGTGAAATGGAAAACTATATTTACTGTAACAGGGAACTGCTGGTCCGATAAAAACAGGGTATTACTGGTCTGAGCAACTGACGGAAAAATCCGTTGAATCAATGTGCAACTACATGTACTCCGAATTTTCTATTCCTACACGCCTTGCCGGTAGAGTTCGCTTCGCTCGCTAATATATTAGTCAAAATACTGAACAAACGACTAAAAGATAATTGATACATTTACCATTATGTTTAATTTGGTTACCTTTGCTAACCAGAACCTACATGTACATGCATCAACTCCAACAGACAATGTACTTATAATATACAATCAAAAAATGGTAAAGAGGTACATTTATAGATTGTAATATTAAAGGCGTACTCATAACCTTTACACTTAAATGGGAGATGGAGAGAAAGTATGATCGAATTGCCTGAAATCGTGATCATTTGTCTCCCCCCCCCCCCCCCCGGCTGCTCTGTTCCCCTCCCTTTATAAAAATGGGAATTTAATTCTGTTAAAATAACCAACACATCAACAACAACAGTCACACCAAATAACAACTTTGAAAATCTTGGGGACCATTATCATGTACCAATTTAACGATATTCAGTCAATGCGCCTCTGTTAACAGGGATATGGCCACAGCTCAAACAGATCTACCGCAATGTCGGCCGCATTTCCATCTCTCTTAGCCGTGATCAAAATCTGAAATCCAAAAATACGTAGCAACTTAAAAAACTCATTAGTTCCATATCGGAGGAAATTCAGAAACACGAAAAGCTTCTCTCTCTCTCTCTCTCTCTCTCTCTCTCTCTCTCTCTCTCTCTCTCTCTCTCTCTCTCTCTCTCTCTCTGTACCTTAGTTTGAGAATCAAGTTTGAGATTAATTCCAGGAACTTGTATCCAGACGTCGCCCTGGTCTGTGTTCTCGGTCCACTTAGTTACCGCTGACTGGGTTCCGTTCTGTGTGAAAACCGTCAGATCCCCCATTTGACTCCCGGACATGTGATAATAGAATGTCAGGCAATATGATCGTGCTGCAAGATATTTTCAAATGTATATCTATAGAATATTTTCTCTATTTCTTCAGAAAACCAATCGTGCTTCACAGCTCTATTGAACTAAAATATACAAGATCCATTTGTACGACACTAGTTTATCAATCGATCGAAACCTTCAGCAAACTTCTTAATACTACATTGATTTATTGTCGATAAAATATGTTTAAATTTGGGTTTGAAGGAATGAATTACATGTACATGTATAATAGTACAAACTGAATTAGTAATTTATCAAAATACTATTATCTAGTATAAACCTTGGATTATAAAACAAATGAAAATAAATGGTGTTGTTCGTTGCAATGCAATATAAGAATTTTTATGTACAAAGTTTGTTTGAAACTTAGACATGTACTTATAAATAAAACATGACGCATATATATGATTATATTTCATGATAATTATTGTGATCGAACAAGTCAATAGAACGTGGAACACAGAAAGTAATTATGTACATTACAATCCTTGAAAACCTAGAGGAGGATCAATATTAAAAGAAAATTGTTCACGTAATAAAGTCATACAAGAAACTCATATTTGACCCCCCCCCCCTTCTTTTCCCTGCATGCAGAGAACAAACCTGTGAAGACTTTGGAACTAATCAGTGTTACCACTTCGTTACGCTTCATTGCAGCAGAGTCCATGTATTTGTAGAAACTACCAAATCTGGCTCCATTTGGTCCGGTAGTGCCAGTGTTTGTCGGGCCCTGTAAAAGTCATATTTATGAATTAAAATGTATTTCCTCCCAACAAAACAATTTGTTGACTAAAAATTCTCAGTTGAAATGTTACAGTACCATGTACAAAAAGAGTTGCAACTCTAAAACATGTTTTTATAATGTTTACCGTGTTTCGTATCCAGTCACCATCATCATCTGCTAGATCCTCCGTCAGAAAACACGACACCTCGGGGTCAGCCTCAAAGTCACAGTAATCTTCATTACAGAAATTGTGTAACATTAGATTTGAGTGTGTTGTAAAAATGATAAGTAATAAGATTTAGACGGGGGTAAATATTGTCGACTTTTGAATACGACATATGCTGCATGTCTGGTAAATTTAGCAATTATGGTCTTTTTTTTTTGCATTTTTACGATAACTATCACGTACGTTCCAAATAGAAATCACAAACCACGAGAGATTATTTTAATCACATGTTCTAATCATGTTCTAATCATGTTTAATGTGTTAATTACTATTTTATCGGAAAATAATTCAAGGTATACGTTTACTCTGAAAAAAAAAATATTTTGTGTGTTATAGACCTATCATGGTAGTGCTATTTTTCACTTTCAAAAAAGTAGGTCAATGACCTACTTTTGGATTTAATGGCCATTTTTTTTTTGAAAACTTAAGTAAAATCCCTAAAAATTTTACACTATGATTTAGATTTTCTTAATTGCGAAAATAATACAAATTGCTACATAAAAAATTCATTCTATGAATGATAGTGACACAAAATTTATACAAAGCATCAAGTTTTCATTCACAATTTTTATAAATATTCCTGTCCGAATATCCTCTATCAGTTTTTAAATCTCTACCCATTTTTGATTTAAAGAAAATACTGAATGATGATAATACAAAATAGTTTATAGTATTTAACTAATCATATTCACCTTACTCTGCTGGCATTAAATTTATATGAAGTCAGTGATCAAAATTTTGAGATATGGTGCGTTCTATCGTTTTAAGCATTTTTAAATATTTTTATAGTGCGTGCCACACGATTATCTAACTGAAAAAAGTGCGATAAAACCAACAGAAAGTATTCAAAATTATTTTGAGTAACATATAAAATCTTAACTTATTTTAAAGGTCTAATGACCACAACTGATAGCAAAAAATTAAATTATAAAATATGAAGTCAATGGCTACCAAAGCTATACTTGTACATGATTGTACATAAAATGGGTTGGAACAGTTGTTTTATAAACCACTATTTAATCATTGGATGTATTAGCCAATCATGCAGTTTGTTGGTTACAAACATGCAAAACTTCTAACATGATTGTAACAGAAATACACAGTCATGTATCATCATCACATCATCATCACAGTGTTACATCAAAAATCCATCGTATATTGAGCTAAACATGTGATAAAAGTAAATATGCTACATACCGTGAGCAACGCATCTCTCCAATGCACGGTCGTAAAACTGCCCCGCTGCACATTCCTAAAGCAAAATAAACATTTATTTTCCAGGTTCGAGCAAATTTTCTTCTAATTTTATTAAATTGCTAAGGTATTTTGATCATTTTCCTGTTTCCAATATTGTTATATAATTTCTAATCTGGACATGTGTATTAAGAAGACTTAATAAATAGAAAAGCTAATGTATTGATAATTGAATAAGTTTGAAAAATCCGGGTTTGTCATTCTTCCCACTTATTTTTTAATTGATTGAACAAATGAAAATAATAAAATTTGTAATTGTTTGAAAAATCGTATCCTAAATACGCTTTGAAATGTAAGTCTCTATATATAAGTTATCTTAAGCTAAATACAATGCATTGTTGTTGTTTTGTTTTTTTTAAATGAGAATCACGTTAAAAAATCTTCAGTTATCCTTAATTACAAGAACTATTTTTTCTTGTTTATTTAGGCCTTTGTTCCGCAAAAAATAAAGTCCTTTTTAGATTGTAACTTTTGATTCCTTTTTTTATACAAGTTATAACAATAACAACTATTGTAAAAAAAAAAGGGGGGGGGGGGGTACGCTCATTTAGTTTCCTTACAACTTGATATTATGGACCTTAAATCGAATATACTTTTGAAATGTTGATAAGTCAGAAATCAGACCAGATATTACGGTTGCAATAAAAAAGAGCAAAAGAAAAAAAACCAATAATACATGTTATTTTCTCAAAAAACCTAGTAGTAGTACAAATACAAAAGCCATCTATTCTCCATGAACGACTGACCTCTTCTCTTCTCTAAATAGAATATTAAAATATGCCATACAACTCTACATCTATTAGTATAAACGACATAAGCCCCCCCCCATCCCGGTTAATAAATATAATATCCTTACGATCTGAAATCGTTGGCAGGTCGTTGCCACGTTCTGTTCCGTGTACAAGGAGTCCCAGCCTCGAATTAGGCGACAATACGTCCCACATACATCTATGGCGTTACAGTCAATGTTAGACATACATTCACTGACGCAGGAACCACGAAGGTAGTTCACGGACTCTGTAGATACATTGGAGATGATTTGAATGGCATTCGGAGCAGAAACGTCTTTCGTATACCTGAAATTCTCACATTGTTCTGTTCCGTAAAATATGGAGAACAATACCAGTATAACTTCCCGCGCCATGGTTAACAAACTAACTTATCGTTATAAGAGATTTTTTGGATCGAGAATTAATAGGCACGTGTATGATGAATAATTTACAAGTTGATGATGACGACTATGTAATCTATCTCGAAATATGACACAAGTTATCTTCTTGCTTCACGACAGATCTGGATACTTGATACACGTGTCTCCATGTTCGGATGACGTCATGGTTAAATTCCAATCTTGGTATCAATGGCACACTAAAGCTCGCTTTCCAAAGCCAGGATTTTTAATCACGACTTTATGATATATTGATTTATTCTCAATTTTACTGCCCTGAAAAATGTATGGGATGAAAGCCTTTCACAACATTGTGTCAGCACCAAGCAGAAGAATATGTATGCACTTACTGTTGGCTGGGGTTCTACCAGAAATTACAATTTTATATGCAAAGAGGAAAATACATCGGAAGCTAAAACCATCTTAATTTTTTCTATATTTTCTTTTAAACGCATATCGGTATACTTGAGATTACTCATCATTACGAGAGTGGGATAGTGAAATTCCTTTCAGGGGACAAGATTCATGTTCTAGGGTTTGGCAGGATTTGGCTTTGCCGAGTCCTAGACCGGGAATCTTGGCTCTAAGTGGATTAATCCCACACGAGTATATAATGAATTAACTTTTATCGCTTTATTTTTTATTTAAAAAAAAAAAGTTTTATGACTACTTTCTGTAATGACGTTTAAAAAATTAATCTAGGTTTATCCCACCGCGTTCTTCAAATAGAGCAAGTCAAAATGAGAGCAGAGTTTACGACAGTTTTTTTGTTTTCAATATAAATATGGTAAATTATAATTCATTAAGCAAAACAATTACTTTCATGTTAGGAATAATCTCAATTCATCATTTTGCATTTCCCTACAGCAGAGAGGGTTTGTTTACGTTAAAGAGCGGCGTAGTAATACACGGTGTAAGACAGAAAAAATATTACACTGCTGTCTCACACTTGAAAAACCGATTTCACACCGGTAATGATGCGAGAAAATAGTATATTTACTGTAAAAATTGATCTTTAAAGCTCTTGATTGATCACCATATCGGCTTCAAACTATTCTTTGTATGGGGTTATTGACAAGTTAAATATCCCAATTTACTCGTAGAATATTTAATGAATATCTGGAAAAATACATTTTATGGATAACTGATAGGGTGATGCTCCGTTTGACATGTACTTGTTGACACATTAACACAACACATTTTTTCAGGAATTAGAATGGTCATTTATTGAGGAAATAAATGACAAAGAATATTTAAACAAAGGAATGTAACCAACTAACAATGCTACACTCCAAAACAAAATACATGTATGCACAATACATACACAAAAAGAAATGTAGTTATAAGAAAAACTACCTCATCAAGCAAAAACATGTATATACAATAGTACTGTTTAGAACCTAAACAGTCCAAAGGTTAAAATAACAGTACCATAATTAATACCAGAATCAAGTCAAAAAGTACCTGATGAAACAGATACAAATGTAAATTGTTAAAAAAGCGTCAAAGATGGGGCCATTGCCGTAAATTGTTAAAACAGCGTCAAAGATGGGGCCATTGCCGCCATATAATTTGTAAGACAATTAGTACGCTCGTTTTAAAACATATACACTTTAAACACATGGAGGAGGGGAGGGTGGCGGTAAGGCTTGCTCCGATCTCCTTTACAGAATAAAAACAATGGCGAATGACGCTATCTCCTAGCGCATGCGCAGACAATGTAAATAATACTAAGTCATACACAAAAGGCGCGAAATACAAATTAAATAAAGAAGATCATTATCCATAAACCTTTTATGTTCATAAATATGTTTTTACCGATACAATGTAAGGGAATGCTGATCAATAAATACCTAAACAAAAACAAAAAACCCAGCCTCTTTATAAATGTCTATAAAAATATTTCTAGTTTTGCTTATACATTGTACCACTTGAAAATCAAAATTTTGATTACTTAAAAAGATCGAGAAAGTTCTAGCTACGTGACCCACATACGAGCAAAGCTGGTCTTGAATTTACAATGATGATAAATAATACGTAACGAAGTAAAACTTTGGTCATCATCTTTATTTTAAAAATTAGTTTAAGAAAAAAAAAACATCGAAAAGTTATCATTCTTTACCAGGACTCAAATATTAAAGCGATAACTTTATTTTACAAATAGGACATTCAACATAAAACTGCACTTACTTAATTGTATACATGAAAATCAATTATGACCTTATTTTACAAATAAGAATATAAAATTGCACTTATTTTATTGTATACACGAAAATCAATTATCTGTCTGAATCATTTGTAAATGATATTATATTGCATAAACACGAAAAGTAAATAAAAGTATGAATGTGAAGCTTCTATCAGAAAATGTTTGATGTTTATGTCTAATACGTTTGATTTGAAAACAAAAGGTTATTAACAATCTTTTATGAATGCATTTATAATGATCAAATGAAATTAGAGAGTCAGAATTATGAGCAAAATACAGGACTCACATTTTTTTCTCTGTCATTTAACAGGGCTCTTGCCCTGTTTTGTATACATAGGTTTAATCTACCGGTAGAAATATGTTTAAGCAGATTTGTGAATCTTTTTATTCATTTTAAATGAAAATAAACAGTTAACACATTCAATTTAGGTCTGAAACTGAAATTTTCACTTTATCATTCAAAATGTAAACAAAAGCTTTGTTTACATAGCAAAGAACTGTAAGCTCTGTAATTTTCTTATAACTCAACGAATGCCAATGCAAGTTTTATTTACCATTAAAAATGAATTTTTGAAACATTGTAAGCATTAAAATCGGAAAAAATAATTTTTACCAAAATTGTGTCCCTACCCATTTAAAATGAATTGGTACTGGCAAAATTAACTATTTTTGTTGTTACATCATTCAATACAATATAATGTCTGATTATCATAAATACAACGCACAAATTGTAATATGAATTTCATTTTTTTTTTTCGTTAATGCTTCTTCAAACTTTATATTTTACATTGGTACATGTACCTCTCAGTTATATGCAAGACTTAGTATATTTTGGAGCAATTCTTTATTCAATTTAAAAAAAAAGAATTTCTGTTTCGTTCAAATATCAAGCCATGAAAGTTTCTAATTATATTTTATGTGCAAGTTTGAATTTTGAGCGTCTGTATCAGAAATTTAAATTATTAATGTCATCAAAGTAACATTTATCGCACATTAAAATTTCCGTTTGTCAGTTTTGTCTGTTGTTTTTATCTTTTAAATGGTACATTTGAAGTTTTATTTTTTTAAAATTATTTTAAAAGAACTTTACATTTTAAGTGGGTTTTTTTGTCGTGAATAGGTATGAAGGCTAGGAACCGCAATCCATGTTTTTATTTGAACGTTAGCGGAGATGAATTAACAAGTAATAAACATTGAAATGAGCCCGATGTACCATTTTGATGATAAAAAATATTTAGAGAGCAAAATAAAAAAAAAGAAATAACCACTAAATTATATATGTCGAAATATAAAATAGCCATAAAGTACTATCAAGCTTTTTTTGATAGTACAACATTTTCCAGGATGTTTCCCTCTTTGGCATCAAACTCCTTCTAAACAATATAAAAAGTGTCTTGTTTACGTCTTCTGCGGTTGGTGAACTATCATCAAGTTGTTAACTTTGAATGACAGTGCACTAGACATTCATGAAGTCATTTTCTACGGGCATGCAAATGGCCAAAGTTCAACGTAATCGATCGCAGTATCGCCAGTGAAATCGGATCCTTTAGTGGCCTCGATGGTAATCTAAATCAGGGAGAAAAACACATTTCATTGTAAGTTCAATGACACTATCTAGTAATACTGTGCCGGATAATAATTTGTAAAAATGTGACATTTTTCTTATCCACTTAAGATACAGTTTCATAAAAAAAATAATATGTATAAACAATAACTAAATGATAGACCATTGTCTACAGAGTGTATTGCCACTTTTCTATTTCGTGTGTCTCGCATGACAGGTAAGGTAATTACCTTTGAAAATTAATATATAACGGGAAAATAATTCTTCTTTTTTTGAAAACAAAAAGGATTTCTAAAAAAAAAATTATATTTCCTAAGAAATAAAAAAGCATTCTTCCAGGAATTTAATTCAGACATCCAATTTTAGAGCAAGGAATCCACTTTTGTATAAAATTTAAAAAACCCTGTCGGTTCACATGCTATCGGAAGTTAAATTTCTATTCTTTTCCAATAGAAACATTCTGAAAAAAAAGAATGTTTTTCCTATCAGAAAAGTTATTTTTCTGTGAAATTCATTATTAAAAGAAAACAATCCATCTGACAGGTGAGTCACATATAAAACAAAAAGTGGTTATAAACGTTGCAAGCAGTGGTTTATCATATGGCATAGTTGTATTTTTCGAAACACTTAAATACCTTAAAGCTTCGTCGAATGCAAAAATGTACCTCGGCATTTGCTTAAGGGGATATCTGCTCGTATGTACATATATGTACAGTACAGATCAGACCCAACCTAACACCATAGTAAACACCAACTAAACCCCGGGTTTACTTTCTGGGTTTACTTTGGGTTTACTTTTTGGAAATGTGGGTCCACTCGGGGTTTACTTTGGGTTTACTTTGGGTTTACTCGAGAATTGTTTTTGGAGTCACCTATACGCAATGAAGTGTGAAGCAGACCTGTATTTTATCTTATCATCCTACCACCTGTAATTTCTGCCCCTTGTATATTCCGAATACACTTGTAGCGTCTGCTTACAGGGTATTCTTCTGATCGTAGTTTACTCTCTGTGTCCACTCTGGGTTTACTTGGGGTTTACTCTGGGTTTACTCTGGGTCCACTCTAGTAAACCCACAGTAAACCCAGAAAATAAACCCAGGGTTTAGTTGGGGTTTACTTTCTGTTAGGTTGGGTCTGATGGGTACTGTAGGCAAAATAATGTTTATTGTTTTAACTAACTTGTTTATGCCAAAGATTGTATGACCAAAATTTTTGTCAAAAGATAACAAAAATATCAAATATGATATTTATTTTAATATTAATGTTAATTATAAGTTCTGATCAGTTTTTGGTATGAGAAAGTCAGTTTAAGAAATGATAAAAAAAATTTTGTCCACACATAAATAAAATGGCCGACCTCATTTTCCCCTTATTATGTTAAGGATAGTATTACATGTAAGGAGAGTAACATCTGTGATAGTTATTTTTTCGCGGTTGTATAAGTTTGGTTCTTGTAAACACGTTTTGCCTTTAATTATTTTACTTTTGTTTGGGAGTCCAATTGAAGGTTGACCCCAGACAGATGGTGCCAGACGTTGCCTTGGTTACCAGACAATTTCCAGCGGTCTATGGCGGCGTTGTTTCCTTTCTGAGTTCTGATGGTGAGAGTGTTTATGGTGGCCCCATACATGTGGTAGTACATCGTTAGGCAGTAGGTTTTAGCTTGTTAAATGAAAGTTTAAAGTCACTGCACATTTATTGCGATTCTAAATAAAATACAAAAAATCACAAGACAAGATTCAAATAGTTTCTCTTCTATACAAAATTGATTGATTAATATATTTATTAGATATTAAGAGGGTTTTTTTTGGTAACGTGAAGACATATAATAGTCATAACACTATCTGTATATGGAAGTATTTACATATACTTATATATATATATAGATATATATATATTTATTTATATATATATATATATATATATATATATATATATATATATATATATATATATATATATATATATATATATATATAAAGCACTAAAAATGGCTAACGACACGAACAATAGAAATTGTCAAATTTTCGGGACAACCAGTCCCTTCTTCAGGACCAAAAAATAAATTACATGAGTACAAAACAAAGAAAACAAAATCTAAAGCTACTACTAAACTACTTGAGAAACTATAAAAAAGAACAGCTACATTATAAACATTTGTTCACATTCTTAAAGAAGGTGTTGCTACTGTCGCCGATCGCTCTGAAGTAATCAATCGACTGCCAACTTCACGCCTGATTAAGTTAATTAGCTAATTAAAATTGGCGTCCGAGTTAATTAATGAAAATTTGAACCCCCGTTGTTAACTCGTACGGCACTTATGATATAGACTCGAATTTTGATTAAAAAGAGATAAAATTAAATGAAAAAAAAAATTACAAATAAAAGGTAGTAGAGAAACTAATAAATGAATGGAAGAGGCGCAGTTGACAGATTTCATGAAATTACTATGTGGCTGTCAGGTGATATATGGATATGAGACGTTCATTTTAGTGAAGTCCATTTGTTTGTTCATGCCATCAGGTCTGAATGATTTGAGTCTGTGCATCCAGTTTAATGTAGCTGTTCTTTTTTATAGTTTCTCAAATAGTTTAGTAGTAGCTTTAGATTTTGTTTTCTTTGTTTTGTACTCATGTAATTTATTTTTTGGTCCTGAAGAAGGGACTGGTTGTCCCGAAAATTTGACAATTTCTATTGTTCGTGTCGTTAGCCATTTTTAGTGCTTTATATATTCAGTTTACTGGCTTGGTATCTATATATTAGATCCGACACTTTAAAGATGCCTAGTGTTGTTGATTCTATTCAGGGCTTTATATATATATATATATATATATATATATATATATATATATATATATATATATATATATACCCTTATCATATAAAACAAATATTTTTCATGGATATGACATATTGAAAATAAGTTCTGGTTACTATTACACACTTGATATTTCAAAGTTTGGTGTGAATAAATGCATGATATTCAGGTACGTAGCATCGTTTTTAAAGTGGGGGGAGGGGGTACCTAAACAAAGTTGACAAGCATAAGAAAAAAGGAAGAAATTCTCAAAATCATGAAAAAATCAAAATTCGCATAGTGGGAAAAACAGTAGAGGTGAGTATTAAATTCTTTCTAACTTCAAATTTACTGTTGAATTCCTTATTTTCACTTCCATTTATTACATACTCTCACAAAAGTGGGGGGGGGGGGGGTCCCATTATACTTCATTTTCTGTATGTAAATTACAGACAAATGTCTGCTGCGAAAACAGGGGAGGTAGAAGGCCCAATGGTCCCTGTCTCCCGCCCCCGCCCTTTGATGCAACATGCCTGATATTATTATCTTACCATTAAACCATGCTTATTATTGTTAATAAGACGTTTTATTATCATTTAATCGTAAATAAATCTACCAAAAAATAATACAACTGTTGTTCATATTTCTAAGACTCGTGAATAAAATAAAGTACTATTGAAGAAACGTAAAGCTATCATTTGGAAAAATGTCCCAGAAATGGCAATCAAAATAACTATTCTCCTTTTTTGTTTAATATTTCAACCTCAGACTCTCGAACTAAAATCTAGAGATACGATTTGGAATACTTTAAACAATATTTTTTAAGAAAACTACAAAACTATTTTTGATTTCATCTTAGTAAATTAACCTTTATTGACAGAAATCGGACTCCTCAATATATTAACAAACTGAATAATACGCTGACTATTATATTATTTTTATGTGTATAAATGATTTATAAGAATTATTGGAAAGTAATGGCAGTGCAGTGTACCTTGAAATGTCTTTGAGCTCTCCAGTATTGCTCTATGTCCGGACGCAATTGTGGATGTTTCAATGTATTTGTAATGCAATCCATGATACGCTGAGGTAGGACCCGTGCCAACGGATCCTGTCGAACCCTGTGTTAAATAAACCATTTTTATTAGAAAGGACTTGAAAATTGGTCCTTTGTATCAATCACAGATAATTGATTGTTATTAACTAATCATAATGTTGTAAAGATGAACACATAAAACAAAAACCTTAATTGCTGCATTCAGATATTGTAGCCCCAATAAAGGTAATAATCATTGTTATTTGTTTCCAAATAACCCACCCACCTTTAACTTACTCCTTTATAAACATGCTTTTAAAATAGGAACGCTTTGATATTATGCATAATTTTGTTAACTACCCACCGAAAGAATGGTCCAATCAAATTCGTCCGATGGACTCTCGGAGAGAAAACAAGCCGATTCTGGATTACTCTCAAAGTCGCAATAATCTGAAATAAAGATAAGTCAAGATAGGAAATATAAAACAAAGATTAAAGTAAAATTGAACCTCTAGTCTATTGCAACGCTCAATGGTATTTATATCATTGAGCGGCGGTGTATCATTTACGGTTAGTACACTTCTATCCTCTAAGTATGACGATTTATTAAGGAAACTATTTCTTAGTTTGTGAAGAAATGACATTTGGATAATGTTTAAGACTTACAGTGCTGAAGACAAGATTCGTTTTGTCTGTCATAAAAATATCCATCTTCGCACATCTGGAAAATTTACATTGTATAACATTAACTCAACAATTCATCAAAAAATCTTAAAAAACATTATACGAGGGTTGTTCGAAAAGTTTGCAGACGGTTTCAATTGTGAGCGGACTGTGATATCAGAGAAAACTACCAATTTTAAACGTAATTTTTAATAAAAATGTAAAGGTTTGTTTGTTTTAAAGCACCATAATAATATACAGCTTAATTATCATTAAAGATATGTTTCACGGAGCAATTCAGTTTTTTGTAATTATTTTAATTTTGTCTACGAGCAAGAAAATCAACAATGGAGACCAAAGGGTTCGTAGATGCTGCTTGACATGACCACATAAGTCTAGAAAATTGGTTTACAAATGGCATCAAAGGTTTAAAGATAGAAAGACTGATATTTTTTATGACGAACAGAATCCCATTCAGCCCGGATTTTGCAGTTATGGATTTCGCTTAATCTCCTTCTCAAAAATTAGAACTGCTTGAATAAAGATTTTTGGACCTAAAGGATCTACGACATGCCCAAAAATACTTGTTAAACAAACGTGACAAGTTTATAATAAGATGCATTTTATAAATTGATTACAAAGACACGAAAAGTGTGTGGAACTGAAAGGTGTTTACTTTCGAAAAGAGTGATAGGTTTGCCTTCCAGTTGTTTGACGGTACCTGACTTCATTGAAATATGACATTGTACTCCGTAAATTTAATTCATGTTAAATTAAATCGCTGTAAAATTGAAAGAAAAAAATATTAAGATCATCTGATTTTTTAAACAATCATTTTCAATTGATAATCATTTAATAAAACATACCAGAACGTCTTTTTTCAAAGTACACAATAATGTTTCCGTAAATTACTTTTTCCACGAACCTTTCTAACGACATCCGTATTTGTAATTGTGTCTGCGTTATTGTTTCTTTAATACTGATGAAATTCGGGATTCATTCCCGACAACATTATATTTGAAAACGTAAATTCGTTCCTTTTTAATTATCTTTCAAAAGAGAGTTAACCCGACTTAATTTTTTTTTAAAGAAGAACAACGAATTTTTTAAGGCCAAAGAGCAAATTAAGTGCATAAAAATAAACCAAATGATAATTGAATCTTAAAATGCTTTTATTAAGAAGACTATCCAATCGACTAAAAGAGGCAAAATCGTCCATTTAAAAACTTTTTTCAAGATTTTGTTAATTACATTAAAATAAAAAGGTAATGTATTCATACAATGTCATATCTTATCAAACAAACAGATTTTTTAGCAAAAGTGCATATTTATATTATTTATCAAAGATAATTTTTAATTGAAAGAGGCTAATTGTTTTACCATTTGGAATCGTTGACACACTCCTTCAGATACGTTTCCTGGCGTTAGGGGTGTCCAGCCTCTGATTAATCTACACTTCAAATTTTAGAACAGATGTCAATAGCGTTACATCGTATGTCTTTGGTACATCTTGAAGCACACACGCCAAATAATTCTTGTCTAGAGGTTCCTGGGTATGTTCCAATCACTTGAGCAGTGGCAAAGAAAGACACCTCACGTGGGAGGTCAAACTGAATACAGCCATGGATTAACTCAACAAAACCGACCATCATCGGCAAAGCTCTTAGAAATTTCATTCTGCTCCAGTATATGAGTTGTTGAGATGTGTTGTGGGCTGCATATAACAAATAGTGTTGATTGACCTACAGTGTACGGTTAAACCACACAGATGATTAAGCGATTCTCCGGTTGAGGATACGCTATTAAAAAGTTTCATTTTACATTAATACTACATAGGTTAGGTGCGTCTTTAGGGAGATATTATTTTGTATACAACATGTTTGATCTTTAAAATGCCCCCACAGGATCTACAGAAAAGCAGACAGAATGAATTATATATTACAATATCTTGCACCACTTTTGGATACGTATCAACTTAATAAATAAAATTATATTTCGCCAGATTTATTCGTCAAACACACTGATGATATATGTATGTGACTGTGGCTTGGCCCAGATTTACGTACGTTGCATGATGATACCAACAATCTTTAGGCTTTACAATCCAGCATATAAGGCAACAGCTAATATGAAAAGGAACAAACTTTATTTCATAACCGCTTGTAATGAAATCACTTAAAATAGCTCAAGTATTTGTCTTTCTAAATTTATTTTTTAATGATACACTGTACCGCGTGTAATCACATTTATATCTTAGACTCTTTTTTAACTATTCGTATTGATTGTAGATATTTAAAAATAGTTTTTGTTTTGTATGTTATATTATACAAATAAAAGCTATGAAATTTTTATTAAACAAAACTTTTACATGACGAACGCAGATGTAAAATCGATCTTAGTCCTTGATAAATTCCTTGAAGCATTTTAAAAAGTAAAATCAGATCAATTAAACTTTTGTTTTAATATTGATTATTTGATGTCTGTTTTTTTCAAAAAGTGTTTAAGTGCGCGGTTCTTAAGGGTAAGTTAGTGTGGTGGTTGCTGGATAGAACTTAAGGTTACTGGGTATGTGCATATCACTTGAGCATTGTCACAGAAAGACACCTCACGTCAGAGGTCAAACTGAATACAGCCATGGATTAACTCAACGAAATCGACCATCGTCGGCAACGCTCTTTGAAATTTCATTCTGCCTCAGTGTATGAATTGTTGAGAAAGTGTGGGCTGTATATAACATGAAGTGTTGATTGACCTACATTGAACGGTTAAACCACACAGATGATTAAGCAGTTATTCGGTCGAGGACACGCTATAAAAATGTTCATTTTACATTAATACTGTATAGGTTAGTTGCGTCTTTAGGGAGATATCATTTTGTACAGAATATGTTTAATCTTAAAAATGTCCCCCACAGGATCTACACAAAAGCAGACAAAATGAATTATATATTACAATATCTTGCAACACTCTTGGAAACGGATCAATTTTAAAAAAAAGAATACCATATCAGATTTGTTTGTCAAACACACTGATGAAATATATGTGACTGCGGCCTGACTCAGATGGAGCTTGAATAAACAGACCAACAAGGCTTTACAATCTGGTAATAAGGCACCATTAATATTGTTAGAAACAAGCTTTGTCTCATGATTGTTTGTTTAACAATTTACTTTTATAAATATTTGTATTTATCTTTATATACTGTGGAATCATTAGAATTCGTGCCTTTTCGTGGTGGATCAATTTTTGTGGTATTCGTGGGTAGCCCTACCCCACGAATTAACATCCTGGACGAAAACAATTTTGAAAGAGTTTGTTTTCTAACTAAAATTGAAAACCGAAAAGCAATACGTACAAATAAACAAATACCCGAATTCTCGAAAATTTGTCTCCAGAAATTTGAATGATTCCACAGCATTTATTTTCTGTATGATACCGTAGGTAATCATATCAATGTCTGAAGACTTTTTAAGTAAAATTATTGATTGTAAACAAACAAAGTACATTTTCCATTTTATTAAGTTCCGTTATATTTAACAAAATAAGGTTTTGAACTTTTTATCAACCGGAATTTTTATAATATGAATAAGGAAGATGTTAAAATATTTTCCTTGATGAATTTCTAGAATCAGTTTTATAATGACTATTAGATCAATTAAGCATTTTCTGTTTAATTATTGATAATTTAATATTTTTTATAAACTGTTTAAGTGTGCGATTCTAAAGGGTAAAGTTAGATGTTGGCTACTGATGAAAACTACCGTCATATTATTTTTAAAAATATTTATAAGCACCATCATTAATATAAAAGTAATGGTTCATTCACTATACAGATGGAGTTTTTGGGAGTTGATTTTAATCAACTCTCCTATGCAGTCACGCAGACAAACCGAAAGTGAATCGGTGTTTGGACCTCAGCACAAATCATTGCTGCTGACAAGACTTAGTTCTTGAACATGATTGATAAATTCGATGTAATGTATGCTAAAGCATTGTTTTTCAAGGAAACTTATTTATAAATACCTTGAAAATAGTAAGATTTTAAATGGTACGAACATTTAAATATTTTTTGTAGTCGTATGTATTCCTACGCCTGAGTTCAATATAGTCTCGTTCAACTCGACGCTCGGCTGTCTCCGTAAATGCTTGTCGGAGATTTACGGTGTCAGCCGAGCATTTGGTTGAACGAGACTAGAGTTCAACATTGCTTGGATCCATACAATTTTCGAGAAATATTTTGTATTACTGATACATAGTTTGATTGAATTAATTTTACTCTAAATATTATTTACCATGATTCATATGGGGGTTTCTCGACATTCTTGTCGAAAAAGTCCAAAAATTCATATTAATATAAAAATGTGCGTAATTCAAATACAAATTAGAAACTACATGTACTTGTCATGCAAAATAACATATCATTGATTTTAAGATAAACAAACATAGACAAAATCAACTCCCGTCAGTTCTTCAGTACTTTGATTATTTTTGTAATCCAAAACGTATGAATCTTTTTTTTAAATGGAAGTTTTTTTACTTGATATCGCTATGAACACAATGTGATAAAGTAGGTTAGATATTATGAAAAGATAATAAATATTCATGCACATACGTATGTTCTACATGTATAAAAGACATGTGTCCCTCTTTCTCTGTTTAAAAAAATGAGGTATACTTGTTGAAATTGTTCTGCACTTTTTTAATGATAACACACGCAAAGATATCTTTTCTAGAATTTAAAATAAATGCCATCATTTTTTACGATTACTTTTTCATGAAAAAACCTGAAATATTGAAATTGGTACAGATTCAAATGCTACAATACCCAGGTTTATGACGCTCTCATTTGCGAGACATTCATCGTGAAAAAAAAAACACATACCACCAATCCATTAATCAGATGTCTAGTTGCGTATGATTTTAATCAATGATACCAAATATTGAAACATCATTCCAACACTATAACAAATGATCGAGATTCAAATTTTTGACAAAATAACTAAATGCAGAATAAAAAATGATTGTTCTGTTCATCAATGAAACGTTGTTTTCCTGCACAAATACCCGAATAACTAAGATACAAAATCAATATTTGCGATCATATTCGATTTAAAGTGCTTGCTTTTCACGTATTTTCTGTTTTATTTTAATATCAATAATTGAGATAATATCTGAACGGAACATCTACATTAAGTTTAGACAATAAATAAAACATTTGTTGTGTGGAATAAAATGTAAACTCTATTTAAATCCCTAGAGTAAGTCTGAACATGTTCCATCGATCAGCTGTGACTCATATTACATGTAAATGTGGGTAGTACGTACACAGTTGTTTAGTTTAGATGTCTTTATACACAGTAAAACTGTGAAATGTGATAAAACCAGAAATGTGAGAAATACTCTTCCATATCTTCTTTGAAAATCTAACGACGCAACTGTCATGGTTCTTGTTTTGGAGTAAATAACATCTTGAACGTTAATAAAGTTAGATGATTGAAGACAAAACGTGCCTTGCTTAATATTTGTGTTTTTAGAAGACCGAGCAAAAGTTTTAACCTTTTTTTTTAAACGAATGGATTGTTTAAATGGAGAAAATAAATCCCTTTTAACTTAATGCACAGATAAAACTTGATAAAATCAAAGAGATACAATTTTTCTATATAGAATTTAATGTGTATTTCAATGGGCAATACATGTAAATCTAAAAATATACTGTGTGAATAAATTGCAATGGTAACTCTAAATGAGGCATAAGCCGAAAACTTGTTTTTTTTCAATGTTTACTGTTTTAAAAATGCTTTAACTTAGTATTGCAATTCAAATATTTATTCAAAAGAAAGAGGTCGCCCAAGGTAGCAGGAATAATCGACACAAAACAATTTAGACTTAATTACATTATATGTCGGTCGGAATTGCGCAACAGACTCGGACTAATATTTTTCACATTTTGTGTGATGTGCTAATGCATTTTTTTTTTTGCGCAGTAATAGTTTGTGAGATACATGTAGCATAATTACAACAAAAATATTAAAAGCATATGTCAGAAAGTAATGAGGGGAAATTAAATAATCGTTTAACATACTAGATACATTTACATGTATTTGATATGTAGTATTTGACCACAATGTATTCATATACCTGTATGCAGATAATCTAACATGTTTATCAAATTTCTCTCCATAGTTTTAATCCAGCAGGAAATCACGGAAAGATATGTAGTTAAGTAAAACCTGATCTAATGTTTATTAGGTATATTGTTATAAAAATTAAAACAAATAATATGTATGCATGTACTTCTTTAACTTTAAAACTCGTTGAGAGACTCGTCAGATTCTACAAAGTTTGAACACGGATATAAATAAAAAAGAGATTATTTTCACATCAAATACAGCGTATTAAATCACCAAAAAAAGATTTTTTTTGTCTAAATGTACACCAAAAAATCGATTAATATTTAACTCTTTTACGGATATTAATGAGAACTATATTATTTTTACATCAAATATAGAGTATTAAATCAGCAAAAAACATATTTTGTCTAAATATACACAAATCATCGATTAAGGTTTAAGTTTTAACTCTTCTCTACCAGAGATTCTCCACGAATTCATTTTTAATGCAAAAACAAAAGTTGAAAAAAAGACACATTTCTTTTAAATTCATCTCTTCAATTATGTGTAAAAGGGGCATGGTCACGAATTGGATCATTTTTTTTTCCGATTTTAATAATTACAATGCTTTAGAAAGGAATTCTTAATAGGCAATCGAAATTTGAGTATCATTTGTTGAGTTATAAGCGAGTTACAGAGCTTGAAATTCTTCGCTATGTAAACAAAGCGTTTGTTTATATTTTGAACGTTGAAATAAAAAATTCAGTTTTAAACATAAAACGAATGTGTTAAACGTTAGAAACTGTATAACTATGATTAAAATAAATAAAAAGACAGACAAATAAGCTGGAAAAAGATATTTACTGGTATATGGAACCTATGAAAACAAAAACAGGGCACGAGCCTTTTTACATGACAAAGAATTTTGAGCCCTGTATCTTGCATATAACTGTACGAATGACTCTCAGATTTAATTTGATCATTAGAAATGCATTCCTAAAGCATTGTTAATAATAAAAACATAAAAATAAAATTTAACCAAAAACGTGACAATGCCGCTTTAATCAATACCTACATAATTTTGACACAATGTTATGTCAATTTTATATGATTGCATGTATTTCTCTCAAACGTTGACATTATTTATCGCAAAAGCATTAGAATAATTTTTCATGATTTATCATACTTGTCAAAATAATATAAGTATGAATATACTATGGATATTTCGCAGATTTATTCTTCGCATATAAGAATATAAGTACTAAAATCACTACCTTTATGTATACAAACCTAACAAAAAATATGCTGTCTTAAGCCCTTTATCTGGATAAGGTGGGTTAAAAATGTATTACGCATTATGATACTGTAGAACATCTCTATCATTATAAGAGTAAAGGCAAATCTCTGAGGATTTTCAAGACAAATAGAGATAACCAAAACGCATCATAAATTTGAACAGGTGTCAAGCACTGTTTGGGCACTCAAACGGCCAAAGCTCTACGAAATTTATGCCAATATCTCCAGCGTAGTAAGATCCCTGTTCTCCTGTGATTAAAACCTGTAAAGAAACGTATCATGTACTATCTTTTCTCAAATTGTCTCATAAGTTAGGGATGTTGGTGCTTCCGGGCCCTTTATTGGTGTTGCATTCAAATCGGAAGCAGCAAACCCTATATTTCCAACTTTAGTGTACCATCCTTTTAAATGTTGTTTACGTTTAATTATAGATAAAAACATCTACATCTGTATTTGTCATAGATTTCATTAATAAAATATTAGTTTTTAATCTTTTTTGCTTTTCTTGGTGTGTTTTTTATCTGTAGTTTGTTTTTCTGTATTTTGTTTTGTTTGTTTTTTCTGTTTTGATTTGTTTGTTTTTGTTTTCATTTAATTTGTTTTTCATTTTTTTTGGGGGGGGGGGATACTTATTTGCAAACAATTGTATTTATGGAGTAATGTTTGAAATCGGTGGCTGTAGATGTATATAAAAAGGAGAAGTAAATAAATGTTGATGGATAACCTTTGTATTATGATCTAATTGAAGGTTTAGACCGGACAGTCTGTGCCACGCGTTTCCTTGGTTACCCGTCGTGGTCCAGTGGTTCCTAGGGGTGTCAGTGCCATACTGCGTTGAAATAATCAAACTGTAGATATAGCTTCCATACATATGATAGTAAAGCAAAAGGCAGTATGTTTTATCTGTTAAAAAAAAGAGAAATAAAAACCAGGAATTAAATTTTGATTTCATAAGTATCAAATACGTATTATTATTTTTTTACATGAGAATTGAAGTTTCATTGATACACTGTAAGTAGTTTTCCGTATCTTTGATAAATTATTTCAGTCAGTTTACCCTCAAAGTGTTCGATGCTTTCGAGAATGCCTGTGTATCCCGCGTAATATGCTGACTGGAGATACTTGTAATAACTCCCAAACTTTGCTGACGACGGGCCAGTATTAGAATACGGAGTTGTTCCCTAAGAATCATCAATATAATTCATTAAGCACTCAATTTGTAAAGTCCTTATGCACTATATATTTATCTATAAAGAAAAAAATGTTGATAAATTTTAGAAATTGCCATTTCGTAAAACAAAGACTAGCTGTGAGCACTTTTGCTATAAATAGAACAACTGAAAAAGTAAACGGATCTGATCATGATATCTTGTTGTTTTGTACATTTTTGAATAAACAAAATATATAATTAATGATTTGTAAAAATAGGTTCAACAATGTACAACCGTGCGCCGTGTCCAATCAGCATTGTCTGTATGTGATTCCGAGAGAAAGCACGATGTTTCAGTCACCGATTCAAAATCACAGTAATCTACAAAAACAGATGGATCAATAATACATGTAATAATTTTTCAACAGTATGTTCAGATAATAGTTTTAATGAATTACAGCACTGTCGTTCGTTCTTTTCAAAACTTGTTGTGTCACTTTGCTTAACACTTAGTATTTTGGAATAATGGTATATTGTAATTCGAATGTTCGAAATCTTTAGTTTTCGGCATATACTATTTGACAAAAAGTGTCAACATATTCATTAATTAGTTTAAATATATGTGCGAGGTTCATAATGCATTTCATAAAAAGGACACAATGTCATAGCTTTGAGCAGCTAGAAAGACATTACTTACAATGACGAACACATCTCTCTGTTTGTCTGTCATAATAATAACCAGCATCACATTCCTGAAAGACAAAAATTTAAGTTCAAATTGCATCAACTTAAACAAGCGGAACCTCTATAAAAATATGGTCTTTTATCTCATACGTGTGGTGTATATTACCCGTGTGATAAACCTTTGCTATATCACACGGGTGATGCTATATCAAATACTTCCGGTCGGAACTACTTTTGACACAGCCCCTCGCTTCAACGCTTCAGTGACCTATTTTCGAAGATTTGCTAGTACTTTCAACATAACTATATCTACTACAAAAATTAATATAAAATTGATTTCGTCAAAGATCTAAATTACAAATATGAAGGAAAACACATAACTGCGTAGCACAGGCGTCGGAGGGGGGGGGGGCTATTGTTAGGTTGTTTTTTTTTTGGGGGGGGGGGTAGGTTAGCCTCCCCCCACACCTTTTTTGCAAAGTTATTCATAACCGTAACCACAAGACCTTTTTTTCTTGTTTGTCAAGATTTTTGATAAATTTAGCCCACTTTAAACTTTCAATTTGCTTTGTGAAGTTTATAAAACTAACTATCATCCTGACGACGCGGTGAAAACAGAGCGCTCTGGTTGTGTTTATATACAAGAACTTACCGAAATAATGTTTCATGAGACTTTTATTCCATCACCAGTAAGCATCCTTATTCACTATTTTCAATTTCGAATCATAAGGCTGGCCTAGTGTTTGCTTTATTAAACATATCATGCATCAACAACTGTTCCTCGTTTGAGTCAATTCAAACTAACGAGCATTCGCAACTTTGTGTATGTCAACAAACTTGATAATTCAAGTCTTCTAATCGGAATTTCCATTTAATCAAGTAAATAAGTTCTAAGAAAAATTATCTAGAGCTAAAAAATTAGTTTAAGGTTTATTTCAGTGAAACTTTACAATAAAACAGTTATATTTATCTCAGGAATGACGTACTAAATTGTAAAGCGCAAAGTCACAATAGCCGCATAACACAACGTTGCATCATCGTTTTTAATCTTTGAAAAAAAAAACAATTTGGGTCACACAAGGGACTGTCTCAAAAGCTTCATAATATAAATCAAATTGTATGAGATAAATAGAACATCTATATTTGTGTGATTTTATATTTGCTTTATCCAACTCGTTGAAATGGTTATATTCGCTCGGCAAGCCTCGCGAATATATACACCATTTCAACTCGTTGGATAAAGCAAATATAAAATCACACAATATAGATATCCTCTATATACATAACATTATGAATATGGTAAAAACAATAGGTAACTAAACATGTATTTTAATTTTATGTGCGAGGAACTCAAAAGAATCCATATACAAGTTAACAAGAGCATGTATATATCTCTCTAATTTTTTATGTTGTAATAGAAGTAAAACTAATAAATTATACTCATTTATTCTAAAAAAGAAAATGAAATAATAGAAACACAGGGCAATAGATTAATAAATCATATATTGCACCAAGAAATGTTTACCATTCCGTATTGCACCTAATATGTTGCGCCGATTATTAAACATAATATTACATCGGTAATCAAATGAAAATATATGTATATTAACATCATACATGAAATCTTTACTTATGATGGCAAAAAGAATAATCTCAACAACTATACCCATAAAATTGATATTTGGTTTTTTATTATATCTTTTAACTTATTTCACTTTCAATTTCATTATTGTCTTCAATTTGCTGCTTTTAAAACCAAATTGTATTATCATCGCTAATATACTATTATGTGTCTACTGCATAGAATCTTGTTAACAAACATTTATATTTTTAACTAGTTTATACACAATTTAACTTTCTTAAAAACTTTGTCAACGAAAAAAATAAACAATTGATTTAATAATAATATGATTAATTAATTTCGACAATTTTCAAAGTGAACAAAATGTAATGCCTGAATTGAACAAAAGTGCCCTAAATCTAGGTCTTACGATTTGATGGCGTTCACACACATTCCCAGATCCACAGTCTGTACATTTGTATATACCGGAAGCCATCCTCTGATGGTTCGCCACTCGCCATTGCAAATGTCGAAAGCATTGCATCGTAAGTCCTTCATACACCTAGGGGCACAGATGTCCAACAGGTCTGTTCTGGAAACGGCCGAGTAGTTAGATATGACATGTATGGACTCAGTCGGCGACACTTCCTGTGCGAGTTCAAACTGGACACAATTACCAGAGCAACGTATTGTACTGACCCAGAGGGTCAGAAAAACAAAAAATGTACAGAACATTTAAACTCCGTTGTCATGAATTCTCTTTCTGGCGAGTTGGAGTAGGCTGTACTTTGTTAACAGATGACTTTACATTTAGGCTACTCCAAGTTTTTGTCTGATTTTCCGTCCGACTTAAACTTAAATTTATTGTTAATTATCTCTTAAATTTTGTACAACTAGATGAATATATAGTTCCTATTCAGTACAAACGCTCAGATATAATGATAACTGGTTGGGATATTTAGACTTTAGATTGATATTGAAAATGTTTTATACTAATCCAAGGAATCTTTTCCCTACATTTGCAAACATCAATCGGAAATCAGATAGCAATAGATTATTTACCTAAAACTATAGGTCTACTTTATTCCGTGTGTCGTGTATATCAAGGGTCTTCTGGGGGACCAAAAAAAAGACATAATTTCATCTGATCATCTAACCCAGTACCAGTGGGGTTCCAATCATGCTATCTTCGTATTATAATACCCATTTTGATCAGATGATTTGATCTTTTTATTTCGATTGTGATTATATTGGGTGTGCGTTTGCAGGTAGCTTTATATAGTAGAAAGATAAGCATCATGAAATGAAACATACATTAAAATTGAGACGACAGGGAATGCATAGTCCTGTATTTGGTTTAATAAAGTCAGATTTTTTCCTAAAAGAACGGCTTTATGTTTTTTCTACGAAACTACATTTTGTTGCATTAATCTTCATACACATGTAAGTATATTGAATTTATAATTGAAAATACTCACGCATTTAAAAGGGCACACTATTTCATCGCTAAAACTTCTTAACTTCGGTATGTAGGCTTAAAGAGCTATTTTAGCAAGAGCCCATACTCGTTGGGGATAAAATGTCTTTGTTTGTTCATAAAAACAAGCTGCCATACATTAGGTATCTTCTTTATAAAAGAAACTCATATGTGTTCATAGACCGTCAAAATCGGATTTTCCCAAATCCACGACTTATTATGTAAAAAGTTATTTTATAATTATACATGTACATGATGTACTTTTAGACAAATACTAAAGTTCACTACAAATTAAATAGATATACATGTACATGTAGCTTGAGTAAATACATCACCAGTTTTCGGTTTTACTGTTGGTAATTCTTAAAAACGAGAAAAAATATAAGCATCCCCTTCTCTTCAAACATATGTCGCAATTGGAACTTTCCCATGTGCCTAAATTTAGTATTTGTTTTGATTATACTTCTAAATTATATGATACTTTAACATAATATGCTACTACCTTTCAATTACTTGTAATTATTAAATTCTAAATCACTGCAGCACAAATGACAAGGATTATGCTTTGATTGTTAACCTATTAAGATCGCAAAATGTTCAAGGAGCAGGTTCGCCCTTACTATATCTCAGATAACCCCATAGAAATAAATGTAAGGGGCTCTAATCTTGAGAATGAGAAGCTCAACTATTATTTGTTTTGAAAGAGAAAAAGCGGTTTACGAACCTTTTCTCTAACTAATCAACGCGCTAAGAGCAGCCCAAACAGTTATTTTCTTTCCATGCATTGGCTTCTCTAGGTAAAAGCTAAGTTTTTCTGTTCCCAAAATGCAGTAATATCTCTTATTTACAAAAGCACTCAAACATCAGTGGGATTCTCTTGATACCGGAAAACAAACTTTTTTCGACAATGTTTGGATGGTCTTGTATCCAGCTCTTGTCTGCTTGTGATGTCTGATTGTTTCAAATGCTGCATGCATGATTGACACAGCATGATGTGTCAGTTTCAAATCAAATTGAAGCGTTCTGTACACACTTGTTTTGCTTTTTTACTAGTATGCGGCAAGCCGTTAGTTACTCTCTGAACTGACCTTCGTGGAGTATCTTCAATCACATTCGGTGTCTGTGCAGTTTTTGGTCTCACTGTGTTTATCTTTCTTCCTTCATCTGTAGATCCTGTTTTCTTGAATCTTTTTTTTAGACGCTATATCTGGGTTTTTTAAAAGTTTTTTTCCGAATTAAGTACTTTTTTGCATCATTTTACGGTAGTGATTGGTGAACGATACTCATGAAAAAGCTTTCAACCCTTCAAAGTTCAATTCTCTGTTGAACAGATCCATATCAGTGTTTTATTATGACGTCATATTTGACATCACCGCGTAACACAATTCCCGTATTTTTATAATTATCATTTCTTCTGAAGAGAATTATCAATTTTTTTTGTAAATTTCTTCAAGTTGCAAAACAATAACGTCAGTCCATTTTTAAGGCTATATAGAAGTGTTCATTTAAATATCAGATGCTGTCGGTTGTGTTTGTTTAAACAATTACACAGGTAAACGGTATGGGTTATCGGGTATAAGTGCCTAAACATGGATTTATTAATTCAGTTTTAATTGCTTTTTAATGTCTCTCATTAGCACCTTGAAAATTGGGCTTCTCCCCATGCCACTTCCATTTAGCGCCTCGAGGTGAAAATGTGATTAAACGTGGCGATCGTTAACGCTGACAATACATGTACATGATTGATCATAATTTCTTTGATCTCTGATTAGTGGATATAAAGATAACAAGACGATACCTATTTTTGTGTTTTTTTAATGTAAAATTACTGTGAAAAAGATTCTCTCATGGTGATCGAACCTCATGGTAAATGTAGCATTCGATTTCACTTTTAGTTTCGGGACTCTTCTAGTGTTATCCAAGTCGACACGTTAAATTCAGTCCGATAACTCAAATTTGTTTACCAACAAAAATTACACATCATTGCCAATAAATGAAGTTTTCATATATATCTTCTGACGATTTAGACAAAAGTAAGTGTATTGTTCTCAACGACAGTTTACCTTGCATGCGAGATAGAAATCAAAGTTGTTGTGTTCACGTGCTTGAGTGAACACATAACTAAGTTTTGGGCGTGATCGTTTATTTTTTGAATCCTTTTTTAAAGAAAAGATGCATGCGCTAAGATATAATTGCGCTAATGTACTGGCATTTGCGTTTGCGCTAAAATACGTATGCGCCAAATTTTCTCGTTTTACAGTATTACACTTATAACGTTATTTATTAATTTGCTGTTACTTTTTTTTATTACGCCAGTATATGTAATTACTTTGTAACCTTATGTCGAAGCCCGATAATGCCCTTCACTTAATATCTGCAAGACATTCACATATAAATACACTTATTGGGTAAATTGGAGGTGATTTCCACCGACAAGTTGTAAGCAATGTACATCGGTTTCTGTTGAGTTTGCAACAAATGTTGTTTTTTTAAAGCGGGTCTGTTTCCAATTCAAGCATGTTTTAAAAAATGAGTTGTTTGTTTTGCATTAACGTCTTTTTTTACCCTCTCCGCCACCCATATAGTACCATTTTCGCCGCCCATATAGTTATATTTCCGCCGCCCATATTGTACCATTTCCGCCGCCCACATAGTACTACATCGTTAAAAAGTACCGTACTGTAAAAAGAACTGTTATAGCATCGTTCTGGTTCATCCTTTACGGTATTTAACCCATGTACATTTCAGGATGGGTGTAGCTTCAAGTTTAACCTACGATTCTACATATAAAAATGCTAAGTCTGAAGAAATTTGCTGGCCGTCTCAAAAAGGTGTTATTGAGGTCAAAATGGCAAACAGCCTCATTTTATTTTCTCCCTTGAACTTTTATGATGGGCAAAAGCGTTAAGAAAACAATTGTAATTCGGTCTAGCGAAGTTTTAAATCATTGTAAATAATTCTGATCTTGAAGAAATGTGCACCGAGCAGGCGTTATTGACGTCAAAATAGTAATCAAATATAGCTAATAGTCCTATTTTTTCCCTTAAATTTTAAGCTCTTTAAAATGGGACAATATGACAACTTAACTTGAAACAAAAAGAAAAAACCCACTACCTCACCTCACTGAAAAAAGTTATCTCCTTTGTTTTGTTTTATTTTGCTGTACATATATTTTTTATATATTTAAACATTACCGCTGTTAATGATTTTATTATTTTCTCCCTCTCCGTAAAAATTCGAGAAAATCAGTTATTTTTTACACTACATGGGCTGATTTGTGTGATATGCCGTGGATATATATGGTTTCAGCATACGATGTAATGCGCGAAATGCGACCAAATGCTTACAAAGTTCTGGAGGGATATATGTTTCTCGACAACAGTCTTGAAAATTGAAAGTTGATGCTGTCAGGCTTTAAAGACGTCTTACAATCTCCCAAAAGCAACTGTTTATTTCCGAATAATTCACACCATTTTAATAAAGGACAACAATTTGCATTAAAGCTGCATTAATTCCAAGTAATTTTTACAACCTTTTTTGTAAGTGATAATTGGTTTTGTCGTTTTAAAAAATCTTAAACCGATTTTTTTCCAAACCTATTTAGCACATTAATTATATGGAATCCTGGTAGAAGACTTGTATTGCTTATGCGATACTCTCAGAATGCTTGTTCATATGAGGAGTGTAAAGTGTAGCAGAGCAGATACACAGATAGTCATTTATATTATGTTTATTTTGAGGTTCAAAATGATAGAAAAAAGCTACAAATCGAAATTACTGAATTCAAGTTACAATATATGCAACTAATGACGATAACGTAACACCGTTGCGTTATTTTATCTACAAATGACGTTTTTGTTATAAGGTACTTTAAATATGCAAATTAGATCCAACGGTTATGATATGAAGGTACATGTAATATTTATTTGACTGCAAAAAATACGAAGAAGTAAAGAAAACTTGAAATCAAAATAATGACTTACATGTAAATGAATTGACTATTAAATTGCAATGAAACATATGATCCAACTGAACGTTTACTATTTGATAGAAAAAATTAAAAAAATACTTACCAAGTCAAAAACCAATGAAATATCAAATAAATCTTTACTTAGCCAACTCACTCCAAACGCGCAAAAGAACAAAATTAATGGTTATTCGAAATTTAAAATGTTTATTATACAAATCAATTAATAAAAATTGGTAAAATAAATCAAAAGCGCATATGAGATAAGTCTGGTCACTCTTTTACTCTTTCTAGGGACATGCAAACGGCATCAACTCAATGGAATCGATTGCAATGTCCCCCTCGTAGTTAGCCCCCTTTGTTGCTTCAATGATGATCTAAAAAATGATGAAAAGCAAAGATCTTAAACAGCGATTCACCCAATATAATATTTCCCAAAAAGTAAACAAGTTTTAAACAATGTCTTTACTTTTGATTGGGAGTCCAACGGAAGGTTGACCCCTGACAAATGATGCCAGGCATCACCTTGGTTACCAGACAATTTCCAGCGGTCTATGGCGGTGTTGTTCCCTTTCTGAGTTCTGATGGTGAGAGTGTTTATGTAGCCTCCGTACATGTGGTAGTACATCGTAAAGCAGTAGGTTATATCTGGAATACAACCATGTAGGAATTATTATATTTTTAACAAATACAAGAAGACGAATTTCATGCATGGAATTGAAAACATGTATAGTTAAGATATCTCACCCGTCGCGTTTTTAGTTTATTGCGCACATGATAATTATATTTAAAATAAGTTTGATTTTTGTTATTTAATCAATACAGAAAGATTGGTTATTTCATTAACAGAAAGAAAATTTATTTTAAAAAATCAATAAAAACGGGATTTTTTAATAAGTATTTCAGGGAATAAAAGACAAAATCAAGTGATTTTAAAAAATGTCAATAAACTTTTTTTTTGATTAACATTTTTTTAACATCTACATGTACTAGGTTTGAAACACAGTTTGTAAGTACTGTTTAATATTTACAAAATTAAATCTAAAAAGTTTAATATTGACTTTCAGTATGAAATAATTCAAACATTTTGAACAAATCTGAATTTATTAAAGCCGTTTTGTTAAAGTACTTTTGAAACCATTTATATAAAAATCGACATCGTTGACTTCCATGTAATATCATATCAAATCTAGACAAACTAGTTTAATTGTATGAATTTCTTAATTTCCATAAAGCGTTTATTCCTAGTCATATTGTAGTTAACGATATAACGATTTTGCTTCATCAAAAATACTGACAACAATGTCATTCGGAATGTCGAAATGAAATAAGATTTTTTTGTGCAAACTAGGTAAAATCAATTGCGCCATAACTGAGAGCTATAAACACTGAACATTATCTTTATTTTTTTTTTGTTGGTACATGTATTTCTGAAGTATGTTTTGTCTACAGATTTCAATGATATTCTTCTCGAGAAAATATTGATACAATTGAGGTGTTGGATACCTTAATTTCATATCATGTGTTTACATATTTTCAGATTTCATTCCATATGACAAGTCTAAGAATTTCAGAACAATTCAATTATGGGAACATTTTGGTTGATATCTTGTGTACTCCTTTTTGTTAAGTTATTTTTTGTTCGAGTTAGTATGTTTTTTGTTTCCAATTTCAATACAATAATCAATATTTGTATCACTTTGAATATTTAAAAACAATATTTGATAAAATTTGTCTTTTGGTGGGATATACAGGCGAAACATTTTATATGGGCGAAAATTGCAGTTTAATGAGTCTAAGAACTAATCTCCATTCTTCACTTACTATTAAAAAAAAGTCATTTTTGATAAAAAAAAAATTGTTTTATTTAATTAAATGCAAGAACCTTATATAATGACGATGCACCTGAAAATTTGATGAAACTTTCCAGAATTGCCCTTTGACCAGATATGAAAGTAGGATAACCTTCTCCTCTTGATGTTTCAATGTATTTGTAGTATGATCCATTAACAGCAGAGGTAGGACCTGTCTTGAGGGATGGTGTAGAATTCTAAAATAAAAATGTTGAATATGAAATTATTCTCAAAGGTTTCGAAACTCACAAAAATTTTCATATATTCTGATATTTGACAATACATTTAAATGCTTTAAAAGAAGCCTTTTTTGGACATCATATCTTAGGACCTAAGATGCATCAAATAATGCATAAGAAAGGATGCACCCTAGATCCTATGATGTCCAAAAAAGAAGATTTCTTTTTATGCACCCTTATTATACATGTACTTGACCTTCATAAAACTGTCAAAAGGAAATCAATATAAATAATTTTTTATAGAGAGAGAAGATCACTATGACCTTATAATGATGATTTTTTAGAAGAGTTTTAAAACATTTTTCCTACGTACGTCTATATTTAACTCATATTAAAGCCTCAGTGTTAATGCAGGGAACACATTTTTAAGAATAAATTTACGCGATTGCAGTATGCTTGCATTAAAATGTCACAAATTGTAGCATTGTAGATCTGCAATGATCGCTATCTTCATAAATCGTTTGAATCATTTTATTGTTCGAAATATTAACATCTTTCTTTTTACTTGATTTAACTTTTGAGCCAGTGCTGTTTATAAATGACGGTGACGTCATATCATAACGTCATATTGACTGTTTGCTTTTCAACCGATGGCATATGGAGAACTTAGCTATGCAACTAAAGAGGCATGATCATGATTTTTGTCCTTTTTCCTAATTTAATGTTTACATGTTTTTGAAAGGCATTCTTAATAAGCAACCAAAATTGGAGTGTCATTCGTTCAGTTATAAGCGAGTTACATACCTTACAGTTCTTAACTTTGTTTACATTTTGAATGTTGGAGTGGAAATTTCAGTTATAGGCTTAAAATAAATGTATTAAACGTTAGGAACCGTTTATTTTTGCTTAAAATGAATAAGAAAATAGACAAATTAGCTTTAAAACGGTTTTTTGGTATATTGAACCTATGTAAACAAAAAAGGGCACGAACCTTGTTTACATTACAATTATTGTGAGCACTGTATCTTACTCTTAACAAATTTAATTTGATCATTAGAAATTGACCAAAATCGTAACCATGCCCCTTTAATGTTTACAGTGCTTCAATTAGGAATTTCTAATAGTCAACCAAAATTTGAGTGTCACTGGTAGATTTATAAGCGAAATACTGAGCTCACAATTATCTGTTATATAAACAAAGTTTCTGTTTACATTATAAATCTTGGTAAGAAAATTCCAGATTTAGACCTAAAATGAATCTAACAAACGCTAAAAAGTTCATTGAGCAGAAACAGACTGTTCATTTATGTTCAAAACAAATTAGCAGATAGAAAAATCAGCTGAAGAAGAGCTTTTACCGGTACATTAAACTAATATAAACAAAAACAAGACACGACTCTTATTTAATTAACAAACAATTAAACGCTCTGCATCTTGTTAATAACTCTAAATCTAACACTCAAATTTTAAGTGATCATAAAAAATGCATTACTAAAGCAATGAAAACAATTAAAATAGAACATGCCCCTTTAATAAAGACCATGTCATACTTTTGTCAAAAATATATGTTCCAAAAAGTTTTGTATATTTTATGGGAATATTACCACATGGAAGTAATTAAAATTACGGTAAGGCTCACGATATCTTTGAGATTGATTTTTTCCCTATATTTTTAGTTTTTATATATTATATTTATGAAGAGCATAAAGAACTCTGTTTCTGATTTTCCGCGATTAAAATTAAAATTATAGTAAAGTTCATGATATTTTTTAAGCTTGACTTTTACTGAATTGTTGTTTTTTTCTATACATTCTATCTTAGCACACATAAATAATTCTGTCTCTGATTTTCCGCAAATATAACCACACGGAAGTAATTAAAATTATACTAAAGCTCAAGATAATTTAGATTTTTACCACTAATTTTCATTTGTATACATTCTTTGATTTCTATCTTTGCACGGCATAATAACTTTCTTTCTAATGTTCTGCAGTTTCTGTGATAAAATTAGATAAAGTAGTGAGTATTTTAAACAGGTTCGTTCTTCTGGGTTTTTTCTGTAACCATTTTGGGTTACCTCTAGTATGAAAAATCTGCATAATATACATGTATAAGTTCTACTCGTATCTTTGTATTTCATTATGTCAAATAAACTATGTTGAACAGAAAAGGTAAAATAAAATTACATAATTAAAGAGTTTAGTAAGGGACTATATTTTTAGGCGGAACATTTTTCACAACTCGCTAGATTAAGAGTACTGTTAATTTTAGCTTCTTAATTTTCAGTACAGATCAAACTTTTAAAAAGTTTGTGCATTACGATAATTTCATGTTTTCCGAAAAAGCACATTTAAACAATATTTTAATATTTCTATCTACACATTTGGCATGTTTAGCTTATTTATCATGAAAGTCAAGAAAAGATTAACCCCAATTTTTGCCAAAAATAACTTAATTCATGCCAAATCTCAAATGTTTGAAATGTGACCCCCTACTTTTTTTCTTTTACATGACACATTAGATTTATGTGTATTTGTTTGCAATGCTTTGGAAAGATGGCATTACTCATGATTGTTATAAATTGTGTTATAATTTATAGCAACAATTTCAGGAAAATTCTTATTTCTGTTTCGGGCCCCATATTCAATAAAATATAGAATGTGACAGGGGTTACAAAAGAGATTAAGGAACAATTTAAGTCCCCATCTGTATACCTAAATTGTTTTAGATAACTGACAATACTTGTATTTCAGGTGCCAACCTTCTTAGATTTCACCTTTAAACAAACAAAAAGTACCATTTTCAAGTTAATGTTATCTGACATCTTCGACATCTTCCAAAGATGATATGTATATTTGTAAAAAATGATGATGAAGTTTTAGCCCGTTTATGTTAAAAGCAGTTCTATTTTCAACTCTTTTTAAAGAATTTTAAGAGTATGAAACTACCATAGGGTTGCATAATCTTAAAAAAATTTAAATTCTCATTTGTATTGCCCATATGTAGTCTTAAAAGAGCGGGCACACAAAGCGATTTTCATCCGATTTGATTTTCCATTGACTTGCTTGGTAAGATAATTTGAGTCGAATATTGAGGTGGTCACACAATACGAAACACAATCGATTTGTAATTAATTAAATCTATTTATTATTAATATTTTACGGGGGAAAGTTACCGTGATTTCAGATTTTACATCGACTTTGAGACTTTGCTTTGGACTTTCGACTTTAGTGGTCACACGGTGGGATTTAAGTCGACGGCAAATCGGATGAGAAAGTGAAAATTGGATGGAAAACCGGATGCAAAATTGCATCGTCAGTCACGGTGACCGCATATTTATTCACCTTTGTATGCACCATTTTCTATTTAGTAACAAAATAAACCAAAGGTCAAAAGGTAGAAAAAAAAATGTAATTGTTTTTTTATTTAGACAAGTAATCTTAAAAAGCAACTTATAGTATACATTGTTATAAAATGAAGATTAACATTATCACAGATAGCGGGAACTATAGGGAGGTCCATATTTAAAAAAAACCCTGCTTGCACGAAAAGTTAGGGATTTATGATTTACCGGAAGAAAATGAATAAAAATAATGGCATAAAAGATTAATGTTTGTACGTAATAATTTTTTTTTTTTAATTTTTTTTTTTTTGGGGGGGGGGGGGATGAAATTGGAAAATACTCTTTATATAAATAATAATGCAGTAAACATTCCTTTGCAAGTTTTTTGATTTATAATTAGATTTTTTCTAGATAAATAATGTAGGTGTTCGCATTAAAATTTAGACAAGCAAATGAATCATATTTAACAAAATAAATCTTTATAGTACACAATATATTTAGTCAGACGACTTTTGTTGTTTAGGTGATATATATCATTGTGATCATAAATTCACCACAGGCGAAAAAAAATCAAGTGGCCTTTGCAGTACTTAATTCACAATAATTTTTAATAAAGAGGTTGACCAGCTGACTTGGACTAACTAAATCTTCTCCGGTTTTTTATTAAAAACTATTGCAGCATACATACTTCATTGTATATTTTTAGTTAGACTTTATAATTCTGTACATTGTAAACGTCATGTTCCAGCAATGCATACGTGCTTATTAATTTATGTTAATATTTCAAAACCATATTTATATTAGCTTATATAAGTATCATGCAATCAGATCATAAGGCGATGATTATGCAAGATGCCATTACCTACTAAATCATTAAGTTTTATGTGTAGAAGAATGCATACTGTGAACATAGATTCGTTTATGATATGTATGATTTTTTTTTAATTAAGTTATCTTGTATTTGGCCTTCACATTCACATTTTATGTACATACATATCATATAAAATATTTACAAAAATAGATCAATAATCCCAGAATGTGAAAAGGGTATTTTATAAAAATAGAGAGATTTACGATTTTTAATTTTTTTTTATCTAAATTTGTTTAATGATTGCCAAATAAAGGAAAAATGAAAAAATGTAAACATACATGTAAGTTATTAAAAATCATTCATTAAAAGTTAATGTATAAATCAATATGGGTCGGTATGTTATCAAATCTAAAAAAAAAAAAGAGGAAGAAATTCCTTCATTGTTATTGGTATTTTAATACAGGCCAAAAAGTGATCAAATCTATATTTTGCCCTTTAGATGAAATGCAAGTTCAATCAAAACATGGACCATTAAATGTAGATAAATCCCACCCATCAAAACGATCATAGTCATCAGCAAATACAGACCTGTGTGTTATAATAAAACGACCATACTTAACAAATTGTCGGGCTTGTGGGAAGCATTTTAAGATGCTGATTTAATGGTAATGAAACTATTTGTATAAAGTTATAAACATAATATCCTCTCCCGACATATCACCTCTTGAATAAGATATCATATAAATAGTGCCTGTTTGGGAGGGTAACAACAGTTGAAATTGACACCCCGAGAAAACCGACGCGAAGCGGAGGTTGACAATGGTTTTCTCGGGGTGTCAATTTCAACTGTTATCCTCCCAAACAGGCACTCTTTATTTTGTTATACTGAATGTCTTAATTTTTAAGAAAATTTTACTGCTTTTATATAGGAATAACGTGAATTCTACAGCGAACTGTACGCGCATAATTTTCGCGCATGTAACATTTTTTAATGTTACCCGTTGCTAAGTGCGTTGCTAACGCTGAGGGTAATAGAAAATATTATTAACTGTGTCTTAACCAATCAAATTTCAGTATTTAACATGAAAGTATAACAAATTATATTGTTGACTACCAACCGCATGAATGGTCCAGTTAAATTCGTCAGAAAGACTTTCGGAAAGAAAACATGTCAACTCTGGGTCACTCTCAAAGTTGCAATAATCTGAAAAGGAAAATTAGTTAAATTAGGAAAGCGAATAACATTGATATAAATTAAACATAATCGGCGAACCATTGCACATGATGAAACTGACAGGGTGTCATCATGACAACTTAAAGGTAAAATTGTCATCGAGTCGCCTTCAGACCTTGTAGTCAACTTTCGGTGGAATAAATTACAATTTTTAGCATGTGTTCGTATGAAATATAAATTCGATTGTAAAGAAATACAGTTATCACTAATATAAGACTTACATTGAGCGATGCAAATACTATCTTTTCTGTCCAAAAAATATCCATCTGCACAACCTTGCTATAAAAGAAAGAGAGCGCACAAATTAACCATATGTTTCTTTTAAAAGGTGGCGGGTGGTATTAAGAGACAGAAAGAGAGAGAGAGAAAAAAAAAGAAATAGTGAAAAGAGGTTAAATTCCTACCATTTGGAATCGTTTACACACTACTTCAGAGATGTTTCCTGGCGTCAGTGGTGTCCAATTACTGATTAATTTACACTTCAAATTTTCAAAGCAGATGTCAATAGCGTTACATTGAATGTCATTGTTACATCTTGGAGCACACACGCCAAAAAGCCTTTGCTTGGATAATCCTGGATAAGTTCCAATCACTTGAGAATTGTCTAAGAAAGACACCTCACGTGAGAATTTAAACTGAATGCAGCCATTGATTAACTCAATGAAACTGACCATCAGCGGTAAACTTCTTCTGAAGCGCATGCCGCTCCACAGTTTGTGTACAGTATGAGAGAATGCTGATAGCACTGCGGTTAAATATTATCGGAATTAATTCTCTTGTCGAAATGGTCAAACAAAGAAGTTTAGTTTTCTTATTAATAATTTATAGGCAAGGTGCTTTTGTAGAAATAAATAGTTTTCATAGAATACTTTAAATCACACAAGTCATAGACATACGAAAAGTAGATAGTATTTATTGCAATAATAATTAATATATTGCGATGTCGTATTACACATTCAGAACCAAGTCAATTGTTTATTTGCATTACTGTTTGAAAAAATTAGCCGTCACTTTCATTTCATCAATTCTTACGTGAACATGTACTGAAGTTTTTAAATAATAATTTCTGTGAAATTCATTCATCTGTTGATTTTATCCACGATATCAAATAATCATTAAACATTGAAATACAGTATATTATTATGTCTAATATTATAATTTTGTTGATATTATCATTAGTTACGAAGATTTATCTGTTTAAAATATCCATCACTGTGAATCCATGAAAATGAATTTCTTCGAATATAAATGAAGGAACAAAAAATGCCTCAAATGTATAGTCTCTGAATAAGGTCATTACAAAAGTCCGCTTGCGCTTCAAAAACGAGTACTCTCAAATAACTCGCCGTCGCACAACCGCCACCACATTCAGACAATTTCGAACAGAACGCCGCCGTATGTTTTTTTTTAAAGAGTTTTATAATTGTTAGCTTTCAAATAAAAGTTTAAAATATTGTTTTTAAAATTTCGATTTGTATACCCATCGCAACTTTAGCACATTTATATAACTAAAATAATTGACTTCTCGTTTATACTCGACTATTTTCCTTTTTATCCGATATGCAAACACATTCATCTGTTGTTAAAAATGTTCCTGTTTTTAATTTCTTGAAAAAAATATTTATAAATCCAGGGACATATAAACTCACGGGATTTGCAACTAATTATGCTTTTTCAGAGAATTCTGGGCGAAATCTAGCACCTTACGAGATTTTGAAATCGTAATCGGTTCCATTTTGAATTTGAAATTGATGTCACGGTGATAACTGCACTCGCTATTTGTTTAATAGTTACATCATTCTAAACAAACAACACGGTTTTATTCATGAACTATTTGTCTTTTTTAAACGTATTTTGCAGCAATGTTTTAAAAGTTCACCGGGATATGACATTGGTTGGTACGTGATAAAATATGTTTATTGATAAATCATCACAATTCAAATCATGTTTATTTTCTAAGTAGACGTGATGATAAACTAACGATTCGGTCTAACTAACGGGCGCTTTCAAGTCTCATTTTCTGTGATCTGAAAACACAATTTTAATTTAAAAGAGTTTTTGCAGCTTTACGTTTAACCAACAAACAAACATATTGTCAGATGAAAAATAAAAACATTTTTAGTTCGTGTTTTTTTAATTAGATACATATAGTTGTGTTGTAATGTTACGGTGTAGAGAAAGTAGTCATAAGGTGTACAATTTATCTCTGAGTCATCTTTTCTGAAGCATTCAATAAATACTCAGTATGCTTTTTAATCACCTATATAATCGCGTCTACCGCGGATCTTTTCGTTTTCCCGATTACGACAAAGAGCACACGGCGGGTGTGACCGGTCAGCAGAGGATGCTCACTCCTCCAGAACACCTGATCCTACCTCTGATTTTTTTAAAGGTCCGTGTTTGCTCTGCTCCAGGGGCCCGTTTCACAAAGATTTCCTTAGATGTTTCCTAAGATAGAACTTAAGATATGCCTAAGTTATAACTTGGGAAGTTCATAAGATACATTGTAAGCCACTTTTTTTAAAATAATTTCGTTAATTCCTAACTTAAATCGATCATGTAAATTCTTTTCCATATGGCACGGATGTAAACTTTCTACGTAAACGTAAAAACGCATTCCCTTATTCACATAGAAACAAATTAGAAAAAAAATTAAAACGATGTTTTTAGTGTAAATAGTGTAGTGCTTATGTGCATGTACTGAAATTATGTATAATATTTAACCTTCTCATGCATACACGAGTAGATGAAAATAACGCAATATACCCGTATATTCCTTGAAAATAGTATTTTTTTTTTAATTTGAGAGATCGCAGGATACGGTATATTCCAAAATGGAATTCAATACTCACATGCAGTGACAAGTAAGATTTAGAATGGACAGATGTGGAACTTTTAAACTAAGTGTAATGTAATGCGTGTTTTCTTGTAATGGTTGATATAAGAATGTTTTTTCTTTACAAAAGGAAACATTGCAAATAAATGCATCTTGGCTGATAGAGGAAGCGAGGATAGAAGGCAACAATTTCTTAATGAAACAGCAATCCCAAGGATGATTTAACATCGACATATATACCTAAACCACTTGCCGGTCACTCCTACCCCTCCCAACAAAAACTGAAATAAAGAACCCCTCATTCTACCGCAAAGGAAACACCTCAAATTTCTTTCGTAAGAGAAAAGCTTATTTGGTGGAGAAATAGGACAAATCACCCAGTCATTCTGTAATTGAGTTTTACTTAGTATTTATTCCTGTTTTGATCAAACTGCTTAAGATATTAGTGATTCTCGGGAATGACTAATTTCATTATCATCAGTGCACTAGCTTTAAAAATACCCGCTACCCATCTGCGCGTGCGACCAGATAATATTTAAAAAAATGTTAAAATTAAAAGTCTATACGAGAGATGTGAATTGAAGAGAGAAGTAAAGTGGACAAGTCCTAATGATTTGTGTATTCTTGTATTTTTTTTCAACTTTAATGTGCATGTAATTCATTTCAATACAAAATAAACAGTCGCCATATTGAGTTTGTTCCTAAGACATCGAATTACCTATCTTAAAGTTAATACATAACTTAGGAACTTTGACAAGATAAGACAAGAATAGTGAAATGGATAAGTAATGAACTTAGGAAAAAAGATCTTTCCTAAGATATAACTTAGTCTTAAGTATGATTTGTGAAACGGGCCCCTGTTTTGTATCTTTCCTTATGATTTTGAATTTGAACACTAGTTCATTATCACCACATGTCATTTATTGCACAAAAAGTCCACATTTCGGGAATACAATTGCAAATTTCGATTTTTAGAAATAAATCTTGTATTCATGGTATGAAAAATTTGACTCCTTTTTTCAAACTGTGATAATGTTAATTGTTCATTTTATGATCAAATTCTTTATTAAAAAAAAATTTCGCTTATTCAGTATCATTGATTTCCTTCCATAATGAAAAAAAACCGTATTTCCCCTTGAAAACATATTGTGCTGTCCTTCCGCTTGGCAGATGCACACGCATAGAAACTCCTCTTAATTATTTCTACTCCTATTGTTTTTAATTTTTGTGTAAACTAATGTTAATCCATATGTAAATTAAGCTGTTCTAATTTATTTATATTCCCATTGTTTTGACATTATTGCTTAAACCAATGTTTCATCGATATTCATTCAAGGGATTGTGCATTCCTTTCACTGAGGAGAATACCTTGTATTATACCTTTAAACACCCTCCATTTTCATTCTCCTGTTTCATCCCACTGGAACCCATGAGAAAAAAATATAACAATTGATTTTAAAATTGTATGATATAGTTCTGTACTTTCACAGTCGTAGGAGATAAACTGAAGGCATGGTTATACATGTAATAAAAAGACTTTCTCGTGTCTGTATTTTTTCCTATTGACTTTCTGTAATCAATTTGAAAAACGCAGTTGATGTTTCCACGTACTTTCGGCGATGTTATCCAGCATTTAAAAAAGCAAAAGCAAAACATCACATCAGAGAGAGAGAGAGAGAGAGAGAGAGAGAGAGAGAGAGAGAGAGAGAGAGAGAGAGAGAGAAGAGAAGAGAGAGAGAGAGAGAGAGAGAGAGAGAGAGAGAGAGAGAGAGAGAGAGAGAGAGCTATTTAAAGTGAATATATACAATATAAGTATGTTCAATCTACATCACAATTTTAAACATGAATTATAGAAAGAAAATAGTTTTTCATTTTAAACTAGATATAAAATTGTATTCTTTATTGAGAAAGTAAAATTGTTTTCATCCCAAGGTTATACAATGTTAACAATTTATTAGCAAATGTAATCATATATTTTTAGAGCCAAAAGTTGATTCCTTTGCTGGAAATATGCATGGTCTGTCAGGTTCATGAGTTTAGAAATTCTAGAAAGGATGAAATCGGGCTTTGTATGCAGTCGTTCTCTGATTGATCATCTTAGCTGTAGTCTGCCTTTTATTCTGCAACATGTAGAAATAGCATGTTTCAACAAATAGAAATATCAAATCAAAATTGTTTGACAATTTTTCGAAATAATTCATACTTCATACACATAATTACGATCTTGTCAGGTACAGTCATGTTTTGTTATTTGCATTTATGTGTTCCTATACAAAATGGCAAGTGATGCGGCGCGTAAAGATTAATTATCTAAAGAACTAAGGCATAATAGATACTTACGAGAATTCTCCAGAACAGATATAGTAGCCGATGAGTATTGCACTAACAGACCAGCAGACTACGTATTTTTTTTTAGTATTCTTATCCAAAATTTTAAAAGCAATTTTACTAATACAAAAACATACTATACCTTGTGCACTTCACAGATGCATGAGAACAGGACCCCCCTCCCCCCCCCCCCCCCCCCACGGCCTTCCATCCCCAAACCAAAGTACCTAGACCCCGGGACTTTACTCAATTTTTTCATTAAATTATCCTTTTTTTAAAATCATATAAAGTATATGATTTTAAAAAGTAGATGAAAAAACTCATCTTCTATAAGTCCACATCGGTAGTACATGTATGTACATGTATGTAGGGTTAAAATAGAGCACGGCGGACGTTTTGTAGGGAACATTAAGCCTCTGGCTTATTCACTGTATACCAAAATCCGACTACTACTTTGTAGGCATAGTACATGTACAACACAACACTTATATATAGATATGAAATAGCATGTACTATTGTCGTGTTTTGTTTACAATTATTATTTACACCATCTTCAAGAAAAATGCAGAGATTGAATGTATATTTTTTTTTAAATATTTAATCCTTTATACCATTCCATATCTCAAACATTATTCATGGTTTGAAATACATTGAATTAAAATAAGATAGTAAATTCGAATATATTTAATTTTTTAAAAATATGTAAAGTTATTCATATGCATGTGGCAACAATTATAAGTAGTCTATATTTGCGCGGTCGAGGTCAAAGCATATACTTCTACATTTTAATTTGCTCTTGCGACAGCTTGATAATGAGAAATAGGCCTATAAGTAATGCCGTATGTCTTTAGAACAAAAAGGATAAGATGTATAATATAAGAATCAAACTGAAACTGTCAAACTATCATTTCACAGTTTAAGGGAGGGTTTTGCTTGGCACGTCAAGAATAACTTGAGCTCACTACAGTACTGTGACATCCTTTTAAGAAAGCCGGGTATGTTAAGTTGTGTAATGTTGAAAAGCATATTTGAGCATGTTAAAGATAACAACAAAGTCAGCTACTACATGCACTATATAATGCACTATATAATGTGTGTATAGATGCGTCATAGGCGATTTTTTCAATGAGTTTTAGTGATTGTGACGTAATATTTTGATTTCGATGTTTGTAACAATCACTTCTTTTAGTTGTGCAATAAATCAGCTCCGTCTTCGTTTTAGAAGTTTCCTCCCTTTGGTCTATAACATATGGTTCTTTTACCTTTTTTCAATTTCTGCGTACAGATTGCGTGTTCATGGAAAAACAGTTTTAGGGTTTTTTTTTAATAAAAAAAAATATGAAGATGAAAATACCAGGCAGAAATATCATCATTCATTTTAAAATCTACATTGTCTGTGAATGAAACGAATCTTTTTTGTCAATGCATTTTACATGTAGTAAGATGTCAAATATGTACATCTTATTTAAATTCATCAATTGATTGAAAACTGAAATTTAAATATTGTTCTGTAGTATTTAAAGTACATTTTACGGTTTTGATATTATTATGTTTCGGATAACATTCGCATTACTTCAATCATTGCTTGACAAAATTTAATATATTTACCGCAAGTCCTTTTGATAACTATTGTCCAGATTCAATCAAAAATTGAAATAAAGTATTCAATGGCTAAAAAAAGAAATATAATACATGCATTTTTATATGTCAATTGTTTAACAATCAATTTAATTCATTATAATTAAATTTATAAACATGCACAGGCTGATAGGAATGCTAACATGTACTCCAACGTACACAGAAGATACCAGTCATTGTACACTATCACAGTGCTGTTATCAAATTGTTACACAACATACACACACAGTACATAATTACTGTATGGACATACATGTCCATATGTAATGTTCACTGTAGATACTTGTACACTGCCACTGTGGTGGTGAAACTTTGTCCCACCCAGAGATTGTTCTCATCATCCACACACACACAATAGGGATTCTCTACCCCTTGTTGTTCTGTGAGTAGTAGAGACAAGAACTGACCGTCCTGATCCATAAGATGTACTGTTTTATTGATACAATCACACACCAGGATGTGACCGAGTACATCAGTACATATTCCATAGGGATCAAACCCCTGACCTGTGTAGGAGAACCTGTGTTGTCCTGATTTATCCACCACCACTACAGCATCTATCCCACAGTCTAATACACAGACATCACCATTCATGTTTTCTGTGACGTAGTGTGGATGCCTATACAATGGCTGTCCTTTGTTGTCTCTCTGTATGTTCTGTATCTCTGTCCCTGCCTTGTTATACCTGGTGACTTTAGCCTCTTCATCTGTCTGCATCCCCACCAGTAGGTCCCCGTTGATGTGGGAGGAGTGTATACTGATTGGTTCCCAGTCTCCTGTTTTAATGAATTCAGTGATTGTATTATCCGGTGTTATCCTATTGATAACTTTGTTTTGTTTGTCTGTATAGATCAGATCCCCGTCCTGTGTGACTGTGTGGAAGCCTTCAGATCCACCACTGGTTTTTATCTTCTGTATCTGATTCCCCTGTAGATCTGTTTGGACAAGGTTACCATCATAATCACTGATCCAGAGTCTGCCTGATTTACCCAGTGATATATGATATACACTTCTAACACCTGGTACTGTGTACTCCCTGACCTTGGTGACAGACGAAGACAGAGACAGTGTTTGTTTCACGTCAGATTTCTCTCTGTCTTGTTTCCCCTGTTTCCCTGTAAGTTTCAATTCTGTAGAGGCAGTCTCCATGGGTTTTATTTTTCTGTTCTCTGGTTTAGTGTTGGGGACAGTTATTTTACCCACTAGTTTGGCGACATCTTCCTTGCTGTATTGACCAACAGTAAATACGGGAGGAACTGGTTTGGATGTTTCTGGTATTGGTTTTATCATCAAGTTTTCTGATTTGAGAGCAAATGTTAAATTTTCAATATCCAAGGGAGATAGGTAGCCATAAAATGTTTTGATTAAATCATTGAGATAGTTAATGTAGTCATCTATTTTTTTATTTTGACCGCTTAAAATTTCTAATAATGACTTTTCCATTTTGTTGACTTGTTCTATTTTTTCTGATGTGACTGTGTCTACCAGCTTCTTCACAGCCTCAGCTTCAGCCTTTATGGATGTTCTTATGGCCTCCATGGTCTTCTTTATTTCTGTTATATCTCTCGCAGTTTTCTTTTTCAAATCTTGACAGGTTGGCTCAAAATAGCTTCGAATATTGGCAATTTCTGTGTGACAGAGCGAACATTTTTCAGCAAAGACTATTTCTAGATCGGTAAACATATGGCCACGATGTTCTTTTGTGGCTGTGCATTTAGAACAAAGGGGAATCTGGCATTCCTCACAGAGAAGATCTATGTCTTTTGTTGGGTGGATCTTGCATTTCTCTACAGGAAGTTTACGTTTGCGTTGTTTATAAGGGACCACTTCATGGTTCTTGGTTTTCTTATTTTTCTGATGTTCATCTCTGCATTGTTCACACAATGGTTGGTGACAGTCATTGCAGTAAAACTGGCAGTTCTTCTCACAGTCTTCAGTGCCACACACCAAATAATGCTGGGCGTCGGGTGGTTCTAGGGATTTAGATATTTCCATCTGAAATAAGAAAATGTGAATACCGGTATATCAAATTTAGTAGGGTTATAATTAGCTTCCCTTTACAAGTCATCTTTAACTTATAAATACAATGAAACAGTTTACAGACTCAACATAGGCATAGGCATCGGAACCCGGGAGGAGGGGGGGGGGGGGGGGGGGTCAAGTCCTATGAATATTTGTAAACAAACATTTTGGCTGATTAAGCTTTGTTTACACCAGTAACGGTACAGTTATAGAATGACACATTTCTTTACAAATGCCAAAGGAATGGAAGAATTAAATTGGATAACTTCATCGTGTTTTGAAAAATGGTCACAGCCTTGGGTTCAATAATAAAGACAAGCATTTATCATTATCCATTATCCGTATCAATCTTGATTACGGGTAGAAATATGTCAAATGCTGTACCGTCATAGAGAGATATTCAATTAGATATTTAAAGTCTTTTTCCCCACAATTTCAGACAAAACTATTCTAATTACATGTAACTTACCACTTGAGTTCTGAAACAAGGTAACGCCCTGAGATGAGAGCGAGAGAAAACGAGACTTGTGTAATTTACTTCCTGGTCATAGAGCCAAATCTCCTGTTGTTGTACTAGCACGCATGTATAATGTGTAACTGATAATAAGTTCAATATGTAAATATTTATATGACCTATGAACTAGGAATCAGTCTATGATTTACGACGATTATAATGTTACAGTATGGGTTTTTAGTGAAACCATTGCTCAAGTACTCAAGGTAAAATGAAAGTAGAAAAGCAGAAAAAGGCCAGTGCGAAAAGATCATTTATAACGCCTGCGAAGTTTAAACACTGTCAGAATGCATTTATGTAAATTAAATTGATGAATGAGCTTTTCCTCGCCCAGGTCGGGGTTTGAACTCCATCCTTTCGGAATCAGTCTCCTCGCAGTGAGCGACCATAGCGGCGACCACGCGGCAATCTATACACAGGCACGTAGTATTAGCCCCCCCCCCCCCAACTTTTTTGCGCAGCAGGCACGTAGTATTGAGGCCCCTCCCCCACTTTTTTGTGCAACAAAGGTTTTTCTTAAATTTACATACAAAAAATTGAATTAACATGGAGTTGCAACCCCCCCCCCCCCCACTTTGATGGGACCTTGTAAAAATTGAAGTGATCAATGAAATTGTAGTTAAAGATACACTTCTTCCTTACCCCCACACCCCCACCCCCACCCCCACCCCCACCCGCACCCCCCGGATTAGGATTTTCCGATTTTTGGAAAGTAAGCTTTTTTTTCTTTTTGCTTGTCAAGATTTTTTAGATGAGTCTGCCACCCCCCCTCCCCCCCCCCCATACACACACACACACACACACACGCACACACTGCGATACAGTTAGAGATAAATTAATACAAATAAACAGCAATCCGAAATCGTCGTTGCGATATGCATTGCATAGATAGGAGTACTATTAAAGGGCCAATCTAATATACCGCGTTTCAATTTCGGATTGCCATCGATATCATGAGATAAAACCTTGTCCAATTATTATAGTTAACAACTGCCGAATAGTTTACAAAATTAATATATCTTTACCTCAAAGGATCCCCCCCCCCTTGCGATTGAAACTGCATTGGCAGTTGACTTTGATAGTTTAGGAAGGAAAGGTAGTTAAATGAATTGATATTAAAAGAAGAGTCAAATACCCTTGGAGTATGAATCGGGAATGCTGGAGAAAACGTACCCAGGAGAAAACGTACCCAGGAGAAAACGTACCTAATTTATAGGGTACGTTTTCTCTTGGAGAAAACGTACCCGGGTACGTTTTCTCTTGGAGAAAACGTACCCTATGAAAATAACAAATAATGGTTTTCATAGATATTCTTAAATGAAACAAAATAAAATATACAATGAACATTTGTATCATTTGTTGTTGTTGTTGTTTTGAAATGCATAGTCACGTACTTAAATTATTAAGACAATAATTTGTAACATACACATACACGAATATGGCCTGAGCAGTTTAATTATTCGACAATTAATACACCATAAACAAAACCGTTAAATAATAAGTTTTTATTGCAATCTCATTTGGAGAACTAAATGATGAGTATGTCAAGAAGTCGATATCGCGTTATTTTTAACATTTTTTTGAAATTTATCTATAGAACAAAGTTTCTTAATAAAACCAAGTCTACTGAAGTCTTTTAAATATTTGTTTGATTCATATATATATGGAAACTACTACGAAATATAACATTGAACAGTCAATTTGCTTCCGACGCCACTGACATGTATAATGTGTGGAGAGTGAATATTTCTACCTCCTGCGCGGGGAGGCAATACATAATATTTCATAATAATAAATTAACTGCTCAGGTATTTAATTGATTATCACTATAATTAAAATCAGGGGATCTCGTATAGAGAAATTCAAAAGGCTACCGATAAATGGATAATTAGAAGAAGTAGACTGATAACACTTTATGACAGTAATTATTTCGTACTAAAATAAAAGTTGCTACAATTATTATAAAGATATTATTCATAAAATGAATATATTTCTATCCATCTATGCATTGAAATATGCGGCATAAAAGTAGCATTTGAAAATTATTTAATATGTCCAACCCCTTTAAAATTATAAAGTATTAAATTCATATATCTATAAAACTCATTCATTTCTGTATATCTTTATGAAAATAGTATTTAAAAGTATTAAAAACTATTAAGAAGTATATTTATGATTTTCATAGGGTACGTTTTCTCCAGGAGAAAACGTACCCTAGAGATTGGGTACGTTTTCTCCTGGGTACGTTTTCTCTTGGGTACGTTTTCTCCTGATACCTAAATCGGGGGGGGGGGGGGGGGTCCTGTCCTCAATTACCTGTTATCAAATTGGTTGTGTATTTATAACAGTGTTTGGCTCAATGATAAAGTTACAGATAAACTGTTGATTCAAGATACACCACAAACAAGTTTCACAGTTCCAACATTTAATATAATTATAGCCCTGTGATAACAACACGCGGAACTGTGTACCAATGCAGTCGCTGAAAGGACACAGCATTAATGGCTGTTCTCGTCATATGTCCATGCGATACTGACATCCTGATTATCAGATAATAACTTTTGTATGTAGCTCATACTCATGCTGTGTTAATAAAGAAAAATCCTTGAAGTTCTTCGTTTTGTTTTTTTTGTTTTTTGCGTTTTGTCTATATTTCTTTGAATGAGAGTGGCATAAAAGTATATTATAATCGAAATACTTTCACCGGTTTAGAATTTTCAATTATTACAGTATTTGACCAAAAAATACGTTTTAAAGGTTTTTGGAAAGGTAAAAACTTTGAAAGCCCCAGCGATATTCGAACACATGACTAAAATATTTATGAAATTATACTTGATTTCATTGTTTATTTCGATAGGAAGTACATGTATGTCACAATTTTGAGATGTCCCATACAATCTTGATATTAGACGTTTACTTCCTCCAATAAGCCGGTAAATGTTAATATTGAAAGAGACGAATGTCATATAGTGTTCAAATTGGTAATTTTTGACGATTGGCTCGGAATGTGCTCCGTTAATATTTCAAAATAAACAACTACACTTAACCTACGATGCATCATACCATAAATACTATCAATATTCGCGATAGACAGTCGTTATACAAATGTAACATGAGGTATCTTTTATTTAAAATCGATAGGTCTAAAGGTTTGTGGAGTGCAGGTTTTTTTAAAGGTACGTTGGAATATAATTGCGTATATTCCTTTTGGCGTCTAATGAAGAAACACCGCGTTTCATAGTTCGTCGGGTATTCTTTTTATATGTAATATTTGTAAATCCAAGAAAATTTAGTTCCCGGGCCGCGAATTTTAACAATTTCACAGTATTTCTATTACTTTCGAGACATTTTTGCGATGTGTCGAAAGTAATAGAAATATTGTTGGTTTACAGTGAAAATTCAGGGGCGGATCCAGGATTTGAAGGGGCGTCAGTTTTAGGTAGGAGGTCTACCTGGTGAGGGCCCAAAGTGCAAAGCCCCCTGAAGCTCCTGGATTCAAGAGATTTTGTACGGTACAAATAAAGTCTTCAAATTTCGACTTTTGTAATATTTCTTCTCGTGATTATACTTAAAAGTAATAGAATTGTTTATAATCTTTAAAGGTTTGTAGATTTGCGACCTGCAGTTATCCCATCAAAACCCTCTGCCTTGCAGAAATATGAGACATATTAATTACTGTTATTTTTATGGTGGCACAGGGGGCAAAGCCCCCGGAAGCTCATCGATTCTATAGATTTTTTAAGGGTTAAAATGAGGTCTTACAATAAAGACTTTCGTTGGTTTGTGATTATACTTAAAAGTAATAAAACTATTTTCCAGTAATCCCATCAAAACCCTCTGCCTTGCAGAAATATGAGAATTTTTCTTAATCAGTAAATAAAAAAAAAATCAAGATCAATGGCCGATGTAAGTGAAAAGATAAAACATCTAAAGATAACCATACCAGCTTGTATTGTAAAGTAAACATGTTATAGTACAGGCACGTAGCATCGTTTTTGAAATGGGGGGGGGGGAGGGGGCAAAAAAAAGGTTACTTTCCAAAATTCTAAAAATCCTAATCCGTGGGAGGGAGGAGAAAGTATACCTTGAACTTCAATTTCACTGTTTTTTTCCTTATTTTCATTTCAATTTTACATTGGTCCCATAAAAGTGTGTGTGTGTGGGGGGGGGGGGGGGGAGGGGCAACTCCATGTTCATTCATTTTTTCCTTCAGAAAAATCTTTGTGGTCCCCCTAATGGTACGTGCCTGTAGTATAATCAATTACATATATTTGAGGTAAGTGACTGGTCACATTTGATAGAGCGTAACAAAGTTGGGCTTTCTAGGTTCGACATTACACCTTTAAACACACGGATGTTGTTCATACTAAACAGTTGAAATTAGTCTAAAGTATAGAAATCCCTTAAGTCTTTAAAGATTTGATCATTAAAACTCACAGTTGGATATTTAATTTTTGCCAGAACGAGTATGATTTAACTTTATTTTGACAAGGGGCGCCTGCGCCGAGGGCGCTCCCTTGAATCCGCCAAAGAAAATAGCTCTGTAATGGGACCATGTTAATTAATTTGTAAATGAATACCGGTACATACAAATGACAACTGGAAAGTTAAATCCGAAAATTTTATGAACTTTATCTTTTATGCTGTGAAATGTTTTCTTGGAAAGAGAAGAAAAACCAATGAATGTTGTTAAATATTTTTATTTAAATATTAAAAAGCTTAATTTCTCCTCCTGCAGCACCCAAAACAGCAAGCTAGAAGTCGCCTGAAGATGTTTGGCTGAAATAGAAAACGAAAACACAATGGGGATATTTTTTCACGAGGTGTAGCTATTAAGAATTTTATTTTCAGCAAACTTTTTTTTTTTAAATATGAGAAGCTGAAGTGTAACAAGCATGCATTTTTATATTGACTTATCGATTCTATATGAAGCAACACATTACAATGCACGTGTATAATCATATACATGTAATTAAAAGTTTGAAGCTATTCATTCTCGTTTATTGCACATGGTTTTAGGTTCATTGACATATTCGGCTATCTAAGATACATGTACATGTATATCGATGAATTTTTGGCAAATTATTTCACAATTACGTGTATAGTTACGGATAGCTGAAGGGTTTAAGTTCCCGGTCTGAAAAGAATTCGGTTGGACGACTTTGGAGATTTTTTTCAGAGCTGCAGCTACACTATAGCTTATAGCATGTGGATAAAAGTCAAAAACTATTTTTCTTAAGTGTGTTAGCATTAGCTATGGATATTTTCATGTAGTAGCTCTGATTTACTTTTTAACATTAGAATTTAATAAGTATTATCCTTTGTTGAGTTTAATTTCCTTCTCACCTTCTTTGAGGACCTTAGTGGAGTTACCACGGCCGCTGAGTATGCAGACTGTATCGCCATCTTGGACATCCTTCTGGCCTTAAAAACAAAATGGTTCATATCAATAACTACTGAACACATCGGGATTTATCGATTCATTGAATATTTATAATATCATGTTGTATATGTTGTATATTTTAAGTTTACATGGTGAAAGGAAATACAAAATTGACACATTGATAATTAATTGTATTTACTCCTAACTGGTAAATCCGAAATTTACAACGAGATAATTATCTCAGAAATACGTCGGTTTATATACATGTACGCATATACATTATAATCACCTCTAACGTTATTCGCTCCTCAGCCAGAACTGTTCTGATGGTCAGCTCTGACAGTGCTCGTGCCTAGAGAGAACATGTATATATAGAAATATATAGATATATAATATTAAAACAATTTTACTAGATTTATCTGTATTTTGGATAAATTTCAACAAAAGGTGGGTAACATTTTATTAAGTACCTCTTCTCTCAAAAGTATTTCCCCCGATACTGCACAAAGTCTGGACAGGGCCTGTAAAACAGGTGATATGAATTATTAAATGTTCAAATTTGTTGTGATATTTATAACAAGTAAAGGTTGCTGAGAATGTTTACAAAATCGAAATATTGATGAAACAATAACATGATTAAAATATAATTAATCTGATTACAGTTAATCATGACCATACCGCCTGGTCCAGTTCTTTGTTGTTTTCTTCCTTGTGGTCATCACTGTCATGGTCCAACATCATCGATATCATCGAACATTTGTTAGCCTAAAAAAAACCAGGAGCACTTTTTTAAAAGAGCTCTCTCTCTCTCTCTCTCTCTCTCTCTCTCTCTCTCTCTCTCTCTCTCTGCATAAAAGCCTAGCATAATGCCCTATAAAGTAAACAGTCTGCATTTTTGCAAAATTGCGGGTTCAGTGTAAGAACCACCCAACACAATTATTTTTGAATCTAGTAACATTAAGTCATGCATACCAATGATTCTCTCCGTATGGTCGATGTAAACGAGGGACCCGGTATCTCCAAATCACCGGTCTGTTGAAATTTATAACATTACAATTTACGTAAAAAGAGTAAAAAAAAAACAATAATATAAAAAATGCAATAATTCCACGTATTAATATAATTGACAATTCAACAAAACGATATATTTATACATGTAATTACCTCGGGTTTGGAATCGTTCTCTATATGTTCACAGGCTGCTTCTGTTTGCATAAGTCCGAGTGCCTCTGTGTCAATTTTCGGAGGCATGTCCTGTGTCCCTAGGAACTCGGTTTTTAGCTCTTGGAACAGGTGAGGTGCCCCTGTGGGCATGTGCTGGGCCCCTGTGGGCATGTGCTGGGCCGCTGTGGGCACGAGCCGTCCCTCTTCTGTGGGTGCGTGTTGTGCCTCTGTGGGCACGTGCTGTGCCTCCTTGGACATGGAATGTGCCTCTGTGGACACATGTTGTGCCTCTTTGGGCTCGACCTGGGTCCCTGTAGGCAGGGTCTCCTGTGGCAAGGTTTGCCTCTCCAAGGATTCGCTGAGGGCCTCTGTGGACCCCTGTGGGTCATCAACGGTTTTGTTCATCTCTATTGTTACTGTCAACAAAATTTCATGAAAAGATTTTTTGATAAAACAAATTGCATTTGAAATTGACATGGAAATAGAAATAACACGGAATTCGGCAATAATCACGGCATTGTTTCGTTGCAGTTGTTCATATTATATAAATTTATTGCATTGTATGTAATACATGTATATTTTGTATCACATATTTAATTAGAATTTATAATTATCATAAGTATGAAAGTATTCATGCGAACATACTTGTAACAATTAATTATTACAATTTATTTATTAATAATACTTTATTCCTTGTATTATATAATATAGATAAATGCCACATGATTATGATTTTTAGAAGTTATGGATCTTCATTTGGAAGGTATTCGATATGATATAAACTGTATATACATACCTGCTAAGAAAATATTCCGAAGCTTTCACAACTTTGCAGATGAAATTGTTGATCTCTATTCTATCAAATATTGAAAGAAGAAAAAAACAATTAAATAAAAATGAAAGGATGATATTTCACCATGGAATACACTAACAATTATAAATCTAGTATATTAAATTGGTTAAGAATTAAATTATATATCAGACTGAGTTAACTCTCAATTTCTTCAAAGATTAATAAACATTTTTTGTGTGCGAAAGAAGGAAATATATAATACCTACCGCAAATGGAACAAGAATCAGCAATAAGCTAGGTGCCTATTATGACGTCATTGCTTAGTGATGCGTCACGTGTCTCACAATTAAAAGGACGGTAACTCTAACATGAACCTATTATCGATTATTTCCCTTCCTAAATATTGATTTTCCCCGTATCCTTTTTTAACTAATGTAGAAGGAGTTATATAATTGGATTCGAATAAAATCAAACGATTTTTTAACCTGTCAATAAAACAGTATTGTATGTACAGATCACATAATTTTTTCAAGAGGGGGTCATTATTTATTAATTTTATTTCATTATTTTTTTTTTTTGGGGGGGGGGGGGGGAGGGGGGGGGAGAGATATTTAAATATTCGTTAATTCACTACATGTGTATTTAAACTTTGAATTTTCCAAACGGGGTGGTGAAAATATTTTTTTATAATTTTGATTAAAAAAAAAAATCATCTGTTTACATATTATATTGGTAAAAGTGTAGCTTTTTTTAGTTATCGCCAACCAAGGATAAAGATCCACGGTGTTTCTCTATTCAGTTGATACCTAGCTAGCGAAGACGCTATAGCAGAAAACCTTGACATTACATAATTATGAATACAATACAGTAATGATTGTATAACATTGTGTACAATGCGTATCTGTCACTATATGCCATGTTTTAATAAAAAGGGGGTGTCCAAGAACTACATTAAGTAATTTACAATGTGAATTAACTACGCCTGATTTTTCTAGTGAGTAAAGGGGTACCCCCTCCCTCAATCCCCTCTCTAGATCCGCGCATGCAAATTCGGGGGATTTTTCAGTTATATTTATAGACATTACCGATGTGAGAGTTGTTTCCCTTGAAGATCTTTGAGGGAAAAAATGGAGGACAAGTTACGCTTTCCAAAGTAGGCGATATTTTGTTAAAAATGAGCACATATCGTGCCACTGAGAATTATGTGTATAAAACAGACGAATGTATCGGGCGTGGTGCCACTGGCGATGTATACAAAGGTGTACACAAGGTAAACGCAGACATTAAATATTTCTACTTTCAGTTTCACTTGAAACTTAAGTTAAACTCTGTTTTTAAGACATATTACATACTAGCCTTGTTCAGTTATCTTTAAAAGAATAAATACATGTATCTCCATTGTTTAATTTTTATTCATTGTACAACTATTTCAACGAATACCTTTTTTTTTTTTAGAATTGTATGTACTACTGTACAATACAATAAATAGAATTTAATTGACAATGTAAGCAATCACTCACTGTATACATGGTATAGTGTATAGATAAATCAAACAAAATTAAGCCTTTGATAGTTTCTCATGCCAGAAATTTAAAAAAAATAAGCTAATAGGTACGAACCTTTGTATTATGCTCTTACAATCGTACATGTAGGCATTTGAATATGCATAGCCGAATTTAGTTTGGATTATTATTAGTGGGTTTTTTTTTTTGCATTAATTTAACCAGTATATTTTGTTACTTCCAGGTTACGGGGGAGCATTGTGCCCTCAAGCTCTGTGACTCGCGCTTCACCCAGCAGCTCCAGAGGGAGGTAGAGGCCATGCGCCAACTCCAGCACCCCAATATCACCAAGTTCTACCAACTGGAGTATGATGTGTGTATACAATACTATACTTAAAGTTATTCTTAGAATATATCATGGGCATATATTGGATCAAGTAAACTGTTATGATAGACTTAATGTGAATTTATATTGCACACTTTTATTGCAATTAATGTGTTTAAAGCATATTGCATTATATTTCATGCTCAAACAAGTAAAAATGTCAAAAATCAAATTTACTTTATTAAGGTGGCTTTTCACATGATGTGATTATAGAATTTAATAGAATAAAAATGTGACATAATAAATCCTATATAATTCTCATTTCATTAATGCAGATAGATGTCAACCTAATAGATGAAAGTAAATATTGTAAAAATTGCTTCTAAAAGTCAAATCTATTCACTATCGTTTCTTCTTTAGAAAAGCAACTGTCAAAATCACATCACACACTATGTTACTATGATCTTCTACACAGTAATATCATTTACATGTAGTTGTTTGAAAACAAAGACGGATCGTTATCAAATTCGTTGTTTTTTTTCATAAATAGAAGGAGAGTGCCAAACCAATCCTAGTGATGGAACTGTGTGAGAAAGGGAACCTGCTGGAGGTCCTAAGGGAGCCCAGCAATGCCTTTGGTCTCCCAGAGGAAGAATACCTTAGATTCTTTAGTCATTTAGGTGTGTATGCATGGTACCAACTTATCTGTTTTTACATTGTAGAGTGCACTTACAAAGTGGCAAAACAAGCAGTTTTACTGTACGCATTTTGTTAAAGACAATTTTATTAATAAGTAGTACTAATTATTTTGTCATTCAAAAAGTCTAAAATCAACAGAATAACAGTAGTGAAAAAGCATCCCTGTGAAGTCTATGATCAAAAATGTTTTTTCTTGAAAAATTAAACAAGGGAGAGAGGTGTGAAAAAAATAAATAAAAAAGGTCGCCTGAAGTTAGAAAATTAAATATTTCATCATTGTGTAAGATTAATCTGTGTTTGATTTTAGCTTTCTATATATACATCTAACTGTATCAGAGGTATGGCACTGAAAAGTGCATATATTTTATTTCAAAATGATATGAAAATTTGTATTATGTCTTATGTATATGTTCATTAGGCCAAAAAAGTTAATGATTAGGTTTTCATTCACTGCTGCATGGTTCCAAATCTTATAACACTATAATTCTTAAAAAAATCAGTAACTGTTGAAATTTTTGCAGTGTCTGGCATGAAGCACCTTCGTCAAAATGGATTCTCCCATCGTGATATAAAACCCGGAAACATCTTAGTGTGCATAGCAGACGACGGCAGGTATGATACAAAATATTCCAAAAATATGGCTCTCTGATTTATTTGATGGTGATGCTAGAATAAGAGTATCGAGATTTTCATATTTTTTTTTTACAAACAGTTATGTCTACAAACTTTCTGACTTTGGGACAGCTAAACCTCTCAAGGATGGAGATTTCTTCCAGTCTTTAGTTGGAACAGAAGAATACCTGGTAAATAAATTTTATATTGATGATAGAGTTCTCTAAATTTTTTATTTAAAAAATTAAACTGCAATTTTCACTTGAAATCCATTTTCTTGTACTCTTTATAACTCCCTTATAAACAACAACAAGAACTGATTGGAACAATGACTTAAAAGTGTCTATAATAAACAATTACTTGTACATCAATGCATGCCTTCTGGTCGTTTTCTTTATTTATTTAGTATTATAGATGTAGTATTTGACGGATAAATAATTAAAAATTTCAGCATCCGGACATCTTCAAGGCGGCCTTCATTGAACGCCACAGACCGCGGGAGTTTGACATCTCCGTGGACTTGTGGAGTCTGGGAGCCACACTCTATCACACCGCCACTGGGAAGGTTCCATTTCAGCCATTCCATGGGCGCGGGGACAAACATACCATGTAAGGTGTAATAATACCCTCACCCCCTCCCATACAATGATAGGCATAAAGAATACCCCCACTCCCCCACCCACACCATATAGAGTGACCATCACTAGGAAAAACTTTTACCCCCACCCACACCTTTAGTAACTACCAATAGAAAATATACCCCAACCCTTACCATACACACCACATCTTAGAGTGATTCCACCCTAGCTATCACTCTCATCCCACATTATACAATGTCCACCACGAAAAATATCATTGGTCATCTCCAAGGCATTTGCTAAGAAAGCCATGATTGTTTACTAGATTAATATCTGTAGTCAATGATTTGTATTTTTTTCCTGTAAATTTCCAGGTTTCAAATGATATCTCATAAAGATCCGGGAGTGATATCTGGTGAACAGACATCTGCCACTGGAGATATCATCTGGTCCAAGGAGTTGCCCAAAACTTGCCGGCTATCAAAGTAAGCCAATTTCTAAATTATTATATAGAATTTGTGTGAGAGCAAGGACACTTTAATATATACATGTATGTGTATTCTTCCAACATGGGGATCAGGTAAAATCACTCATTGTTCAAGTTATTTTCTGAAGATCTGCATATTAAGACTTCATAACATGTTTGACTGCATTGTGAACTGATTTAATGTTAACTGATTCAACGTCATCTCCCAATACACTGGTTATAGGGTTGAAAAATCTCAATCAAGACTCAAATAACTGTATACATGGCTATTTTCGCCCAGTGTAATTTTCACCTGTCTTGAATTTGCCCAGACACAGTTGCATTTTTTGTGTTTGAAGAGATATTATTGGAGACATTGCATGGAATTTGTTCAGTCTTAATTAAATGAATTCCCCCAATAACAACGAGGGTGAAAGTGGAAAAAATAAAACGGAGGCAAAAATTTTGGAATTCTGTGTACAGAAAATAGAATTTAAGACAATAAACAAGTGCATCTGATCAGCCTTAAACAGTGTTTAATTTCATCCACAAACAGTGTTTAATTTTATCCACAAACAGTGTTTAATTTCATCCACAGTGTTTGATTTCATCCACAAACAGTGTTTAATTTCATCCACACACAGATACCTTAGAGATACATTGACCGAGTTCTTGGTTCGTCTGCTGGAATGCCAGGCCAATCGGATGTGGACATTTGATGGATTTTTTGTGGCCGCTGATGATCTCCTTCACAAGCACAGACTCTACCTCTTCTCTGTCGTGGATTCAGAGCTCTATCATATTTATATGGACCCAACACACAGGTATAAGCCAGCTATAGGGAAAGTTTATAGGATGTAAATTCTAGCCTAGTTGATTTTAGCTCATACCACTGTCTGTGTTTTCGGAAAGTTTGTCCATTCTCTCCATTTAAAAAGAATTATATGGAACTTAAGACAAACACAAAGCAATTAATCACTTCGTTGTGTTGGAAAATGACTTAAATATAATGAGACAATTTTTATTAAAAGCTTTAATTATCAGTATGGACAAAGTAAAGCTGATCATATTTAACTCACAGTCTGTTGTGTAAAATGTTAAACAATAATTATTGCTGTTTTTGAGGTCAATAGGATGATTTAGCCACCCAAGAAGTAAAAGATTCACTGAGCCGGAGGCGAGGTGAACATTGTACTTTGAGGGTAGCTAAATCATTGTATTGATAGAAAAAAGACCCTGCAATAATTGTTTTATTATATGATTCAGCGATTAATTTATACAGACATACATTAAAGTGAGTGTTATTAAGCAACATTTTAGTTTGAAGGTATAGCCGAACAAATTGAGAAACTTGATGTTTCATTGGATGATCTATTTTTAGTCCAAAGTAGGAAAAATCATGTTATATTGTTCTCTGTGCTGTTTTTTCTAGATAGTAGGATATGACCCAATCAGAGACTTAGGAATTAATCAATCATATAATATATACAGTCATCACTACTGTCTGTAAATGCTTTTGTTTAGTATTAGCAATACCAACCATCTTTTCTATATTTGGTTAAAAGAAAATTTCGATACGTCTGTCCTTATGATTAAAATAGATATTAACAATTGACATATGTATTGAACCATGAAAAGGAGTTAATTTAAAAGAGGATATAATATTTTTTTCTTAATGTTAATGTTAAATGTTAACAAATGTATCTAGCTTACTCAAAAATCATTTTTTATATTAATTAATAACATTTTTAAATGAAAAAAAAAAATATTGTATTTTTCAGGTTTTCTGAGTTACAGAAGTGCGTTCAGGAACAGACCTACACCCACATTAAATCACCATGCTTCATGTTTCACAACCAGGACCTCAAAGAATCTGTTTCTCTGAAGGAGCCAGTGAGGTCCTACCCAGTAACCTCAGCTGAGGAGCCTATTGTGGTGTTACCTCTCAGAGAGGGGACCTCGCTCACTACAAGGATACCAGTGGACTCTATAGTCAACCTAGTTAATGGTAATGTGTCCAAATTTGAAGACAATAATATATTAAATATTAATTAAACTTTCTTTTAGCTTTGTTCATATTAAACCTGTCTTTGTTCTCTAAAACCTCAATCAGAAGGAATTTGATACAGCCTTAATGGCCCATTGTTTAAAACAAATTTTTAATCGATTAGACAAACTTTTATCAGAATCTTAACTGACCAGTTTAAATTTAATTTTTAAAACAGACATTTTTTTTGTCTCCCTGTTAATGCTAGTATTTTGAAATTTATAAGCAAAGTTAAATGCTAATCATTAGACAATATGATAGCAAATACTAAACTTCTGCTATTGTGATGATTTTTAATAGTTCAGAACTGTCAAAAAATAATTAATGCGATAATTAAAAATCTGCAAGGGTTGCTTTTTAAAAATTTTATGCAGATATTAATTCCTCACATTTATAGTTATTAAAAATCTGCAGGAGCTATCAATCTATTATTTATCAATAAGTACATGCACTTTATATGGTACTTTTAACTTTTTTGCAGAATTGAATCCAAAATTTGAGAGTGAGGACAGTTCATCTCGTGATGACGACTACCGCGCGGCTCGCTCCATGTGTAGCACCACCGCGCTGATTCTCAAGGCCATCAGTCAGGCGGCGTCAGCGTGTCGGTTGTTGAGTAAATCATCAAGAGACTGCAGGTGCCTATTTTGTCATTCTTTCAATACACAATGAAAAAAATTTCTTGATATGTTCTCTTTAAAAAATTTGTAAAATTTACAGCCATATCAACCATCAATTGAGGTTCAAATATGTGGCATTATATGTTGTTCAAGTGCTAAATAAAAATTCCAAAGAAGTATTAGCATTTAAGGAAAATTCTTTCCATGATCAGTTTGCCAAGTTACATATTTGTTGTTATTAAGTATGTCAGCAAATATCTTTTCTTCTAATATCTTTTTAAAATTTTAAAAGTCAACAACTTTTTATTAAGATTCCCTCCTTATTTATTTTAAAAATGTGACAAGGGTGTAGCTACATATTAGCATGCTATACATTTGGTTCATTTCTTAACTTTTAAAAACAGCTACTGTAACAGCTGATTAATAAGTAAAAGGGTATAAGAAACTTGACGATACCTCCCATGCAAATCAGTTGTACAATTAGAACAGTTTTTGTTTATCGTATCAGATATGCCACACGACAGAAATATTCCTCCTTGAAAAGCAGTGTGAAGAATATAGAGGATCGCTACAGTGACATCAGGCAGATAGTAGGACAGCGCCAAAATGAAATCTACGACGTTATTTACGACCATTACTCTGGATGGACATGCTGCAGAGGAAAAGTTTGAACAAGTTGGTTTCTGATAGTACAAAAAATAATCTAAATGGAAATACAGTAAAACAAAAATATTATTTGCTTCAACTTTTGACTTATTTAGAACCAATCCACAACAAAAAATATCCGCACTCAGGTGGTCATTATAAAAATGTTATACATAGAAACACAGGTTAGCGATGATATCAACATTATAGAGGCTGTATTTTGAATCTTGATGATATTTTATTGCTGGCCTGCACTGGTACATGTACTTTGTATACAGTACCGGTTTAATATCATCCATTTTTTTAACGAAACTGTAAACCCACTTTCGTTCATGTCCCAGAAATTTTTGCGAGGTTAGCGAGAGCCTTGTAGTTGCGAATATTTCTCGCCGCGAACCAATCCTTTGTCTATAGTTTTTATTAATACAGGTTTGGATAAGGCTTGGTCGCAAACACTAGTCGTGGCGAATCCAGTTTATCGGTAGTTAATCGCGTAATAAAGGCGAATATGAATTGGTTTACAGTATTCTATGTATTACAGATGAACTAGTTTAAGTCAAGCATAAGGCAGACTTGTTTAATTATTACTTCTTTTTATCAAATGTTCTTACTTTGTTTCTGCAGATAAACAATAAATTGGATTCCTGTGCATCTTTACTGGGTGATTGCAAAGAGAGACACAAAAAATTGGAAGAATTGACCAGATTAATGGATTGTTTTAAGCAGGAAAACTTGTAAGCAAATTTATTATCATAATGAATGTGATCATAAAAATCAAATTTGGGCCTTCAAAACATTAAATAGAACACATATTTTAATAACCAAGCTTTGATAGCCAAAGAATGCAGCAAATTCAGTCTTTTGATACTTTTATTTTATAGTTTATCTAGTACATATATCAAATAGATAGTGGAGTTGTTAAACTGTGTAGCAAATGATGAAGACATTTCGTACATTAATATATCTGGATTGCTATTTAAAATTAGACCATTTTGTTAAAAACAATATGATTGTGATTGGATTAACAAATATCCACTGTATAAATGTATGTGTGTGACCTAAACATTCACATTGGACTGGTATCTTGGTTTGCAGTTCAAACTCGTTTAAATACTATTTCACAATATTATAAATTACCGGTACATAATTATGCATGTAATATGCAAGAATAGCTCAATCATCTCAGGACTTTGATTTTGTGGTTCCTTTGATTTTTACAGGAGGTCCAGTGTTGAGCGGACGTCTAGTCAGATGTCGGACATTCTACAGAAGTTCTCAGAGTACAGGAAGTCACCGAGGCTCTCGTACCACGAAAAGAAACTATACAGTTTTGACAAGTGAGGTTTACATTATTTTTACAGTGAAAAAAGGCAAAAATACATAAATCTTTAGTTTCTCAAGTCCAGTGTTTAAATTTAAAGCTATACATGCAGGAGTTTTTTCTTCTTTTAATTGCATATTTTGAAAAGGTAATTTACTTAGTTTTACTTTTGTTTTGAAATTTAAATTGAAAATTAAACTGAGAGTTATTCCCCTGTACAGTTTTGCAGTATATATGAAATTAACAAGTCAACATGTAAATAATAGGCTTCTATTTTATGTAAGTATCCTAGTAAGTAATGATGGATACACCTTACACAGGTCATGTATTGAAGTATGTAGAAATATATATGTAAACTATATAGACTGAAAAACAGAACGTGTGATTGTTTTCTGGCAGGACTTCTATGACGTATCACTATCAGAGAGCCGTGTCCTATCTGAAGAAAGTTCAACATTCCATGGCTTCAACCTTTACCTCATTCAAGAGATGGCACAGGTGAAGGGTTTTTTTCCAATTCATATTCTAACCCCCCCCCCCCCCCTCACCCAAAATATTGATAATCTTACAGTAGATTTTTGAAATGTTAATAAAAGTACTCGGACTCTTTAGTCAAATTTTGAACATTGTGTTATACTCGAAGATGCCAATTGCATGATCGATTTATAGCATACCAAAAAGTGAAATTTATTTGAGATTTGTTCATGAAAATCTGCAGAACAGAGGACATTTTCCACTCTGTATGTACAGAGTTACTTTCCCTTAGTGTTGAAAAGCTATCTAATTGGAAAAAAATTTGTCCTAGCTATTTTACTTTCACCTTGATGCATTTGTACATGAATATCATTAAAAGGAAATAACTATCAGTATCATTGAGCATTTGTCTATTGGCAATGAGAGAATGAATCAGACAAAATTACAATAAGGATAAACATTTATTGATAAATTTTGTATTAATATGAACCATTTTATCAAGAGCTTGGACTTTTTGTAGTTGTGTCAAACATCGATATGACATACATGTAGGCCTGACTGTCTATTTCATTGAAGATCACTCAGTCATGGCTCTTTGAAATCAACAAGATTTGTCTGGCTTTTAAGCAATCTGTGTATATTTCACTTGAAACCAGCATCATTTTCATCAACTTGTTTTGATGTAAGAAATAGAAAGTTATGTCCTAACATCAGTCCAAGGTCTTACTTTAAAATGGTTCTATAATTAATGCTTTATTTTGTTTTGCATTTGAAACAGTGCTTATATAAAGGTGATAGAGATGCATGAGAAAGTTGATGCTGCCACGATGGAAGTGTCAAGGCAACTACAAGAATACATCTCTTACGTCAAGGTATGAACAAGTGTACTGTACGTACTACATGCCTTATTTTACGCGAGTGCTTAATAACGTGATTTTATGGTTTTCATTAAATTGCGAGAATATACAATTACGAATGCTGAATTGTTTTTATAATTCCAAATGGATTACATCTGTCGGAAAAATAAAAGCAATTTAAGATTTTAAAATCCGCGAGATGTGCTTCTTTCACGCGAACATTAATTTCTCGCGTTTAATTAGGAATTGACAGTATGTCAAAAACCATACTGGTAAAACTGACGTCATAGTATTTTATAGAACTATTTCTATGAAGCATGATAAATTGAGAACAGAGACTTTTTTAATTGGAACCATTAATTGTAATACCTATATATATTTAATATCTAGAGAGAATTTTTAAATATACTAGTCAAGTGAATACCAAATTGATTGTTTGATTTATAAAGTTGAGTCAGCTGGTGTACATGTAGAACTGAAAAGTTATTTGATTTTCAGAAAATTGCTTAATTCTATGATTTCAATTGAACAGGTATTAAAAAAAGACCCCATTCTGTCGTCAGTAAAGAAACCCTCCATGAAGCAAAGACAACTGGCAGAACAGGTCAAAACAAGGTAATGTGCATGATTGTTTAACGATTAGTGAATATCATTCCATCTTTTTGTGGTCATTTGTTGTTAGACTTTAACTTTTCCATCAGAGAATCTTTACCATACAATCTATATGCATAATGGTGATCATGTTTCATATTGAATGCATTTGTCTATTGACCGTGCATGTACACATCAGAAAACAGGAGTTTTTCACTTTTGATTCATAATAGGTGCTTTTAAACTAAGATGAACTCACTTTTGATCTCTGTCTCACTTTTCCGCTCTATATTCCTTTTATAAAAGAGAGACCGAGATCAAAAGTGAGTTTGACAAATTTTTAATGGCCCTGGGACCAGGCCCTGGGGCCATAAAACTTGGACGAGCCCACTTTTGATCTCAGTCTCACTTTTCATCTGAATATTCCTTTTGTAAACATGAGACTGAGATCAAAAGTGAGCTCATCTAAGTTTAATGGCCCTGGGACCAGGTTAGATACATGTATCATCTTCCATTCCTCCATTTTCTTTGAACGGTTCATCCTTTTTTCTCCTCCTTTCTATTCAACTGCATGTACATGTGTTCTTCTTGTAGGGTCAATGTTATAAGTCAAGACATGAGTGAGTCCAAACAGATAGCACAAGAGTCCCGAATCCACATGGAAAGGTTTGTTGTATACATATCTTGTCTGTCTGTCTGTCTCTCTGCCCGCCCGTCTGTCTATGTGTCCTTTTTGCCTGTCTGTATATTTTCTATCTCCATGTTTTTTGTGTCTGTTAGATATATACTGTACTGGTGCATTTTATAAGTTCAATATACAATGCATAACAGAGGTAGTGGTTTTTTTTAATGGGCTTTTTGGATGTTGATTCTACAGCAAATATACAACACACAGTCACTATTGTATTGATCAGTAAGTGTACGCGTTGTTCTTTACAGTTTGTCATCCCTAATGCTGGATGATTTGGAGGACTGTGATTTATCAGACTAAACTTTCACTATATGAACTACAGCAGAGCTGTTCCACTGTTATAAAAGACCAAAGTCAAACTTTTAATTTGTATTCATTTATTGTTATGTTTTTTTGTTGATTTTATTTTTTAAAAATTGTTATGTGATTTACTATGCTATTTTTTAAATTGTAATTTTATAAGATTTTAGGGATCAATATGTTGGAATGGTTTCAGGGCAACTTACATGTATTATGCTCTGTCCCGAGTTTTTGCTTCCACCACTTTTCGCTTGATATTTCGATAATATTAAATACCTTTGAGCTCAAACTAATTTCATCCATTTATATGAAAAATGCCCAGATTATCTGTTTTGAAACGCCCCCTCTACCGCTTCATAATTCAATACACATCCCAAAATAGAAAGTCTACGAGGATTTTGCATTGCATCAGCCATTAATAAGCCCGGATGATAACGTTGAAAAATGGCGCGAGGTGTCCCGAGTACTTCCGAATGGAGAAAAGATGTAAACATTTCCCATTATAAATCTCCGTAAGAAATTTGTTTTCGTCCCTGTCAACTTTAAGAGCGAAAACGGATAATTTGTCAATGAAGATATCTTGGAAATTTTCCATTTCATCGATTTCAACTGTACTTCTTTCACAGGTATGTGTATTTTTATTAAAAATCATCAAAAAGCGATGGAAGCAAGAACTTGGGACATACTATAACAAAGAATTCAGATATTTTTTTGAAAATCATTCTGTTTATTTATAGTAACGTCCTATTTTCTTAGGCACAAAATAAATTTTAATCCGAAATCTTTTATTTTATGCAATGTAGATCCAAACTTTTATTATTTCTTAATGATTGTTATTTCTGAATTTGTTTCACGCAACTATGTTTCTTCTTAAATGAACTACATCAACTTTTTTAATAGTTTATAAATTCGCTATTTAAAAAAAATGTACATGTAGTTCTACATGTAACTGTGTTTTGGAAAAAAGGTATATGTACTTATTCAGATTAAAGTAAAATTTGTTTATTAATTATGTTCATATATTTTACATGTGTTAGCTATTTTAGGGATGTCAGAGAATAATAAACTATTTTTGATCAACACTTGATATATCTGAATTGTTATTGTTCCTTAACATAATAATCTGTCATTCATAATAATTATTAATACATCATTTTTTTTGGTTAATAACCATTTTGAAAACTATCTGACAAACTAAAAAATTACTAAAAAATCCGATTCTATTGCGAACTAAATTGTCTAAAATATTGTCTCTGCTGCCTGGAGTTTGAACCTGAGTCCTCTGGCATGCACGTCTAGCACTCTATCGATCGCGAGCTAAATGATAAATACACTAGCCAGAGCTAGTAGATACCTGACTCTACCAAAAAATACTTCGTGGATTTTTTTCTTTTACATTGAATTTGATTCGATCTCACGAGGAATTGCCATTTTTGAAACGCCACTTAGAAAACAAAAATAAACAGGCTACTATTTAAAGATATTTTTCCATTTCTATTGCATTCTTATATTTATTTGTTTTTAAAAAGAAAACAACAACATCAGCAAGATTGATTTGTTCGATCTGATCTTCATTGAATACATTCATCATACAATTGGAGTGATTTCAGGATGATTTGTTCCTTCTAGTTCTTCCTTTTAAACCATAAAAGCTTTCAATGATTAATTCATCTTTTAGCAATTGTTCTGCCGGTTAAAGCCAACATGCTGCTATATATAATTAAAAAAATGCTTATTCTCAACTTCAGTTTAAAAAAAACAAGTAATGAATACCAATACATACAGTATTATTTTTTATAAATAGCGTTCCTCGTCGAAGTATTGATTAAATTGTTACAATGAGTGTAGATTGCAGTTTTTTTTTTTTACAAACTCCTTCTACATTCTTAGGAAACTCGCGAAACTTCTTAGTACTTACGATGCTACGAATATCCTTCGATATACCCCGAGTATTCTTCGAGTTCATGCGATTGTTTCTCGAGTCTTTCCCGAGAGTCCTCCGAGTGAATGGGAATGTAGTTCTATGCAAAAAGGCAATCATTAATTTGTTTTATAATCACTTTATAAATTAACACACCAGATATATAATTGTAAAACTCGTGTTTATTCGTGGTAATATCGTGTATCAATCGTACAATTTCGTACTCATTCGTAGGGGTATCGTATAAAAATCGTCTTCCAACTTACATGTACCTGCTCCTAGGAAGATCTCAGAGCGTCAGTTACTTAATCGCCTAAATTCGTACATGAATCGCCACAACTCGTCATGGTATCGCACAAACATTGAAACATTGTCGAGCAGACATCGTAGTCGAGTCGTACTAGATTCGAAATCAAAGTACTGAAAGTATCAATTTCGGAGAAAATTAAACTAATGACAATATATGATTTTTTAATTTAAGGAAAAACAGCGCGCTTACCACTTATCATGATAGATATTCGCGAAGCAGTTTAATTTTATTGCGCGAGGATTATGTATTTTAGGTGGCATACCAGAGTTAGGTAAATACTATTAAGATAATAGCCCCCTTCACGATAACTGTTAAGTGTTGTTCTCTTATTTAACCTTACAAGCTTATTATATTACCACTTAAAGGTGTTATTTTTTACCAAAAAAGGAAGGAGGAAATTATTGTACATCACAAAACATGGGAAACTGTATGTGTTATTAAATGCATACAACCTGAATTACTCTTGTGTATATTTAGATAAGTCGATATTATTCCTGTGTGTGGTGATTTTCAAACCCTCACCTGTTTAAGACAAAATATATCCTCTAAATTGCAAACTACTTTGTCTAACCGTACAACCCCTCCCTTTTCTATCTTACAAAAGGTTTGTTGATTAATGATTGTCGTCGATCCAGATATTCTCTTATTATGAGAGAGACAGAGATAAAAATTACGTAAAATTACGCCTAAACGCTCTTTCTCTCTCTGTCTCTCTCTCTCCCTCTCGTTCAGACTATGGACACAATTAATTTACACATGAACATAATTTTGTCATACAGCCTCCATCTGAAAAGCACCGTCTGTAGAATTATCGCAAGACTGACCTGGCGAGTAATGGTGATTTTTAACTTTTAATTAGTAATTCGTTGTATAAATCTTGACAGTGTGACGGCCTTTTCTTTGATGTTCGTGTCTGCTGTTTTTTTTCTCGATTCTTTCAAGTTGTTTGTCGGCCGCATTCTCGATGTGAAGTATCTTCAACTATTACCACGCTGAATCTTGAAATATTTTCTAAGAATTCGAGTGTTGAAATCTTCTCTTGACTTAATTGTAAAAATAAGATTCAGATATAAATGACTACGAAAATTGTTGCAAATATGTATATTTATATTCATAATCATATCGAGAAAAATTAAAATAACTATGGTCAAAAAGACAATAGAGTGTAATAAACGTTATAATAAATCGAGAAAAACCACATTAAAACATATACACTTGCATTTTCATTTGTGAATTGAACAAACCTCTTTTCATTGCAACAAATCCCACGAAAAAAGTATTATTCTTACCTTTTGCTGTTTACTTCAGTTTAATGACAAAATCGCCTGAATGAGATATAATAGTGCTAGCGAATACCGTTGTTAAATTCGTAACTTCAAGAATACATGTACTCGCGGGCAATCGTAAGACGCGGACAACATTTATAGGTCGAGGCCCATGTTTTGCCCGCTGTCATTAGACCCCCCCCCCCCTAATCGACACTCTAAGATGTCCTTATTTTTTTTAGCACAAAACGTTTTTTTTTCACTTTAAATGACCTGCATCGTTTTGCATTTTCATTGCAAAGGCATCCAGCTATATCAAATCAAGAAATATGTCTCGAAGACATAGCGCCTACGTATACTTGTATTTGCTGACACTACGAATCAATTTTGTAACGTATCATCCAAGAAAGTAAAATAAAAATAACGTAACAATATCAATAATTGATCACTCCATACAATACTCCAAGAATGATTCATTATACCTTAGATTCATACGAAAAGAAGACTGGTATCATACAATGTCTCTTTGTTGGGTACACAAATTCATATTACACTGTATGAATCAGACTTTTGATGATTTGATAAAAAAACATTGAGCATTAGCACAAATACATTCCGAAAAAAATATCCTCTAGAAAATCAAATAAAGACTTGCATATATAAAAAAAATTACAAAACTAGTTCGGGGCAAGAAATATTTACTACGAAGAGGCTCTTGTGAATCTTCGCAAATATTTCTTGCGCGCAAATTAGTTACTTATGCCTGCTATCCCTTCTGGAGCATAGGCCGCTGACAAGATTTCTCCATGTCCCGTTATCCTGTGCAATCTTTGCTACCTCTTTCCAGTTTTTACCCATTCTCTTTATATCCGTCTCTAAATCTCTATGCCAGGTGTTTCTTGGCCTGCCCCTCTTTCGTTTTCCTTGGGGGTTCAAGTATAGGGCTTGCCTTATGATGTTATCCTGTGGTTTGCGTAGCGTATGCCCTATCCACCTCCACCTTCTCTTCATAATTTCTTCCTCAATAGGAGCTTGGCTTGTTCTCTGTCACAAATCTGTGTTACTTATTTTGTCAGGCTATCTGATCTGGATATACGTCTCAGACATGAGTTGGTAAAAGTCTGGATCCTGTTTGTTGTAGATACAGTCATCCTCCATGTTTCTGGGCCATATAGGAGCACTGCCTTTACGTTGCTGTTAAACAGCCTAATTTTGGTTTGTGTTGTGATTCCAGTTGGCTTTCCAGATGTTTCCAAGTTGCAGGAATGCTATTCTCGCCTTTCCTATTCTGGCTTTAATGTCCTCTTCTGTTCCTCCTTTCTGGTCAACTATACTACCAATGTAGGTGAAATGATCTACTTCCTTTCCTTCTTTATTTAATGTATCATTTGATGTTGTATTTGCTCTTATGATCTTTGTCTTAGCAATGTTGATGTTAAGTCCAATTCGTGTGGTGTTTCTGCCACTGCGTTAATGTTCTCCTGCATTTGAGCCTTGGTGTGAGAGAGAAGTGCCAAGTCATCTGCAAAGTCTAGATCATCTAACTGTGCCCATGGTGTCCATTGTATTCCATGCTCGTTTGACCCTGTTATCCAGCAGAGATCTTCTAACCTTTTTATTAATACATATATGATCTATCTGGTTCACAGTTGTTTGATCAGGTGATACCCATGTGGCTATATGGATTATTTTGTGTTGGAATAAGGTGCATGCCACCAGTAACCAGTTTTTTGAATGCACAAAAGTCTGCAAGTCTTTCACCATTTTCATTCATTTGGCCCAGTCCATGTTGTCCCATGACATCGTCATATCCGGTGTTATCATTTCCAGTTTTAGCATTTAGGTCTCCTATCATGATGGTAACATCTCTTTCCTTACAATTTTCTACAACACTTTGGAGTTTGTTGTACAACTCATCTTTAGTTTCTTCTTCTGCATCATTTGTTGGTGCTTAGCATTGTATAATATTTGTGTTAATTCTTTTGTGTTTTGTTTTAAATGATACTTTAATTAATGATCCTTGGTCTATGTGCTTCCCAGCCCATCATTGCGTCCCTTGCTGTTTTGGATAGCATTAGTACCACTCCATGTGTGTGTGCAGAGTTTTCTTCTTCATGTCCAGAATAGGGGAGTAGTTCACCAGTAGCTAGTCTGCACTGTCTTGATTGAATCTATCTTGTCTCACTTATGCCGAGCAGTGTCAGATTATGCTTTTTTAATCTCTGCTGCAATATGTGCAGTTTTCCCTGCCTCATACATGGTTCTGACATTCCAAGTTCCTATGTTGATGTTTCTGGGTCCGATGCGCGCAAATGGTTTACAGTATCTATCTATCTATCTATCTATCTATCTATCTATCTATCTATCTATCTATCTATCTATCTATCTATCTATCTATCTATCGTTATTTGTTTCAAGTATGTATGATTTTAATACATCTGTGATGTAAAAGTTAAATATTTTCAGAGAAAAATAAAAAAATAAAAGAACAAAAACTATAATCGATCAATAAATTAACAAATGCTCGTACATATTAAGTTTTTATGTTATAAGTATGCCCACGGCTGGTAGTTTCTGTACCAAGTCAGTATCATACAATGTCGGGACTTGTTTCAAACAATGAACTTATTGTTAATGTCGTCGTAGTATCAATTTAACATTTGACAGTTGTTAGTTAAAAATAGACCTTAATCTAAAAATCAATAGTTTTCTTTTCAAAGACTTGTATATGTGCGTTGCATCGGTGTGTATGCTGTTATTTTTTTTTAAGAACCTTGTTTCGGTTTCGGTTAATTTTTTTTTTGGTGATTTTTTAAGTACCTTGTTTCGGTTTCGGGTATTTAAGTACATTGTTTCGGTTTCGGGTATTTTATTTTATTTCTTTGTGGTTTTTTTAGTACCTTAATTGTTTCGGTTTCGGTTATTATATCTTTGTGAATTTTTTAAGTAACATCGTTCGATTTTGGGCATTTTATTTTTGTGGGATCGGTTTTTTCCCTTATTTGTCGACTGCTTCCTCTTTTTGAGGAAGCCTTTTAAAATATATCACTGCGGTTAGTTTGCATTCTATTGTCATACCTAGTATTGATTTTTTTTTCTTTTTCAGATTTATTTTTGAGTAGAACGAAAATACTATTTCTATTTTTAAAAATGTTTATAACAAATTTTTTTTTAAAATCAACTGGTCATCAATACCGGAACCAAATTTATAATGCATTTTTAATAAATACGTAAGCATTAATGAAACATCATATCTTTAAATTCAAACAATATAAAGGTTTTGCAAAAAATCTTTACAGAGAATAATTGTCAAGGCGAATTATTTATCTATCTATCTATCTATCTATCTATCTAACTATCTATCTATCTATCTATCTATCTATCTATCTATCTATCTATCTATCTATCTATCTATCTATCTATCTATCTATCTATCTATCTATCTATCTATCTATCTATCTATCTATCTATCCACTGTAGACCAACTTTTAATCGCGTGCAAGAAAGTAGCCGCGAACCAGTTTATCTCAGGTAAATCGCGAAAAATATATTTTGTGCAGTATTCAGTTTTAATGGAAGAAAAATAAGAAAATTTATCTAACCTTCAATGTTTACGGACTTTTTTGTTTTTATAATCACATGAACATTTATAATGTTGATAATTGCCTTATGAACATGCTCTCTTGCTTAATTCCTCATTTTTAATATATTTGTTTGATATATGCCTCACTCATGTAACAACAATTTTTGCATCTTCTATTTACTCTATGACCTTTATTGAAAAGAATCAAATGTCTGCTGGCTATTCGGGTAAGAACAACTATGTCCTTTAACCGTTCAAATTCCACGATAGTAGGGTCAATGAATTGCTGTTACCAGGAAAACACCTTTGACATCTTAGATACCGCTATACGAAGATTTGTAAAATCATCTCCCATATAGATCAATGTTCCTATATTAATAACCATACACTGTATGGCCTTAACTGACTAGATGATATTATATTAAAATCATCTAAATTATACTTGTTGAGAACCATTATTCCATTATGCACCTTATTAATCCTAGATGAAAATGACCAAAACTTTTAATATGTATTCATCTAATTTTATTAAAAATTATAAAATCAGTACATCATTATATGAATTACACGGTTTCCAAAACAGCTAAAGATTGTCCGGTCATACATTCTTCTCACCGGCATTCATCGGATTAGCTGTCTGTGCAACCAAGTTGCACTTATAAGAGATATCTCCTGCGAGTACTCCTTGTCAAACCAAAAGTAATTCTACAGAAAAAATAAAATGAAGTAATCAATAGTATTATGGCAAAGTATACAGAAGTCATGTATTATAATTACGATGTTCCGCATGCAATACATTAAAATAAGACTTTCGAGAGAATTTATTACTATGAATTTTAGCAAAACACAGGATAACATTATCCAATACTTTTAATTAAATCACTGAAGTTTTTTATAGTATGCTTTCTTTTAATTGCAAAAAAATAAGCGTTTTTTATAATACTCACTCTATTGTATTCCTCAAATTATTTCCACCACGGGGTCTTGTTGTTCTGCGTCTTATCGTCTGTGTTGTAGTTCTTTGCTGGGTGTATCTTGTACCAACAGTGACCCTCTGAACCTGTGAACTGCTCACTCTCCTCATTGCTCTGACCATGGTTCTCTGTTGATGGATTTAATATGGACAAAAAGGTGATTCTGTAAATTAATATAAGCACATGTAAATATATATTATATTATACGCAAAAAAACTCATTATAGTTTAGCATTATGGTTTAGAATTACAATTAAACTTTAGAATGAAGCAAGAAAGAATAGATTATTTAAGTTAATACTAACAATTTAATAAATTATACCTTGTGCGAGGTGTTGGTATACACAAACTATCGTCGAAAACACAGTGAAACAATAAAAAAATTTATCGGGTCATATAACATAAGAAATGATTTGATTCGATTATATTATAGTAACCAATGAGGATAACTACCAATAGAAGAACAAATAAAGAGTTCACCAACTCAATCCACCTGCGCGCAAGCACTAACGGTAATTATATTTATATATAGTTATTATAAACTTGAATCCATGATATGAATTTGTAGTATTCCTCTATGATAAAGAATGAATTAATTTTAAATCTGCCTACATTTATTTTTTAGCAATTATTCTATGTATATGACGCAAAGAGAGACATATCTATCAATATTTTTAAAATAAATATTCATATATTCAATATATTTTGATTTTGCAATCATTATGGTCATCGGCAATGGAACATATGTTTATTAAAACTTAAAATGACGAAAAATAAAAACATTTTGGAGCATGCATGATGCGAAATTTATACATCAATTTTGAAAAGAACCTCTCAAAAACATTTTTTCAGAACCTATCCGAAAAAAAATCTTAATCAGAAAAATAATTGAGGGACAAAACCGTCTCCTACCTTCAACGATATCGATGTATTTCACTTTTGCTTGGAAATCTCTCAATTGCCTAGGAGAATAGGAAATATATCCGACAATGATTGATCCTTTAATGCAACGTGAGAGCATCGGGTATGTACTCTTAGTATGTTATACAGGTATTCCCTACATGTGAGAGATGTTGAATAACCGAAGTTCTTAAAACAAGTGCATATATTTCACAATCCCTTCTGTGCCAGTTATGAAGAAGGAAGCTTTATCTGATCAGCTACTAAAAAAAATATAAGCAAATTGTCAATTTAAAACCAATTAGAATAATAAAACAAAGTCTACAACTCCTACTTTTGCAACCGAGTTCTTGAAATTACCCTGATCATCGTCGGAAAATTTCTCAAATCACGTTTAAGGCTTTTTCAATATTTAGATGAAATGGATGAAAGAAATTGAAATTATGAAATCCTTTATTATTCGAAACGACATTTATAAAATATATCATCTTTAGGGAGTTTAAGCACGGAATAAATACAAATCTAATCATTTGAACCAAACTTTAGAAATCTGAAATATATTATGACTTGTATTCCCCTTTCTTCTATCAAAATCTTTTAGCATCACATTGTCAATGATAACATATTTATACAAGTTTTTTTCTTTATTTCCATTTTTTAAATCGACTGTCACATACTGTCACATACATTGCTTTAAGTCGTAAATTACCGTAGTGGTCACGGGGCTGGTTTAATTTCTCCATATTGAAAAAATACCTACTTTTATCTTATCACAAGTATTATTAATAACATTGTTATGTTCATTATTACGGTTACCCTTCAATTTTGTTATTTTGTTTCCTTATGAACACATCTTAAATAAACATCTTAAATAAAAACACGTATGACACACGTAAATGCATAACCTTTACCGGAAGAAAAATATTGATAAGATTTAAACAAAGTATTGTAATCAGAATATTCATCGATGCTAGTTTCCTGAAATTGTGTAAAGTAAACTAGTCTAAAATGGCTCTTTTCTTATCATAGCAATGGCTTTGAAAATTACTAATGCGCTAAATATATCAATGTAGTTATTTTTAGAAAAGGGTACTTCCAATTCAAACAAGAATGCGAGATAATAGCGTATCATACATACATGAAGAACATGTAATCTGTGTTATGGATGCTGTAATATCCATCTTCTCGTGAAAATATGGACTAATCGTACGGCAAAACAACACTCTGCTAAATTGAAATTAATTGTACTATGTGTAAGATTAATTCGTGCACTGAAGTAACTTTTTTAAACATTCACTGTAAGGTTTGAATAGCATTGTAGAAATCCTTCACTTATTGATATAATAATCTTAAGATACATATTATAGAAAAAGAGGGTAATTTCTCTTTTTCTATGATAATCCATAAAACACAAAAATGACCTTACATGAACAGAACAACATTACCACTAGCAAATATTTACTTTCAGTGTATATTTCCCTGTTTGTTGCATTAAAAAACGTGCGACGTTCCATTTCCTTTGAATACACCTAATAGCCAAACCATGCGCCATGAACATAAATATAAACGTCATCAGGCGTTTTGAGTATACATTGGATCTATTATTGTAATATTAAGTGAAAGATTCAAACTTACTTAACCAATTTAATATGTATTTATGGAAAATAATCGTGAACCCTTATCTATTGGTCAATAAAAAGTTGTTTTTTTTCTGACAAAGTTTGTTAAGTTATTGTTAAAGTATTGTTAAGTCGTGGAAGCAAATTATTAACATGTTTATATATGACTGTTCCATGTATGTTTCATATCCCTGACTAAGAGCGTATATAATGGTTTTAAACACAACATTTTCATTCAAATACATGCAGATATTAGTATGAATATAAATATACATGTAATCATTGAATGCTTATTCTTGGATGTCGTTGGTCCTATAACACACTTAGCGGTGCAAACAAATTATATATATATATAGTGTTGTGTTGTGCATGTACTATGCCTAAATAGTAGTCAGGGTTTGATACATGGTGCACGAGCCGGAGGCGAGTGCACTATGTATCAAACCTTGACTACTATTTAGGCATAGTACATGCACAACACAACACTATTGTTATTATTATGCCGACTGTTGAATATACTGACGTGCTTTGCTATAAGTAGCTCTGACGTTCGAGTGTTGACAAGTCCCTTAAAATAATCACCGGAAAAGCAAGCGTTTGTTGTTTTTCAAATTACGTGTAATCAATTGATTTGATTGTCTATTTAATCAACAAATTGTTGTACAATAAAAAGTCAACAAAGGTTTATGTTCTTTTCAAGAAATAGAGAGACGTTTGGCCTTACCGAGAAAACTCGAAATGTTTAGCAGACGAAATCTCAGTGAATTTTTTTTCTTGAACATTCTTTGTCAAGCGTCATTTGAAAAAGTGTTTTTGTGATTCTCATGTAGAATTTCTTTGAAAAATGTTCAATCAATTTGTTCAAAAGTTTATAGGAAACTTTAACTTTAAAATTACCGTCAATAATGAAGTTTTTTTTTTGAAAAAATGAATAATTTTAATTGCTTGATGTCAGTCGTATATATCTACGTTTTATATACCTAAATACCGGAGTTCATAATAATGGCTAATTTAGCGTAGCGGTAACTCGTTGGGCTTCATGCTAGAATCAATGATTTTAGCGTCGTGAGTTCAAATCCCGCTGTCGGCGCTTGACAGATTTCGTTGAAAATATTCGCCGTGCTCTATTTCGGCATAGTATGCATGAGCATTGAATATATAGTGACAAACTGACAGAAGGCATAATAATACCACACCAAAGCGCGGCATTAGCTTTGTCTGCACCGCTTGATGTGTAATACATGTAGGACTGACCACATCCACAAAAAATTAATTTAATGGCATTTAATGCCAAAAAACGCTTGCATGTGTAACGAAGAATATTGACCCAGGGTTGAAAATTGACCCGGGGGTCATTTTTCAACGTTGAATATTGACCCGGGGGTCATTTTTCAACGTTGAAAATGGAGACCAAAATCGTGAAATTTATACCCGGGGTCATTTTTCAACGTTATGAGAAAGATTTTTCTAAACTCTGATTACCACGACACGTTGAAAATTGATCCTGTTGAGAATTGACCCCAACCTAAGAGTTTTGATCTGAACTGTAACTTACTCTACACGGTTAAAATGTACATTCTTGCACATATCTGAAAGATGCAGTTTTAAAATTTTCATACACTCCGATTCGTTTGCGGACGTGGCTGATTTCATTTTAGGTTGATATGTCCGATTAATCATTTAATTTTGAGACTGAAAATATGATATCCATTATTATTACAATACTATGTTATTAAAGCTAAGAAGATTACTGTTTGCTTCGGAATGAAACAGGCGAGTCGGGCAAGAAAACTTTTTGACATTCTCTGAAAGTGTAGTGATTTTTTTTGTAACGTATTATTGTAGAGTCATTAAATATGACTTCACAAATATTTACATTAATTACACTACCTTAAGTTTATCAAAGTATTGTTTTAATATACTTGTAGACATTTTATAAACCAAATTTTGAAAAAATGAATCGATACTTTAAAGTAGATACATCATGATCATTAAAATGATAGTTGAATATATGCTTACATGTACATCGACATACAAATGATAATGAATGTATTCATGCACATTAAGTCATTGAATCAAACATCTTTAAATCTAAGATGAACAATATCAAATTGTGAATTTGACATTAAATTTGCTTAACATTCCATCAGTACAACTATAACTGGTCATATTGCTTTTTTTCGTTTATTGAAATTTTGATTTTATCTTTTAAAAATCTTCTTTTCAGAAACAATTTGGCCAGAAAAGCTAAAATTTGTATGAAAGCATCCTCAGATAGTGTAATATTAAGTTTGTTCAAATCATTGCAGGGGGTAAGGTGGAGCCACAATGGGGTCGAAGGTTTACATAGGAATACATAGTGTAAATCTTTTAAAATCTTCTTCTCGGAAACTAATCAGCCAAGAAAGCTGAAACTTGTTTGGAAGCATCCTTATGTAGTGAAGATACCATTTTGTGAAAATCATGACAAAAATATACATTAATTTGGGCCTCTTGTTTACTATCTACCAATATATTGGACTACTTATTACAATAGCTTTGTTCCGTCTACATGTAAATTATGGAATAATCTTCATGCAGAAAAGAAAATTTCATCAACTTTATCTATCTAAGTCAAAACTTAAAAAAACGAAATATACCCAGAGCTTACAAACACTTCAGTTAAGGAAATAGGAAATATAATTCTACTTCAATTACGGAATAAAGCTAGTAAAGCTTACTTATCTATGGGTTTTTTAATTGATGCAAGTCGATGTGTATGCTGTGGGCCTGAATCTGAAGGAACGTGTGATTTTTACCCCCTGGATGTCCAAGATACACTCAACAAAGGGACGAACCGTTTATACAACTTATTGGCATTAGTGTACCTTTTCATATGATCAATATACTTTATGGTAGTTCTGATTGTTCATATAAATAAAACTGTAAAATTGTTTCCCATGTTTTTATTTATATTGGAGCTCCCAAGCGTTTTTGATTCTCTTAAGTTACAATTTTTAAACCTATTTAAGTATTATACATGTATATTTACTTATTATATTGTTCCTTTTAGGGAGTTGATTTTAATCAACTCTCCTATGCAGTTACTCTGACAAACCAAAAGTGAAACAGTGTTTAGACCTAAGCACAGATCATCACCGCTGACAAGACGTAGATCTTGAAAATAATAGATAAACTCGGTGTACTGTATGCTGTACCATTGTTTTTCAAAAGAAAAGTATCTATAAATACCTTGAAAATAGTCAGATTTTATATAGTACGAACAATTCAACTGTTTTTTGTAGTTGCATGTATTTCTACGCTAGAGTTCAATGTAGTCTCGTTCAACCAGATGCTCGGCTGTCTCCGTAAATCTCCGACAAGCAGAGAGTCTCTCTTGGTAGTTGGAGATTAACGGAGACAGCCGAGCGTCTGGTTGAACGAGACTAGAGTTCAATATTGCTTGGATCCAGACGTGTTTAATTTTTAGAAACATTTCGATTACTGATACACAGTTTGATGGAATTAGTTCTATCTTTAAATATTACACAACATGATTCATATGGGGTTTTCTCGAAATTCTTGTCGGAAAAGTTCGAGAATTCATATTTTAAAAATTTTCATTACATTTCGTTGATTTTAAAATTGATAATAATAAATTCAACTCCCCACAGTACTTCAGTACTTTGATTATTTACTGTTCTTTTCAAATGGGCTGGATCAAGAAAATCCTATCCTTGGGTTTGAATATTTGCAATTATAAATGAAGGTGATAGGTTTGTTAATGTAGGTGTGAGTGAACATGTCTATCAACAATATGTCTTACCGTCATATATGGTAGATGTTCAGATAATTGTATCCCCTGTCTTTTATACACATAATATCAATAATATTCTTTAAATTTGTAATACCATATTCTTATGCCCATAGATAATTCTTCCTGACTTTGTATGTTTGGAATGGTTAACATAGGCTTATCTGTTATCCAATCCATTCAATAACTTGAACATTCCGTTTAATAAAACACGTTTAAATTAACAATGTAGGTGCCTGTGATAGGAAGGTCAACCATCTACCCCGACGCTGTTGTATAATCTTGTACAAAATATTTTTATTCAAAAAATATAGTTTACCTATTTATTGACGAAAACAATTACTGTTAGTAAATTTATTTTAAATATTTGTGATCAAAGCAATTTAGAAACAATTAAAGCAAAATCATTATATTGTCATCCTGTACAAAAATTAGGTTGCTAACTTGCTACAGATTCCATGAAGCAGAATTGTTTATGCGTAGAAAAATTAGCGATTTGATGATATTTAGTTACATCAGAAGTTATCCTATAACGGAACAAATAAAACACTAAAAAATATCGGCTTCCAAGATATATAGTTACTACAGCATTGTTCTCGAAAGAGTTCATGTCAGCGTATCATCATTTTGTAAACTATTATTGGCTGGATGGGTGTGAATACAAAATTTTAACAAACTGAGTGGGTGCAAAACCAAAAATCTCAACATGGTATACTGTTAATTTTGTATTTTCTCCCACCCAGAAAATATACAATGAACAATATCAAAGTTTCAATTTATTGTGTGAATGTAAAACCAAAATTAAACAATATGACGTATTGTAATTTTTAAATTATTTATATGTGTACACTTCTCAAGTGAATTTAAAAATATAGTTATTTCTGAATTGAATAGTTTAACGTGTAACCATGTATACAAATATTTAAAAAAAAAAACATATTTTTTTTTAAATATATAGATATCACACAAAACAGCAATTATATGCGAAAAGTTTATTATGAATAAAATAGTTATTAAATATTTGAAGGAATTAATTGTAAATTCAAAAAAATAATCATTTAGGTCTCATTTTTAACACCCCCCCCCCCCCCCCCCGTTGAATGGTGTAAACATGTAAATCTACAGAATAAATATGTAAAAACTGATAATTTTTAATTAAATAAACTCAAGTTATAAACAGTGATTCGTTAATTTGTGCTTCTTTGCTGTTGAATTTTGAACCGGATTCATGATCAAAATTCCACGTTGTGGGTCAATTTTTAACGGATTAGGGTCTTTATTCAACAACTTCGGTCTCAATACTCAACGTGGAAAAATGAACCCCGGGTCAATTTTCAACCCGGGTCAAAATTCTTCGTTACAGCATGTTTTGATGGAGTCCTTATTAACGAACTAGGTTGTCAACTGTTATACGTATTTGTAGTTCAATAATTCATCTGGTACATATATTTATGTTCCAATCGTCTCTGCTTCTCCACTCTTCCTTCTTGTCAGGCTACACAAAGAGCTTTAAAAATTCAAGACAATACTTCAAAAATAGTATTCAATGCGTGTTAAATGTGGGACCAAGTAAACGCAGCTTCATGTTTATTTTTCAACGTGCGCTATAAGTTAACATCAACACAAGTCTTTTATTGATGACACTTTTGAAAAAAAAATAAGTACACATGTATATACTAAATACGTATCATTTCAAAGATTACGGATCTAGCTAGAAGACAGTCTTGTTCAATATTTCTTAATATTTTCATCTATTGAATGATTTATTTCTTACGAAAATTATAGTTAATTCAAAAAGAAATTATCTAAAGAAACTACCAGGCTGAAATCTAAACGCCCCATTTATCGGTTGAAGCGACTAAAATTGAGAGGAAACTGACAGGACGGAAATATTCACACCCCGTTTATCGTTGGGTCGATACCTACAGCGACCCAAGAAAAATCACAGACTACACGAAATAATTTTGAAGATGTCAGACGCAAATTCCCATAGGAGACGATTTAGCTGTTTCTTTTAGAAAACTTAACTGTTATCTAGTGAATTTTACTTATTTTTTTTACAATTATTTTTTTTTATTTATTTATTTGTAAGAGAACTAAAATAGGTTATCATTAGTTATAATATATAACTGTCAAATAAGCTAAGGTCCATTGTAACCTATATTGATGTAATTTTGCTTTAAATGGCGACAATGTAAAATAGTCTATATACATATAGGAATGACGTGTTGTTAAAATATCCAAATTGTGTAATATTACTAAAATAGGTTTTTGAGAAGCTGCGCCCGAAAAACTTTGAAATACTTATCAACAGTCTAAACAAAGTGAATGCCAAATTACATTATGTCAGAATGTCATTACAGTATACATGTAGGCAATGTTGTCAATGGCCGAAGAAATTTGAACAATCTTACTTTAAAACATTTTATAGTTACATCAATTTAGAACATCGAGGTAACATAAAAACCTTACTTTATTCGCTAGTTTGTGAACACTGATAATTTGTTCATCTGGATCATCTGAATTTACTCCATCAACTTTCTCTCTTTCTTTTCTCTCTTATTCAAGTCATGAGCAGCAATGTCCTAACTCCGCCTTACTATGATCTGATTTGACAGAGGTCAGTCAAAACTTTTACGGAGTTAAAACCCGAGTGTTAAAAAATTTCTACGTAGTTCACTGTGTTTCTGACTTTGTGTTGTACAATTTTGTATATGAAACTTGTTTCGTTTTAATTGAATGACATCAATTTTTAAAAATAGTTTATGAAGTCTCCTTTAAAAAAATGTACACTGTGGTTGTACATGTAACAAGTACTCATATTACAGTGTAATGTGATTGTTATTATTTATGTTTATATATTTTACACGTGTTAGATATTTTACAAATGTCAGAGAGCAATTAACTTTTTGTCATAGACAGTTGAATCGTTTTCGTTAATTACAATAATCATATTGTACTCTTATGAACTCTATCAAGTATATTACATTATTTCTATTTGTTAATAACCATTTTGACCACTATCTGATCAACTTAAAAATTACTTTAAAATCCCAAACTATTGCGTACTAAATTATCTAAATGTAACAGAGACAAATATTCTTGGGAATAACCCTTTATTGTTTGGCATGCACACCCAGTACTCTACCGATCGAGCTAACGGTTAAACCCACCAGTTTTAGCTAGTAGGTATGCCATTTACTTGACTCTACCACAAGGATATTGTGTGGAAATTTTTTTTTTTCTATCATATATAAATGGAATTTGATCTCAAATTTAGGAATATCCAATTTTGAAACTCCAATTAAAAAAGAATTAAACAGGTTACTAGATAATGCTGTTTTCAATTACTATTGCATTCTTATTATCATCTGTTTACAAAGAAACACAACAACAACAAGATTGATTTGGTCAATTTAATCTACACTGAATGCATCCATCATACAGTTTGACTATTTTCCGGATCATTTTATCGTTCCAGTTCTTCTTTTTAAACCAGAAAAGCTATCAACGATTGCTTATTTTCTTGTAGTTCTTCTACCAGTAAAAGCCCAAAAACCTCTATAAAATAAAAACTCAAATTCAATTTCCAACAACAAATAATGTAAACCAATAAATGTAGATTTTTTTAATAAATGGCTTCTGATCAAACTATTAATTAAACTGTTTCGATTAGTATGAATTTGAATTTAATTTTTTTTTTACATAATCTGATGACTTTATTGCTTCACTGAACTATTAGTATAGTGTCGTGTAAAAATATACAAAAAAAATGTTATGTAAATCACTTACATAAACAAAAACGTTTCCAACACGGCGCCCTGTTTTCCTCTTTCGTACTGTTTTTGCATTTTTCTTTTTTTGTGTCCGCCGTTTTGGGGGTCTAGTTGCTTTTCGGTTAACATTGCCTCTCCGATGGGAAATATCACCAATCATAACCATTGTGAACCTTGACATCTTGTCTAAGAATTCGAATGTTGAAATTTCCTCTAGATTTAATTATGAGAATAAGATTTAGACATTAATGACGACGAACATTTTTAACATTGTATTATAAGATACTATGGTCAAAAAGACAAAAAAAGCGTATTATAATTCGGGAATAACCCAATTTAGACATATACAAATGCATTTTCATTTATATTGAACAAATCTTTTTCATTGTTACAACAAATTAGAGAATGATTTGTAAGAGAGGCGATATTTTTTTTTTCATTTGACATGCGAATCCCTCAAAAATGATATAATTCTTACCTTATGCTGTTTATATCAGTTTAATGAGAAAACCGCCTGAATGTAATATGAATTATAGATATAAGATATAAAAAACATAAAAACTTCAAATATACATGTACCCATAGACCAATCATAAGACGCAGACCAGATTTAAAGGCCAAGGACCTTGTTTTGCACGCTTTCTTAAGAGGAAAAAACCTGCTCGATCCACGTTGTGAGATGTCCCTATTTTTAGCACAAAACATTGTATTGCATTTTCATGACCTGCAGCGTTTTTGCATTTTTTTCTTGCGATGGCGCCCGGCTATATCAGATAACATAAAATATGTCTCAAACAAGTAGCGCCTAATTATCCATACAATGTTGTTCTGAATTTATTCACTATATTTCATAAAACGGGAACTTAGAATATTTCTCTGGCTTACATAAAATGTGTTATCGTAATATCAATCAACACTAATATCATATCAAAATTTCAATGAAAACACAAGGCAAGAACACAAAAGGTTCCATAGAAATCTAACAAGCATTTTCTGATATATAGAATTATTGATTTTGAAAAATCAATGTTTTAGAGGATGCTAGCCGATCGTTCTTGAGTAATCAATTGATTATTCACTTCACGCTTGTTTGAGTTAATTAGGCTACTTTAGTTAATTATACTATTATATATACACACATTAGCGATGGCAGTTTCGGACAGGTTGCTCGACAGGAACGATGGTAACTGGTTACAAAATTTGCAATCGGTTTATAAATAAAGCATAAAATTTTGTAAAGTATAAAAATCATTACAATTTGAAAATGAACACCTTTCAATACGATGATATCAAATTAAAATCACTGCTTAGTATCGTTGTACCTACATGTAATTTAAATATGTTTAGTTAATAAATTTACTATATAGCATTTAGATGCTTTTATTTGTCTAAATTGAATACATGCAACTTTATGTACGATCTTAAAGAATAAAAACATATCTAAAAGGATGATGTAGAATTCAAAATGCAAACTTGAATCAATTGCATGACATTTGGTGACCTCAGTTTATAAGTTGCATAGACTATGAAGAGGAAACTTATTGTATACCTCTTTCCTTATTGTTTGATATTTTTCATTAAATAATGATTATAATGAACAAAAAATAAATATGATATTCTGATACATTTGTGATATAAGGATTAAAAAGGTCTACAAGAAGAAATAGAAAATGAGCTCCTATATCTTTAAATTTGTTCAAGGTTATCAATGAAAAGATATAAAACTTTTTTCACATGTTCATATGGTTGGCTTATCTCTTTTTAATATTCTAGGTTTAGGATATGTTTGCTATAATTTACAACTACTTCTGCATCTTATTGCTACTAAGACACCCCACTTAAAGATAAAATAAAAATTCGTTGAAATCATTGCGTCATGCGTCATATTACCGCTTCTATTTTCGTTATGGTTCCCTTGTACAACTCTCAACTTTTACTGTAAATTTTATTATAAGGATGACACTTTTCAAATTTAATGTTCAACAACAAATACGATAACCAAGGCTTTAAATTTCATTCGCGGTGTTTCTTAAGTTCATATTGAAGATGAATGATATAAGTATGTCCGTCGTTAGTACTTTCAATATTAATTAAAGCGTTCGTGAAAAAGCACATAAGATTTCTCTTAAGATATTTTTAAGTTGAAATCTTACGCAAAACCTTAAGATTTTTTGTGAAAAGGGCAACAGATTCGTATCAAGGTATCCTTTTCAAGGTCGTTCCGGTTTCGTTTTATTTGTTTGCAAAGTGTGTCGTGTCTGTTTTCTTTTCCACGTCATCTAGCTTAGGTAGCCCTAAATATAAACCTGCGGAAAAATGGCATTTCTAAGTTTCTATAATTAGTAAACATTTTTTCCAAATTTATTTTTGAGATGCAGGATTCCACTTTTGTTTCTAAAAAACTACTTTTTATCATAAATATATTTAATGTCAAACTAGTCACCAATACCAAGATTAATCTTTTTTTTCTTCTTCTTTCTACTGTGTGTCCAAAAAAGTTATAAAACCTCCAATGATCAAGGATTTCTTTTATAATGAAAATCATATTAAATGTTCCTGTTCATTTGATTCAGTAACAACAATTTAGCAGCTTATTTTGACTCCAAGACTGTAATGTCTCCAATGTTAACTATAAGAACCGTGTCTTTTTCTCGCTCAAATTCCGTGACATTAGGGTCAAATAAAGGTTTGCTGTTGCAAGAAAAAAACTCTTTTGATATATAAGATACTTCTATACAAAGATTTGTAGAATCATCACTCATATAAATCAACAATCTTATTAAATAACATAAGCTGTATTGCTTAAACTGACTTAATTTTATCACAATTAAAAGAGTCAAAAATCGTTTAACCTATTCCGAACAAATTCACGTGGGAACACAAGTGTCTGGATGAGTGAGACTCCACTTTATATTTATCTCGTCTGAATAAAATACTACTCGGATTATAATAATACAATTCAATGTATAATTTAACAAAAGTAAAAAAAATCATTTGCGATAATTTCCAAGAAAAATATTTATCTCTTGCAAACCACATCAGTTTTGGTAAATTGAGTTTATCTGCACCGCTATCTTCAGATAAATATTTGAAGAACAGCTCTAAAAAATTTATAGAGACATTATATAGTGAATGCTTTTTTGGGAGTTGATTTTAATCAACTCTCCTATGCAGTTACTCAGACAAACCGAAAGTGAAACAGTGATTGGACCTCAGTACAAATCATTGCTGCTGACAAAACTTAGTTCTTGATAATAATTGATAAATTCGATGTAATGTATGCTAAAACATTGCTTTTCAAGGAAACTTATTTATAAATACCTTGAAAATAGATTTTAAATGGAACAAACAATTTAAATATATTTTGTAGTGTTCAATATAGTCTCGTTCAACTCGACGCTCGGCTGTCTACGCAAATCCTTGTCGGAGATTTACGGTGTCAGCCGAGCGTTTGGTTAAACGAGACTAGAGTTCAATATTGCTTGGATCCATACAATTTGCGAGAAATAGTTTTATTACTGATACATAGTTTGATTGAATTAAATTTATCTTTAAATATTCTTTAAAATGATTCATATGGGTGTTTCTCGACATTCTTGTCGAAAAAGTCCCAAAATTCATATTATAAAAATGTGCGTAATTCAAATTAGAAACTACATGTGCTTGTCATGCAAAAAAACATATCATTGATTTTAAAATAAATAAACATCGACAAAATCAACTCCCGTCAGTTCTTCAGTACTTTGATTTTAAATTAATTTTATAAAAGTATTAAATGTGTGTCATCTATCAAATTAAACTTTTTTAGAATTATTAAGCACCCTTTTAATCCTAAATCAAAAGGACAAAAACACAATGTATATTCATCCAATTTTATTCAGACTGATAAAATCGGTACATCAGTATACAATATATATGATTTCAAGAACAGCTAAACATTTTCTTTCATCAGATTAGCTGTCCATATATCCATGTTGCACCTATCGGGTACTTCTCGCAGTGTTCCTTGCATACGCCCAAATAGCTCTATAAAAATATGCCTTGACTTTACTGTCAACAATAAATAAGTTATACAGTATAGTAACCTACACAGAAGTCAAATATTATAATTACCATCTTCTGCATGCAAAACATTAAGATAAAAAAAAATTAAAAGTTTGAAACTGTTAATTTTAGCACAAAGACAATAAACATAACCCAAGGCTTTTGATTAAACCACTGAACTTCTTTTCATTATATAAAATAACATGTTTTTTTTAAATTGCAGAAATGAAAAATAAACGCTAAGGTTTTAATATAGTACTCACACTAAATCAGCACGGGGTCGTGTACATGTTCTCCTGCGTTTTATCGCTTTTGTTGAACTTCTTGGACGAACAATTCTTTTCTGTTTTACTTTTGTACTTTTCCTTGTTTGCCTTGATCGTCTTCCATTAGCACAGATTATAACCATACCGAACTCCTGAATCTGTGAAGAACTCCGTCTCGTCATAACTGAGAAATATATAGTCTTCTGTCAAACTATATCACTTAGTTTCTATATATAAGATGCAAAGGGTTCAGAACTGTAACAGTGAAAGTATATAGTCATTAACACTGAAAACAACGAAAATGGAGACATTTTGGGAGCATGCATTATGTGAATTTAAACATTACTTTTGAAACAAATTAAACCTCATTGGAAATATTTTCAAAGAGAAATTTGATTACCAAATCTTTAATTGACAAGCTAAACTCTCAAAAATAGTTTCCTAGCTTCAAATGTGTATTTCAATTTTGCTTGAAATCCGTCAAAGTCCAAGGTGAATATGAAATATATCTGACAAAGACTGATCCTTACAATGCAAACTGAGAGCATTGGGTTTTCCCCCCATATATAACGTCATGAAGCGTATCGGTTGCACAAGTACACGTCCTTTAGCATGGATATTTATTTATTACTTATTCGTTGTCTTTGAGACATATTGACTAATCAATGGTTATATAACAAATGCATATTTCATAGTTATGATTAAATTTCTCAATATTAAAAAAAAATTCTTCTTTTTAAAGGGGGTATTACAAAAACGTAAGCATAATCAAGGCCAACATACGTTGTTATTTTGTTAACCTCATGGATAAAGTTGAAAAACATGTATATATGTATGTCTTCAACAGCAATTAAGACATTCTATATTTACATGTAAACCTTGATGCATTGTCTTAGTTTCTGAAGAAAAACCCCATTGTTTGTAACCAAATTCTCAGTAATCAACATTTAAACATTGGGTTTTGTATGATAGTATTTATTCGTGAATTTGTGTTATGTATAAAGGTTCTAAAATATCAATTTTAAAATAGTTCAGGGTTTTCTTTTCCTTATGCGCTATATATACATATAGCTTATTTTTAGAAAAGGGTATTTCCCATTCTAACAAGAATGAGAAATAATAAGAAATGTTTTATGTTTAGAGGCGTTTCAAAGAATGTGTAATAGTACCCGTAACATACTTTACTTATGACCCACTTCTGAATAACACTTATTCTACTGATATGTGAAGTTTTAGTCCATTTGATGTTTGTTACCCTTTTTTTAAAACAACATGATTTGATACCACGGCGCACGGTTTTGTTCATAAAATGACGTCAAAATTAAACAAGCAAAGTTAATAGAAATACCTCATCTTTGTATCACTCCTAGTCTCTTTTGCATTTCATTTTACAAACATTTGTTCGAGAATCATAAGTTAGTTCTTCGAAGTTTTAATTTTTTAACCGTGTATCTCTTAGCTCAAAATAAGGATAACCTTGAACGTCGGCTGACGTTACTTATCATTTTACCAAATATTTACAGATATTCTACACTCTTTTGGACTGTTTGATATTCAAAATACAATTACCAAAACCCCCACAGAATGTATTTCAGTTTAACACGTACTTGCAAATAATTGTTTAATTAATATTTTGCACCATTGAGCATTTTTACAGTTTGTATCGGCTTTTTCCCAAGTTAAATTCATTCTGTTCGTAGTTCTCGTTGCGCCCTGCCGTCCGGCGACGTCGGTATTTTTAATCAATTCTAAAGAGGACTGTATGTATTTTGTGACTGATATATGTTCAACAAAACAACATTTCCCTTCATTATTTGGTACATATAATACCATGACTATACATAATTTGAGGTTTCAAAATTATGTGGTTTTAGACCAATTTATAGAAATATTAGTTTTATAATTATATGATATATTATTTACATAACACAAAATTTGACCGAGCGCCGTGACCTCATTTTTACAAGATAAGATTCTAAATAATTCTTAAAAATAAAGAAAGATATTAACTTTTGTTCTTGCGTAATGTCTGAAATCATTCCTAAATTATGCCTACCAAATTAAGTAATGATATGACGTTAAGTAACATAGCTTTGACAAAGAACAATCCAAAATTTACCAGATTGTGCAAAATGTGATTTTATTTTATTTATTTTATGACTAAATATGTTGATGTCTTTAACACAGGAATTTATTTATTCTTACTAAAAAATCTCATGTTGATTACAAAAACATCACAATCAATCACAAGTGCAAACATGAATAAATAATTTTGTTTTTAAAAATATCTATATCTGTATGCCATGAATGGTTTTTCATGTCACATGAAAGTATATTAAAAGTATATATTGATGAAAAACATGAAAAACATTCAAGGATTACCTTTTAAAACCTAAGTATATAACTCAGGACGAATCTGTGCTACATGTATGAATTTACCTGAAATGTGACTTAAGATACTTCACTACACTGAGGCTTATACTTTTTAAGACACTACGTCACAAGATAGCGATTTAAATGTTTTGTTTAACTGTTTGTATCAATCGATTTAGACGTATATCGTCATAGCGCAGTGGTTAAAGTATCAGGCTTGTGAACCGCAGGTCATGTGTTCGAATCCACCTGGTGCTTTTGTTTATGTTTACTGAATGGAATTTTTGAAAATATAATTTTTTATATAAAATTGCACATTTTTTCGCATATTTGACATATATACTGTTTATCCATTATGCATTCTTTCATAATCAAGTAATTTCTGCTTATTTGAAAAACTATTTCAAGGTGTAGTGAGGCACCTCAATGTGTCTCGGACAAGTGATTACTTAGCACAGTCTTGCAAGCAGACTAGATAACATGTAAGGTATTAACTACCAAATACACTAGCATTGGGAAACAATAAATACATGCACGCTAGGCAACCATCCGTATGTTTTTAAATTAACGAGGCCGGGTCTAATTTGTTCTGCCCTAGATTTTTGAATGAAATTTTTAACACGAATTCTACTTATAAAATTATCATTTTAACGAGGCTGGGGGGTGGCTGCCATTTTAAAGCGTTTTTATCTCTATACAAAAAAAGATTTTCACTTTAATGTTCTATAACTCAAACAATGTACTGAAATTGTCTTTTGAAAGAAATTGATATGATGGTATTGAAGCATTATTTAAAGAGTCAATTGATGGTAAACCAAGGTTTACAAGATGCAAAAAAAATATTTCAGCTGTTTTTCAGCATTTTCTAACTTTTCAAAGGGAGGTAACTTGTAAAACTTCAAATATTTTGTTCTAATATTTTCCTTTTATTTTATTTTTTTTTTAATTTCACCATCGAATTTTTTTTTTCAAATGTTCAATCTTTACTTCACATGTATTGATTATTATTATGTTAAAATTTGGAAATAATCTTGTGGCTACTTTTTTTTGTTTTACATATTTGCATTTGTATGACACATATTTTTGGTAAAATTGTGATATTTTTCTTTATAACAAATAATATTAAGTTTTTCTTATTGTGTTAATTTTTTGTGATGTTATTGGTATGTTTTTTGCCTTTATCTATATTTCAAATATTTTTCATATTTTTTTTTACATAACGTGCAATTTTTTCAGATGCAATAAATGATAAAATTAACGATGATTGTGATGTGGTCTTCCACATCAAAATGTAAATTAAGATTATATGAAACATTTCTGCAAATTTGGTGAATTTTGGAGAAATTTTTTTTGGACCCCCCAGCCTCCTTAAGATAAAAAAATAAGACATTTACATCACTGTTTGTTAAAGGGGTCATCTCAAAGTTTGTTAATTTTTAACATAGGACCCTATGGGAATTTACTTGAAATGTATCAATTTGGCACATTTTTTACAATTTTTTTAAACTTTTGCCCTATGAATTTCTTTTTCTGTTCTACATATTAAAGCTATTGATAAAAGGCATCAGATGGTCAAATAAAAAAAACCTTTTACCTCCTGGTTTGTTCCAGGGGTCTTATCAAAGTTGTGTTTTGTATGCCCAATTTCCCAGTTTGTCAGATAATGGCTATTTTTATTTGACAAAGACGAAATTGGGGATCTTTATAGTATTATTAAAACATTCAGTCATGTTTAGGTAATAAAAAAATAGATATCATCACATATTAAGGGTCACTAATGTGAAATACATGGTTACTGTTTTGAAATATATGGATTAAGCTATATTTAGGCTGGTTAAGAAAACGTGACAGAGGGCTAGGCTTGCTAAACCCTCTTCACGTTTTCAACCTGAGCCCAAATATAGCTTATACTTCAAAACATTTATTTTTATTCTACAATATAATATCAATTTTGCGCATCAAACGAGCTTTTTTTATGACTAGTATACTTTTGGATCAACCTTTGTACATTGTGTTGTTTCGCAAAATAGATATTTTGAGGATTACTTGTTTTGTTTGAGATATATATAGGAAGCACTTCAAATAGCAGTTCTTGTTTTGTTACGACAATTAGGTACGACAATCGAACACCATCAATGAATATCTGTAATTCAACATTCTTCGTGGTAAATCTTACTTTATGTACCACTTCATTTGTTAATTTTACAATTAATGTCAGTTTTAGCAGCAGTGTAATTGTCGTGTTTTAAAACAAAACACATTAACTATGAAATTTCCTCTTTATTTACACTGTATTTTCCATTTATTTCTTCATAAACTGTAAATGCAATAACGTATTGCTTATCATTAATATAGAAGCCAATGCGAGGTTGAAAACCCCGACGCTTGAGCTTTAAGCAATTTGTCCGCGTACACATATGAATACATATGCATATTTCAAGAACTTTAAAAACAATCATTTCGTTATAAAGGATAATATTAGTCTTTATTCAAATTTAAGTCATAAAATGCTGACCGGTGTGGTGCCTTAAACTCGTATAAAAGCGTAGCAATGTAATATACCAAATTAATAAAAAGTTCCCATTTTCCTCCTCGGGAGCCGTGTGCTTTAGGTACTTAGACTGTGACAATATTGTTTCAAAATGTTCAGTGGGTTCCTTATTTCATTTCTTTTTTGCAATTGCTGACATCCGTAATTCTGCAATTTTGTCTCAAATTGCCTAAAATTAGAAAAGCAGGTCTAAAGCGCAGATATTTTGTGGCAAAAAAGTAACATGTAACAACTGAAGATTTTATGAAAAAATTGCTTATTGATAAGTTATTTAATGCTAAAAAATCGCAAACATCTCACTTTATCGCACAGACATTAGTTTCTCCCGTTTCAGACTTTACAACATACAATATTTGGATTCTTTAGAAACGTTTAGATATTTTATTCACTATACTTCAGCAAGTATAACAAAATAGAAATCGAACATCAGTGCCAAGAAGTAGGATCTAACATTTGCATGTACATGTATTAAAAATAATGTTTTAAAATTCAAATGCATTTCGAATAGATTGTTTGCTTCTTGTCGTTTGGACTGGTGATATCAGCAAGTATTCAAAATGGCTACAGAAAACAATCAAACGGTTAGTATTCTACTTCAAAGTCAATTCAAATATGTTTAATGGTGTCCTATTACATTTTACAACAACAAAATTAATCTATTAAGGAATTTTTTAGCTCATCTGAGCTTTTCTGAACACTTTTTATCTGTAATTATGTCTATCTGTCCGAAAACTTTGACAAATACAAATTTACCTTCTTTTTGCACCCGGGGCCAATGTCAATTAAGCCTTACACAAAGCAATGATGAACGGGCTAAATTGTCAAATTGGGAGGTTTTAAACAATAATTGAGAATTTGTTGGCATTTTATTGACTATCAAAGTTCAAACGGGTAAAAGCATCTTCATCGGTAGATTCCTGTTCTTTATTTTTCAAATTATTATCACTGGGATTAGGGTGAGCCCACATTGGGGGTTTGATGTTTTACATAAAAATAAATTGAAAAATATCTTTCTTAGAATCTTAAAAAACGATATCGCCAGTGAAAGGCTTTGTTATATGGAAACAACCAGGTAAGGTATATTCATTTTTTACAAATTATGATTCCGGGGGTAGGTTAGAATCATTATCAACATTTTTCATCGGAATAACTAGAAAAAACTTTTAAGATCTTATTTTCAAAAACCGTAAGGCCAAACAAATGAATCTTCTGTTAAAGCTTTTTCTTATTTAATTTCAAAAACTGCAGTGTTGTGATTTTCCGTATAATAATACATCAAATAATCTTTATATTCTTTTAACTCTAAATTGATGAAATAACAGTCGTGACCAAAAACAGTTAAATGTTTAACGAAGGAATATGTGAAGAATAATATCAATCTCTTAAACCTGATGTACTCTACCAAATTCCCAGACAATTTCTAAAAGCAGCTTTGAGCATAATGCATAATCATTGATTCACAGGTGAGCGATGTGGCCAATTCTTACGAAGTATTTTATTTCTTGAAATGGTTAGACTGATATATTTGCTCATTTGCTATATAAGTTACTTTCAATTGATTTTAGACAAGCGCTACATGACTTTTCAAGGTGAAGACGCAACAACATTGCTGTTGGCAATGAAAAAAATGAAATTAATTGACAGGAGATAACAGCAATAATAAAACATTCAGCTAAACGAAGTTGTGTACTTTTATTTGCTTTTTAACAATTGTATGTGTAGAAGGTGACAATTAGAAGTCACAATGATATTAGATATTCGAAAAGAAAAACAACATCTTACAAATTATAAGATACATGGTACAGATTACCCAAAACAAAGTTTTGAAGTACACAGAATTTGGTACGATTATACTGATAATATATGAATCAGACTTATTAATTAACGACTTGAAAGATGATTTTGGTCAAACACTGATACCGGTAAAATTATTACTGACAGTGGTTAAGCTGTCCCGTGACCCATTCTTCAACACTTCCTTTTGTCTGTACCAATCGATATCAAACGATAGAATTACTGGTCAATATACGAGGGCTGTCCAAAAAGTTCGTGGACAATCGCGTTTTTGTCATTTTAAACGGGTTTGCAGTATTTTTTTTTACTTTAGTGCACGTGCACACTGACTGCACAAACCATTAGACAGTTGAATCGTACATGTAAACAATCCAAATATCGCATCATTGGCATCATTGTCGGTACCCAAGGGTTTTCTACCCATTACACTACTATTCACGCAGTGAATGGGATAGAAATCCCGTGGGTTCCGACGATGAAATCCCATGAATTCTGAAGATGTATGGTCCAGCTGTTGAGGGCTGCATTTCTTTTAGGTGTGTCTACATTACAATGAAACATTGCAACGTTGAGCAAGAAAGGAATATTCACTTCTGCTTAAATTTGTTCGTGATATGTCACAGGAATATAGAAATAAACGTGTAACATTATGATTAAGTATTCTATGAGAATTTTGCCCTTAAAATAATGATCATTTTCATGTTAACAGTGTAATAAATCCAATTTCTTCGAATTATTAAAACAACTACATGCTTCTTAGACCTTTTTTGTCAAAAATGAAGACCAAATTATTTGAACCCTTGATTGGAATGAGCTATTTTTATAACTTACTCCTGTTTAAACCGTGTAGATGAAATTTCGTTAATTTGATAGGGCTTATAATAAAAGCTTAATATTGTCCTTTAGAATGCCAACTTAATTATGTCTTTGACAAAGACTCATTCTTGACCAAAGATTAAGGACCCTTTATTGGTTCCTGGGGGTGAATTATTCTTTTGAAGAGTGAGTCAAATCTTTCCCTCAAATTCAAATTGGTCTCTTTCAGGGCCTCTTTCAGATCGAAGATAAGAACGTTACATGTTGGAAAATCATATAAAAATAGCCTGAATTTTGTTGACATAATTATTCTTTACAAAACTTGCGTAAAAGGAAGACCAATTAAATTTTTGAATATTTTTAATTTGAGGAATTAAGCGCATTCAGATAATTTATAGTTTTCTTCTTTCACGTGTAGGAACTTTTTAAATAAAATAAAATTATGATATATTTTTAAAAGTAATAAAGCAAACAAGGTGCTAATTTGTCAATAATACATGTACTGATACATGCATGAATACGTGTACATAGTTTGGGTTCATGCAACGACACACACACACACACACACACACACACACACACACACACACATATATATATATATATATATATATATATATATATATATATATATATATATATATATATATATACACTAGTATATGTCATTGAAATGTAACAGCAATGAATTTCTCCTTTTACAATGTTCTAACATCTCTAATTACCTTACATGTAACGTTTGTTAAACTGTAAGACGAAAAGAATTGTAATCACACTTTTAAGAGTAACTTGAGACTAGGTCCTTGCTTTGAAGATATTTGTACACAACAATATAAGAACTATGTCGGCTCCCAAGCAACAAGTTGTGTTCATCGTCAATGCATACTGCACTCGGACTTATCGGGCAAAGCTCCGGTTTAAGAAGAAGGCACAGAAAGTTACCGTCCTTGTCTAAGAGGATGGACGCTGGAACAGTTAGGTCTGAACGAAAAAGAATCGTTACACACCAAAATCTGCCCAAGGACGTCCGTACAGATTCCGCACGGGGTGAAGGTCTCCTGGAACTTTTGGCCATAGTACGAGAACCGGTACCGGCCTGATCCAGTCACCACGACCACCGAGTAGGACAAAGCGTCCGATACACAGATGTCGCCATTAATGTTTTCCGTGATACAGTCTATACTTTTGTACAAATCTTTGAGTACACTCTTCTTTCGGATGTTCTGGACCGACTTCCCATCTTTGCTGTATCTGGTTATCTTACAAGAATAGCCCTTTCTCATCCCGACAAGTAAACTTTCGTCATGACCAATTGCAGAGCGAGAGGATGAGATGGCAGTTGGATTCCAATCTCCCGTGCTTACCAGAATCTCAGTGGACATATCGGGGCAGAGTTTGTACACAGCTTTATCGTGAAAGTCTACGTACATCACACCCAGACATCCAGTTATGGCGGTGAAAGAACCCCCGTCACTTCTGGCAATCGATAAACGAGTCAGAACATCCCCCTCCTTGTCCAAATGAGTCAGACTCCCATCGCAATCACTGGCCCAAAATGTCGTTCCATCTGAGGAGGAACACAAGTGACTGATACAAATACAACTACTTTCATCGTTGTGTATTGGGATTTCTCTCAGCTTTTCTGCTACATGATCCGTGTGTTTGTGGATAGATTCGTCTTTCACAGCTATCCATTTTGACAGTTTATTTCCCATCTGGAGTTACTAGTTCCTGTAAACAAAATATTTAAATTACACGAACAAAAGTGTTAGATACTACTTCACAAAGCAGGCATGGACACTGAGTATATCACATTTAATTTACCATTTTACATTCACTCTTAACATATATCTATATTGGTATCCCGTGTCTCTTCAGTGATCCCACTGGAGTCACGAAAAACATAATACCCATCTTGTCAGACAGATAGTCCTGTTTTTGTCACAAATTAAAAGACTAGCGGAGTTCCTTTGTCATCCATCGATTAATTTTTTTTTAATTTTGAATTTTCATCCCCATTTTCTGATAAACTTGGAAAGAATGTTGTGTTTGGATGACGATGCGCAGCCGTAGATTCTATCATCAAAGAACCAGCCAATGAATTATAACTAGTACCACGTTATAGTGCAAACGGCTTACGATTATAAAACAATATTCAGATTAATCATAAAATTTGGCGTACATGTCGTTATGACATACACAATAACAGAGATCAGATTAATACGTTTGTAATGACGCATCAAAACGACACATTTAAGTTCACAAATAGTTACCTGTCCCATGTCGCTGTTGTTAAAATGCCCCGTGATTCATTTTTCAACACTTCCTTTTCTCAGTGCCTTTTATTATCCATCAATATTAGCCAACAAAGTTACTTAATATCCAGATACATGTTGTCTTTTGAGTAAATCCCCTTTTTTTTCACCGATGCACTTGCACTGTTCAAGAATTCAGACGTTTTAATCGTACGGTCATGTAAACATTACAAAAAGCGCATGGATTCTGAAGCATTAGCAAAGCTGTTACCTAGAGTGCATATCCGCGTAACAAATTGATTTCTTTGAGGTTTGTTTACATTAAAAGATAACATTGCAGAGTTGAACAAGAGAGACAGAATTTGCAATGCTCGCTTCTGCTTGATTATTAATAATCTTTATTGTTAATGGTACATATACGTCACAGGAATACTAGACTTAGTATACATGTAAGAATTTATACGAACATGTATATAATAGAATCCCCTGAATGTTTTCTATTCTTTTTTAAAAATCGAAATCAGATCTTTCGACAAATTTGTCTCCTCAAGACTGCTTTAAATGTATTTTATTATGTAAAATGAATAAGTAAGAACGTTAGTTCAAAATCATTTATTTTACATCAACTGCCTGATTTCATTTGATGCCGTGTAATGGCATCCAGACCCATGACCATGTGAAGTAGTTTGTTCAATCACTCTTTTTTTTATTTATACATTAATTTTTCCGTGGTTATTTTTATCTGTTATCGATTAAACAACTTTAATTTCTTGCCTTAAATAAAACACGAAATCCTAGGACTATTTTAAATTCTAATTTGTGTGTTTTTTTGTTTAATTCCCTAGAAACTCTTTTGCCTTCATCAAAGACATGGAATTCTATGACTGTAATGGCTGACGTCAGATTTACAAAAAGCTCTGAAAAATAGACATACATGTACTACCGTTACTTTCTTTTGAGTAAGATTTAATACTTTCTTTGACTTACAGTTCGACGAAAACATTGATTATATATATAACGTTCTATTTTACGTACTTTTACTTACAGTTAAGAACGTAAAAGATATTGAGAAAATGATGTTACATAATAACAGCAAAATGATATCAATTTGATGGTGCTTCATATGGGTTATTTTAGCAATCGTTGTAGAACAAAAATAACCAGTTGAATTGTATTACGTATTTGTTCTACAATTCATAGTCTTGTGAACACAGTTCCTTTTAAATGTCAACCAGTTTATTCCGGGACAAGGATGAAGTTCATGTTGTGAGATCCGTACGTGACGTTAAACATTCTCTTAGTTTTACCCCTGTTTAATTAATTAAGGGTCCTCAACACCTTTTTAGAAAGGCATCATGTATGCATCAGCCTAAACTTCTAGTATAAAAGTCCTTAAAAAATTAAATTTTAGCATGCGTTCGACATGAAAATGACGGAAAACAGGTTCAGTTATGGGCAAAATGTTCAACATTTAAAAGTGTATCGCTCTTCATAAAAATGATTGCTACCTTCATGACCCGCATGAAACATCAAAGAAAGCATTTTATTATTTATATCAACATCTTTCTTTTAACTAATTAATAAATTGATTATGAAAAGTTAGTAAAATTCACTAAATTGCTGTTAATGTACATCAGTACGTTAGCTAAAAGAAACAGCCAAATGAAATCGTCTCCTGTGAGACTTTGAGTCTGACATCTTCATGATCATTTTGTGCAGTCCGTGATTTTTCTTAGGTTGCTGGTGGTTTCGACCAATCTATAAACAGGGCGTGTCCATTTTATTCCTGTCAGTATCTTGTCAGTTTCAGCCGTAACGGTTGTAGATTTCGACCAATCGATAAACGGGGCGTGTAGATTTCAGTCTGGCTGTTTCCATAGAGCTATGAATTAACAATATGTTTCCATAAGAAATAGAGGAAATAATATTCAGTAGATGTAAATATAATATGTTAAAATCGCCATGTTGTGACGTATTGTCACAAAAAGTATAAGGCATGGGGTAACGAGGATCCTTAAATCGTATTAATGAAGTGCACTAATTTGACCAGGTTAACTTAGCTATACATTTTCAAGCTTTTAGTCCTTTTGAAGGCCAAATGCATATGGTGTCTTCAAAAACCCCTCCCTGGCCAAAGATGAAGGTCCAATCGCTGGTTCATGAGTGTGAATCATTCTTTTGAAGAATATTTCTGTTACAACCGCATTGACTGCATGTAAGCTCATTTAACATGCAGGTTAGCTAGCATGATTACGGTCGAGTGTAAGTCATATTCCTAATGTATGTCACATGTTATACTGGTCTCTTCCATTACCCCTTTTTTGACCAAAGATGAAGGACCATAAATGGATTCAAGCTTAAGGAGGTTAATCAACCCTTTGAATTGATTCATTGGTACAACCGTATTATTTGAAATTTACTAATTCGACTTGTTGCTAGTTATGCAGTCATGAAAATAGTCTTCTAACCTGTAATTAATTTTCTTAAATAAAAGATTGATTACCTGTCCTAGGAAATGTACTTGACAAAAGATGAAGGTCCAAATATCGGATCCAGGATGTTATGTTACCCTTTGTAACATGTTCAAATCTACATGTACATGTATATATGTATCAGTCTCTGATTTTTCAACTCTACCTTCTTGTCAGGCTAAGCAAAGCACTTTGAAAAATTCAGAACAAAATTTAATAACGTACTTTAAAAACAACTTTTAAAGCGCGTTAAATGTGGGACCAAATCAATGCAGCTTGATGTTTATTTATGAGTTATCAACACTTCATTGGCTTTTAATGATGGAGACATTTAAATTAACACACTTTGAAAAAAAATAAGTAAAACTATATAAAATATTTTATGCTAAATATCAGAAATTTTTTAAATTCTAGTTAGTAGACTGTATAAATAAGTAGATATTTGTATTCACACATAAATATAATATATTATATCAACTGTCATTTGGACGTGGAGGTAAACGCCACCCCCACCCCCCATCCCCTTCCCAAACCTGAACTTTTAACAAACTACAGTTAAGTCAGTTTAAAGGGGACACGCTCTGTCTTTAAGAAAATACAGTCATATAGTTTCTGACATGATATGATGCAAAATCTGGAACTCTAAAAAGAAAAAAAGAATCAAATTAACTGCGTCATTCTTAAAGAGCATTGTGACATTGCTACATGTAAAAATGTCAGTCAACACGCGAAATTTTTAATTCAACATAAAAGAATTAAGTCAGTTATTTGGACTTTAGATTTATGTTCATATTAGAATGCTTGGTACGACTATTTTAATATAGACAGTAAAGATCCACAAATTACTTTTCGGTATTCAAATAATGAATAGCGAATGAGTTTAATTCTTTCCACGGATCGCTTATATTCTAAGAGCGAATCTTTATTTTTTTTTTTCAAATATTGAATAAATAATTTTATGCTCAGAAAAAAAAACCCACTTATTCACATACATTAAATATCCCCGAGAACCCAAAACACCATACAGGTCTGTTTTAAAATTTACTTGATTTATGCATTAATTGAGATTATTTCAGATTTGTGGTTGTATGTATAACACTCTGCCTTCAAGGCAGATCATGCGCGGATCTAGAGGAGGTGGGGATGGGTCCAGACTCCTGTAAATTTAAAATTTTATTTTACATTGTACGATTACCAATTTAGGCATCGGACCCCTCTAGTAAGCATACATGTAGATATCCCTCGGAACCCCAACCCAACCCCCCCCCCCCTCGATTTTTTTTCTGGATCCGCACATGACATATTTATGTAATTTTTTCAACTGGTTGCTCGACGTATCACACTTGATATCTAAAACTATATAGTTTTAAATCGCATCTATCTGAACTCAAATACACGTATGCACACGCACATGCCTGAGAAGCACGTGCTTATGTACATGTATTATACATATGTATAGATTTCAGACTCAGTGCGCGGAAGATAGATAGGTTATGTAAACGCATACAAAGATATGTTATCTTTGATTGCCAGTTGTTGGCAATTGACTATGCAGGCGAGAACAAATAATGTAAACATAAGTATAGCGATACAGATAATTACATCCACAACTTGCTGTTATATGTTGATATCAAAATGAACATGATTGAAAATAAATTTAACTAAAGTGATAAATTTCGTGATACATTTATGCGTGTAATGCGTTTGCTTTTAAAAATCAATTTTCATGCAGTGAGAGCACTAATTGATTTGATAATGAGAGAAATTATATGATTTTACATTAATAATTAGGCCTAAAGATATAATTCAAATATCGTGATGTTCTTTTAATTTAACCAAGGTATGGAAACAGCAAACAGTATAAAAAAAAAAAAAGAGTTTATATTTATATGAGGAATTTCATAAATGTTATATCAATATTTTTTTTGTAAAACTATACAAAAATTAGTATAAGGATTCATAAAAAAAAAAGATAAATGCCCCGGAGGATAGCATATTATTCCGTGTATCATCAATATTTTCCGCGGTACGGATATTAGCGGAAAATATTTGTCTTATTGATTCGAGTAGAAAATTGTATCCAAATGATGAAATTCATAGTTACGAGTCACGTGGTGACGAGTGTATGATTGGTGTTCGATTAGCACGAGAAATCAGTTCTAGCCCGTCTTCTTACAAAGATGCATCAAATTTTCATCAATAAATTTTTTATTATACTATAATTTAGAAGCTTAAAATTTTCATCTTTTTGTTGCAAAGTCCCTGCACTACATTGGAGACGGCGCGCATTTGCGACTTTGACATGGTTTGGGACACAGGTTTCCAGAGATTTTTCTATTTAATATTTTTTTATTTCTGTTTCTTTTCTGGCAGGTCACGTCGTCGATGAAAGGTTCAAATATTTGTTAAAAAAGGGTGAGGCAGTGATTTTTAAATTACTTATGTACATAATACATGCAATTTTGTATTGTTAAGCTTAAAATAAACTCCCGGCTCCCCAGCGTATGCATTCTGGGCTAGTCAGCAAATATATATTTGCTTGTCAATTTTGTAAGAATAGATAAGACGTAGATTTTCAACGGCGAAGTACAGTTTTTACTTTTTTTCTTTCATCTTATAGGACTCTGAACGCACTTCTTCAAAGCTTCATTTTATCTTAACGTCCATAAAAGCAAAATGGCAACGCTTACATAAAGAACAAAAAAAAATGTTTAAAAAATAAAATTTTCCTTAAAAAATCTAAATATTTTTTTCTGTATTTTATTCATTGTGTTCAATTTTATAAATGATATCGAAAAAAATTTAATTAGAAGCATATATATTACTGTATTTTACTAGAATGCGCAAAAACGTGCCCAATAAACCCTTTCACGATAACTGCGGTACTGCATGGTTTCTTGCAGGGCAAATTCATACACAGCTGTACTTTGCCGAAGTTTTAGTAGGAAGATAATTAAATGATGCCAATGAAACATATGACGTTACGTCATATTTCACCAAACTATGTCATCATTTTGTCCTGCAAAAAAGCTATACCGCAGTTACCGTGAATGGGTCTAAGGAAACTATAAAAGACTTGAAGTTGCATCAATCACTAACACACGTTTTAATTTGATTTGGGTTATTTTTCGTTTCTTTTCTTTATTTCTTTTTTAACGATGTACAGACCATGGCATGCCTGTTTTGTACTCATGTGTTTCATTTATTTCATAATCCACAATTTGCACGAAGGGCATTGCTTTTTAAAGTAGGCCTACATATACAGGATATGTGCGATGCAAGTAAGTTACTAAGTACATGTAAGTAAGTAAATATTTTATTATAGTGACATGTGTATGTCAAAAGTACAGTACAATACAATATTATACATCATCGAATTACACCCGGCCCATTGGACCTATATATGTCACTTTGAAATCTTAGAATATACAAATATACATTTGATTGAGCGCATGAGTTTACTTTAATTTGTACAGATGACTTTGTCTAACTGAATAAATCAAATTAAAATATTTGGCAGTTTCGCAGCGCAGTTAAGGCTGTCAATAAACTCCGTTCAGACAAAAAGTACGGGAAATGTGCATTATGACATCACAGTATATTACAACCCTCGAAAGTACTTATTAATCTATTTATTAGTAAAATTAACTTATACTAATCTTTTAATTAAAAACAACAAATGCTATTACTTACAATTTTGATGTCCGTTATATCGTACACACTGAAAAATAAGCGAGATGTCGTTCTCGCTGTACTACAAAATATGACGTCATATGCTTCAAAATGACGCATTAAGATAAATCATTGAAGGCTATCGTGCAGTTTTATAGCGAAGAAAAATAACTGTCATACATTAACGGAAAAGTATAAATGAATATTTTGTTTAAAATTATTATTAGTGTGATAGAACAGGTTGCAAGTTATTTTAATTATTGGTTGTTTGAATAAATTTATTATTGCTGCTGTATGTTTCCGTATTATACAGTTATATTCAAGTTATTTATTTGGTAAAGTCACTTATAGCTTTCCATACATATAAAGTAGAGAGATTGTTGTTCATGGTCTAGTAATTCTTAACTTTGGTTGGTTGGTTTTAAGGTTAAAGGTTGAATTCTTTGAAGGTAGAGTAATTTTGGGGTGTTTGATTTAATTTCTCCAGTGACTACTGTTGAGAGCGGTCTGATATATTTATATTATTATATTCAAGACAGACTTGGGACTAAGACCTAAAGTAAGAGAGTTTATTAACTTTATTAACTTGTGTGAAAGATAAATAAATTATTAATTAAAATAAAGGGTAAGAATGCTATTTATGAAAGTAATTATTTTATCAGTAATCAATTATTTATTTGGTTGATTTGTAGAGTCATTCCATAAGCAAGTAATTAATACAGCGATGTCAATGCATAAGTTCTGATACCATATATCTGGTAAGATCTATGTTTTGTGTGACTAACATATAAATGTATGTGGTGTCCAAATTGTCTAAACTTTGTCTATACTAATTTTGACCTTTATATCTAAAAGTCATAATTATGCATATATGTGATAAATTTACATATTGATTATTCTTAATAATAATGGTGAAATATGAACAATTGATTTAATTTTAATTTGATCTATTTTCCATTTCATTAAAGTAGTAAATGTGATTGAATTATGAAATGGAGCTATTGTACTTGATATATGTGTTTGTGTTGTCTTGTGATGTGTATGTTTATGTATGTTTGTGTATGTTTCAGAACTATATCTCATTCGATCATCACAATAAAACCTGTTACGATACATGTGTGTAGTATTTAAATCCCGTAACAGAAATGGCGCCCACGTTGGGACTCAGCTGGAATGACGCATCCCCTAATGGAGCCTCACAATAGTGAAAACCCCACAAGGAGCCTCACCGGAAGTATTCTACCGGAAGCGGCCCGTAAAGGAAAACAATAACAACAACACGTGAAACAGAAACAAATCCAGGGGATCCATGTGTGAGTCTATATATGTGATGAATATTTTATATGTTTAAATTACTTTTACGGCTACTATTGTGCGACAATTCCTGCCAGTTAGAACAAAACAGGCGTTGAAATTCGTGTACTATCCTGAGTAATCCACAGGGACATTCCAGTTCGAATTTGCTTTGTCTGTCATTAACTTGTGTCTTGGTGAGCGACGAAAACTTTGGTTGGAGTCAATTAGATTTGAACATTTACAATTATATTGGTCTGTTTATTAACAACTTTTGTGTGAGTGTATATTCACTATTTATTTACTCACAAATATCTCTTGAATTGACTTAGAATTTTGTTTACAATTTTGAACAGCTGCAGCTGATTGAAGGGTTCCATGTTTACAAATTCAGTTTGAAAATATTTTGGTACTGCATCGATTTTTCTGAAGCAATTGCTTAACAAATAACAATTGTAAGGATATTTTTTTTAAGCAGTCAGTTATACCCCAGTTTAAATTTTTGCTACTGTTTATTAAATTTTTCTTAAATTAAAAAAAAAAAAAAAAATAATAATAATTTAGAGTGAGTCTAAGTGAGCAAGAATTGTCTAACATACTCAACCTCACAGTGACCTACTGAATGACATTGACCTAGTTATTGTGGTTCAGTGTTTTGATTTTTTGGAAGTGTAGTATTCCAGTAACTATAGTGTTGGTTCTATTGGTTTAATCAATTATAGTGTGGTGTTCAGAGTTTGTCAAAGGCAGGTATCAGTCAGTGGAGTATTTGAAATATTCATTGAAGTTTTTCACTTGGTTATTTCAGCAGTTATTTAAAATTTATTAAGGTTTACATTAGTATAATACTTTAGTTAAATTACTTAGATTTAATTAGTTGGATATCCATACACCGCGAACCGCAATCCGTGAAATAGAAAACTGACTATTAGTTAATTTGTGCACAACGTATGACGGGTTTTTCGTGCGTTTTCTTTTACTTCCTGCTTGCATCAAACAACATGGCGCAAACACCAGAACAATATCAGAAATTGATTGACACTTTGGAAACTTTGGAGGTTGTACCAAAGGCTGATAACATACTAGAATTTGAGGCATGGATGAAAAGTTATCTAGAGTCAAAGGGAGAAAAAATAATTAAAACAGAACCAGAGGAAAAAGGACCTACAGAAACTGAAAAATCAAGGAAATATATCATTCAACCTCCAAGGTTCAGTATATTTACCGGAAATGACAAAAAGGGGTCCGAAACAACATTTGATCTATGGCTGTATGAAGTGCAATGTGCTATGCAAGACAAAATTCATTCAGAAGAAGACATCACACAGGCAGTGAGACGTTCACTTCGAGGAGAGGCTGGAAGAGTAATAATGAATTTAGGACCAGATGCGAACTTGAAAAAGATTTTATCAAAACTTACCAGTGTATATGGGGATATACAAGAAAGAGAATCAATTCTCCAAGAATTTTATGGAACTAAGCAGGGCAAAGATGAAGATGTATCAACTTGGAGTTGCAGATTAGAGAACATTATGCAAAAGGCAATTAAGATTGGTGCTGTTAATCCTGCAATGGCTGATGGAATGCTGCATGACATGCTATACAAAGGATTGAAACCTGAAATCAAAGCCATCTCTCATTACGAAAAAGAAAGATACAAAGGTTTTGACGATTTGAGAATTGCACTAAGGAAAATAGAAAAGGAGAAGGAAATAGAATTAAATGGGAGCAAGACAGCTCAAGTCAAACAAGCAGTTGTACAGGAAGACAATCAAATTGAGGGAGTGTTAAAGCAGATCACTCATCGGTTGGATAACTTAGAAATTCAAAACAGAGGTAGAAGCACTTATAGGGGATCACCATCGTTTACTCCTAGAAACAGAGGTCACACAAGAGGCAGATTTGGTAGTTACCCCAGGAGATTTGAGAGTGAATTTAGACCACAGGAAAAGGACCAACAAGATCAAAGTGGACTAGCTCAGCAGTTCTCAGAAATTATATGTAGAAGGTGTGGTAGGGAAGGACATATACAAAGAGGATGCAGGGCTACAAGAGACATTAATGGAAAGCCGCTATATTTAAACTGCAACAGGTCTATGAGGAGAGGTCGTCCATAGACCAAAAGCCTAAAATCGACCCTATACCATCTATGATGTCAAAGAGAATACCCCCAGGTCTATGTGGAGAACCAACAGAAGCAACAATAACAATAAACGGAATAGAAACAAAAGCTCTCATAGATACAGGTTCTACTGTCTCAACAATCAGTAAGAAATTCTATTTAGATCATCTCCAAGATATACCAATACAGGAAATAGGATCTTTACTTCACATCGAATGTGCTGATGGAAAACATTTACCTTATGAGGGTTATGTCACAACAGAAATTCAGATACAGGATGTGGATGAACCAGTAACTTCAATTTTATTGGTTATTCCGGACAGTACTTATAACCTGAAGATACCTATTTTGTTAGGAACAAACGTTCTGAATATTTTGATGGATTCTCTTCATAGAAAATATGGAGATAGTTATCTTGACAAGTCAAAATTGAAAACACCTTGGTATTTATCCTTCCGATCCATGATAGTGAGAGAACAGGAAATAAGAAAATACAAATTTAGACTAGGGATTGTGAAAAGTGCAGAGTTAAGAACTATTCAAATCAAACCCAATTCAAGAATTGTCATTAGAGGTTATGTTGATCACACTGTACCATATCAACAGACTTTAGCTATGCTGCATTCATCTACGAAATCAAAGCTAGACAAAGACATAGATGTGGAACCAGCTTTAATAGAGTATAACAGTGGTTTAAAGGATGTGGATGTGTATCTTAGCAATATTACAACAAGGACAGTGACCATACAACCTAAAGCAATTCTATGCGAGATACAACCTGTTAGAGAAACAGAAGAGCAACCATCACAGACAAGAAAAGATTCTGAAGATGATGTTCTAAGCCTGATCAACTTTGAAAAAAAAGCGATTTCACAAGATGAATTAGAACAAGGGAGACGACTGATTTCCGACTACAACGACATATTTTCCAAGAGTGACATAGATGTCGGACAAGCCAAGAATGTGTATCATAAGATTGAATTACAAGACGACAAATATTTCAAACAAAGATACAGGCGAATCCCTCCAGCTATGATTAGCGAGGTGAGAGATCACATCAAGTTATTGCTTAGATCAGGAATAATAAGGAAATCACATTCTCCATGGTCGTCAAATGTGGTGTTAGTCAAGAAGAAAGACAACTCTCTCAGGCTTTGTATAGATTTTCGACAATTAAATAAGAATACAAAGAAAGATGCTTATGCATTACCAAGAATTGACGAAATGTTGGATTGCTTAGCAGGGAACAAATACTTTTCAGTACTGGACTTAAAGTCTGGATACCATCAGGTGGAGATTTTTGAACCACATAAAGAGAGAACGGCCTTTACAGTTGGACCGTTAGGCCTGTATGAGTTTAATCGTATGCCCTTTGGGTTGACAGGAGCACCTGCAACATATCAAAGATTGATGCAAGATGTATTAGGAGATTTACATTTGAAAATTTGCTGCATTTTTATTGATGATATCATAGTATTTTCGTCCACATTTGAGGAACATGTAGAACGACTCAAACAAGTTTTTGACCGCATACGCGCAGCAAACCTGAAATTGTCACCAAAGAAATGTTCGCTATTTAAGAGAAAGGTAAAGTATGTCGGACATGTTGTTTCAAGTGAAGGAGTAGGAACTGATCCTGAAAAAATATCCAAGGTCATCAATTGGCCTACACCTAGAAATCCTGAGGAAGTGAGAAAGTTTATTGGCTTTGCTGGTTATTTCAGAAGGTTTATTCAGAACTTCAGTCAGATATCTAAACCATTGACAGAGTTATTTCCTAGTACTTCCAAATGTAAGAAAAAGAAGACAGTCAAAGAATGGATTTGGAATGAAAGACAGCAAACTGCTTTTGATTTATTGAAAGAGAAACTTTCAACTGCACCAGTGTTAAGCTATCCAGATTTTGAGAAGCCTTTTGAATTACACACAGACGCAAGTGGCATGGGTCTAGGAGCTATACTTTACCAAGAGCATGATAATCTGAAGAAAGTGATATCATTTGCGAGCAGAGGTTTATCAAAATCAGAGAAAAATTATCCTGCTCACAAGCTTGAATTCCTCGCGTTAAAATGGGCAGTCGTTGACAAATTTCATGATTATTTATATGGAAATACATTCACTGTTCTAACGGATAACAATCCTTTGACTTACGTGCTGTCCTCTGCCACATTAGATGCTACAGGTCACAGATGGTTGGCAGCTCTAGGTACCTATGATTTTGATATTAAGTACAGACCGGGAATACACAACAAAGACGCAGATACCCTATCCAGAATGCCAATGTCCATTGATGCTGTAAAGTCTGTATGCAACAAAATCAACATTGCTTATATAGAAAGTTTTGGTGTACCAGAAACTGTAGAGCTATTGCAGACTGATTTACAAATGAATGTGTGTCAGGATATAGATTGGAGTCAACTTCAGCATGAAGATGAGGAAATCAGACCTTGGATAGAGAGAGTTCAGTCTGGTGAAAAGCCCAAGAAAAACCAGTTTCCTAATAGCCCATTGCTTAGAATGTTTGACAAGTTATGTGTAGAAGAGGGAATTTTGTACAGAAAGGTAAGTTTAAATGATCAAGAGGTGAAACAGCTAGTTTTACCGAGGGTTCAAGTACCAACAGTGCTTAAGTTACTTCATGATGAGATGGGACATCCCGGACGAGAGCGTACAACATCTTTGATTAAAGAGAGATTTTATTGGCCTGGAATATCCGCAGACATAGAGAAATGGGTAAGTAACTGTGACAGATGTGTTAAAAGGAAAACTCAACCTGACAGAGCACCTCTGGTAAGTATCACCACCACCCAACCTTTAGAACTTATTTGCATTGATTTTTTATCACTCGAACAATCCAAAGGTGGATATCAAAACATCTTAGTAGTAACGGATCACTTTACTCGTTTTGCACAAGCATACCCTACCAGAAATCAAACAGCTCGAACAACAGCAGAAGTTTTATTCAATCACTTTATAGTTAATTATGGAATTCCAAAACGCATTCATTCAGACCAAGGAGCCAATTTTGAGGGAAACTTAATCAAGGAACTTTGTAAAATTTTGGGAACAGAAAAATCCAGGACAACTCCATATCACCCAATGGGAAATGGAATGACAGAACGGTTTAATAGAACACTTCTTAACATGTTAGGAACTTTAGGACCAAAACAAAAATTAAATTGGAAATCGTATGTATCAACTTTAGTTCATTCTTACAATTGTACCAGGCATGAATCGACAGGTCAATCTCCGTATTTCTTAATGTTCGGTAGACAGCCAAATTTACCCATTGATATAGCTTTTGGATTAGTTAAGGAAAAGAATAGAAAACCACAAACAAAATATATTAAAGATCTTAGAGAAAGACTGGTTGAAGCCTACAATTTAGCCTTTAAGGTAGCGGAAAGGTCCAGACAAAAGCAAAAGGAGCAATATGATAGGAATATGAGAGGTGCTGTGTTAGAAGTAGGAGATAGAGTCTTAGTAAGAGTAGTGCATTTTGAAGGAAAGCATAAGTTAGCCAATAAATGGGAAGAAGAACCCTATATCATTATAGCACAGCCAAATAGCCAGATTCCAGTTTATACAGTCAGAAAGGAAAATGGAGATGGAAAAGAGAGAACTTTGCATCGAAATTTACTATACCCCATTGGATTTATATCGTACAACAAACCAACACCATTGCCTAGACAAAAGAAGCCTGTAGTACAGAAACATGCAGAGCCTTCTGATGATGGTCAGAGTATTTATAGTGAGCAGAGTTATGACGATATTGTGGTTACTGATCTGGAAGACAATATTCCACAAAATATTGTAAACACAGAGACTCAGGAACCAGCAATTTCTGAAGATATTGAAGATATTTCTGAAAACAGAAGCGCTTCTGATGAAACAGAGATTGTAAATGAGAGTTCAGAATCATCTGATCCAGAGGAATCTGAGGAAGAGGAATTTGAGGAGGATGATGCAAATGATGCTGATGTACCGAGAAGATCATCACGGGTGAGGCAGAAACCTAAATGGTTGACTTCAGGTGAATTTATTACAAAATCCAATGTAACAGTGCAGAAAGATTGGACGGAGAAGGCAGATTTTATCTTAAATTTCATCCAATCTACAAGAAAAGCTACCATCTCAAAAGACACAACAGATTTTGTTATAAAGTATGTTTTAAACAACTGAGTAACTGATTGAAAATTCCAGAATGAACATATCATGTTTTATTTCAGCTTTGTCTATGCATGAATGTCATAGATCTGTGCGACTGAATTTAACTTTATACATGTAAATAAAATTTATTGTGTTATTTGTTAAATAACACTGATATTGTCCTTGTTTATTCAATTATTTTTGCTCTTACTTGTGAAATGACGTGGAAGTCATTTTTCGAACAAGGAGGAGTTTGTGATAGAACAGGTTGCAAGTTATTTTAATTATTGGTTGTTTGAATAAATTTATTATTGCTGCTGTATGTTTCCGTATTATACAGTTATATTCAAGTTATTTATTTGGTAAAGTCACTTATAGCTTTCCATACATATAAAGTAGAGAGATTGTTGTTCATGGTCTAGTAATTCTTAACTTTGGTTGGTTGGTTTTAAGGTTAAAGGTTGAATTCTTTGAAGGTAGAGTAATTTTGGGGTGTTTGATTTAATTTCTCCAGTGACTACTGTTGAGAGCGGTCTGATATATTTATATTATTATATTCAAGACAGACTTGGGACTAAGACCTAAAGTAAGAGAGTTTATTAACTTTATTAACTTGTGTGAAAGATAAATAAATTATTAATTAAAATAAAGGGTAAGAATGCTATTTATGAAAGTAATTATTTTATCAGTAATCAATTATTTATTTGGTTGATTTGTAGAGTCATTCCATAAGCAAGTAATTAATACAGCGATGTCAATGCATAAGTTATGATACCATATATCTGGTAATATCTATGTTTTGTGTGACTAACATATAAATGTATGTGGTGTCCAAATTGTCTAAACTTTGTCTATACTAATTTTGACCTTTATATCTAAAAGTCATAATTATGCATATATGTGATAAATTTACATATTGATTATTCTTAATAATAATGGTGAAATATGAACAATTGATTTAATTTTAATTTGATCTATTTTCCATTTCATTAAAGTAGTAAATGTGATTGAATTATGAAATGGAGCTATTGTACTTGATATATGTGTTTGTGTTGTCTTGTGATGTGTATGTTTATGTATGTTTGTGTATGTTTCAGAACTATATCTCATTCGATCATCACAATAAAACCTGTTACGATACATGTGTGTAGTATTTAAATCCCGTAACATTAGTAGAATGCTACCTATATAGTCTTATTTTCATTTTGTTAAAAGTATGCATCGTATAAAGAAGCCGACTCGGTTTTGTATAAAATATCGTATATCTAAAATCTGAGTACCTAAATAAATCACTTAATTGCAAGGGCATACACTTACCTGATCCCGACAAACTTTTACATGTGAATTTGAAATATGCTATGTAAGTTAAAAACTTCTACGATCCTTGTAAAATCTTACAAATTAATTATTTTTTAATGAAATTAACCCTGTGACCTTCAAAATTATTCAACATATGCATTATAAATTACGGTTTCTACTAACAAATATTCTTATCTTAAAAAGTTCGCACCGTTTTTCAAAATCTACGATATAACATCAAGTTATTTCATAATTCAGTTGTGAATTTTGACATGATTATGCCCTTGCAATATTGAATTTTTTAAATGACCTCAAAACCACAAATACATTTGCTTGTACCATGCGACTGCCATATCACGTGACCACTATGAACATAAAATATTGTACTGTTATATATATATTTTAGAAATATATTGCATTTGAGTGACTGTTATTGATTTTAAAAAGGACATGCCAGTTTAACTAAAGTATACGTGTTTTCATCACAAAAATTTGCCCATATTTTTATTGACCGCCTTAACTGTACTGCGTTGTCTTTGATTTTTTTTTCCACAATGATATTTAAGTTGATTTGAACATATTTTATTGTGTAATTACACAAAAGGATTGGAAACAAGTTCTTACAACTTACGTGTTCCTCTCCTAAATTTATTAAAGATATTTAAGTTAACAGTTTCATCTAGGTTTGTATCTAAGTTTATACTATGAAAGAAAGAGTTTCTGTTATTTTCGTAGAATTTGCATTGAAAAATAAAATGTTTTCATCTTCAATTGAATTGCCTTTACACAAAACACAATAACGTTCTTGAAGAGGTTCATTTCGATAACGACCAGTTTCGACTCTGAGAGGAAGAAATCCACATCTAAATTGTGCCATCAAAGACCGTTCCTGTTTCGTTGTGTGTGTGCATTTGAACGATGCGCGATGCAACTTCTGACAATTCATGAACGAAAGGACTGATTAAAGTCGGGATCGAGATTCTGTCTTCATTTTTCCACACGGCCTCGTTTTGGCGTTGATTGTAAATACACACAAAAAGACGTCAGTGGACAACTTCCGACATCATAACGATAGGTATGTTTTGGTTATGGTTTATATGATAAGATTATCTTACGTACATGTAAATAAACATGAGTCAATGCTCTGTGTAGTTGATCTGATTCCGTTTAGTTCTTTCGACAGGCCTCTGCCTCTGGTCATATTTCACTTTCAGCTGTGCAAAGCAGCGTTCATAGGTTACCTTTGTTATCGGCTTACTCTGTTACTTATGAAATAATATCTGTTGTATTTAAGATAACGATAACTACACTTTCTCTTTCGCCCTGTGTCTGGGTTTGATTTGGACAATGCAATACAAAATGTATTAGCCTCAGTAAAATTCTTTGTCGGCCAACACAACAGCCACGAAATCATAACCATGACATGCGTAAAAAAATTCTACAGAGAGAGAGAGAGAGAGAGAGAGAGTCACCATACTTGCATTGTAACTTACAGATGTATTAAGAGCTGGTAGTGGATATTGTTGTGAAACCGATATTATGTAGATGCATAAGCCTTAACTTATGATGAACAAACAAGGAATATGGTACATGTACTATTGGTACATCATACAATACAAAGATGAACAGATAGGTGTTTACTGGTAAGTGGACTGGACTGACTACTGGAGCTCCAGGTATTTGGGTTGGTAGTGGACCAGAGTCAGAGGTCATTTACATATTTAACAACGTGTATTATCATAATAATGTACATTTCACTACAATATCTATCAACAGAAATTAAGATATGACAGTTAAAATTAAATCCCAACTAAATGTTATTTGGTTTACAACAAAATTTTAACCCAAAGAATCTATGTGTTTCTTCAGTTTCATGTGTGCAATTAGCTGTAAAATTATTATTCATAAAATATTGGACACCTGCATGAACTCTATTAAGGAACAGAGTGAAGTGGACAGAAAGTTGATCCTTTGCAATAAATAATAGATTACAATTGGGACATTTTGTTTATTGACTGCCAATATTAATATCGAGATGTAATATACATGTATTATAGCTGGGAAAATCTTATGTTATATATATTAAATGTCTGCTGTAACCAATTTTGGTCTTGAAGGCCGGCTTCTGAATTGTAAAAAAAAAATGTTACATGAGTGTTCCATTTTCTGTGGGTGTGTTTACTGCTTCATAGAAACCCAGTGTTTTCTCTCCGTGTTGTTTTCAATTTTTTGCAGTTTTTGCAAAACTATTTCGTTATCTTCACTTGAAGTTCTCTGGTAAACAATGTTATAAATGCATACTTTCTTCTAAACATGAACATGTAATGATGTATTGGCAGCAATATAATTGCAGCTATGGACAGTGTTTACCAAACTTTAGATATAGACCCCCCAAAATACTCAATACATGTACAGCTTTGATATTGTTAATGCCACAATGCATAAAAAATTTTGATTGGTACAATACATGTATATGGAAATGGATTACTTTTCAACTCAGATCATTAAGTAATGAAATTTTCAGTCTTAATGTAATCAAGAAAGTGGTTTGTTTTGGGGGTTAAATTATAGTGTCATAAGCTACTACCTGTCTGAAGTCAATAGATTACTAACTTGTAAAATGCTATATAACTACAGCATATTTGACCCCTATATCATTATGACAACTCCTTTTTCATGTTTTTCATGATTTTGGTAGAATCTACATGCCTGAACCTGTGACTTTTACCTTTTATCTACAGACAAAATTGTATGAAAAAAGTATTATTTGAATTTATTACATATAAAGAAAAAACAAAATGGAAAATGAAAAATCAATAGTGCAGTTCTCCTTTGTTCAGCTTTAAGAAGATAATATGCTTGGCCCAACGTGTGAGCTTTTTGAGACTGTTTATGAATGTCAGAGATTGGTGGAGAAGTTTTATAAGCTGTGGTTGATTGACAGCAGAGAAGTGACAGGTTTAAGTGTGGGATTTATCGGTGACCACGGGGTGGGTTACAGCCTCTGACAGACTCTTACTCCATCTGACTGGTCACACCACTGTCACATACGTCGTGGATTGGTCGTGAGGGCTGACATGTTGTAGGGTTATATGGCTGTATACTATTATAAGTGTATAACTACTAATGGAGTAAGCTGTTACTAGGAACTCCCCTTGGGGAATTTAGAGTGACCAATTATATGGAGAGGAAAAATTCTGATCTCATTTCTTATTTTTAGTTTAATAGTTTTGATCTATTCTGCTTCCATCATGATGTTGTGTTTGTAATTGCTTTGAGGGATTTATAATCTTAATGCGTTTGATATGCATGCAGGTAAGGAACTCCCTTCAGTTGGTAAAAAAGCTGGTGTCGATCACTGTGATGAAATAATTGTACATATTCCATATTCAGAGTGCACAAAAAAACCCCACCAAATATTGGGATGTTGATCGAGGCTTTATAAAATGTTTGAATGATTTATACCCAAAGCTATTTTTTTTTAAAACCTTCACCAATTTTAATAAACTTAGGACTACTGAATCATCTTCGCTATTAGAATAATGAACTACCGGTAGACACTTGGGTAGCAAAGATTGCTACTGAGTTGGCTGTAGAAAGTGGGATGAAGTCAAATAGATTTAAGACAAATTAATTATATGCATTATGTGGCTTGAGTTTTAGATTAGTCCTAATGTGCTTTTTGAAGCCAATGCCTGTGACAGGCAAATACATGTACATAATTGTAGTTATCAGTTGGAAACTTAACGATCTCCGATCCTCAGCAATGTTCGATAACTCTAAATTATCTGAAATATTTTATTTGTACTGTAAATCTGCCTTTTATATGGACAAATTTAATGAGTCTTGTAGTGTTAATATCACCCACAGCTGTTCAAACTGCTCTGCCTAGTGACTCCATGGAGAGTTACTACATAAAGTTGAAACGTAAAGGGGATCGAGCCATCAGTGCATCTGTACAACATTTTTTTTTTTTGCTAATGTGATCTCATCTTGTATATTTATTTCATCCTTAATTCACTGTGGCCAGAATTACAATAACTTCACAAAAGGCATGGATACCTTCAAAAAGTCTCTTTTTACCGGTATTTTATTTCATATATAAATTTGAAGGATAATTAACATTTTTATGATGAATAAATACTTCAAGGGTGAGGATCGGAGAACCTGAACAAATGCGCAAGATTTAAAAATATCAACCGAAAATCGCATCAATAATTATGTTTTGAAATAATATACCTTGTAAATAATATTGGATATTTCTCATAATGTATATTTCTCTTAACATGTTTCATCAAATTAAAAAAAAAAAGAAGAAGCCTAAAGTAGCTATTGTCATGAATTTCAATATATCAGATACCCGTATTTGCCATTTTCACAGTGCCAGGGGTGCTTCATAAGGAAAATTTTTTAATATGTAATGTGATTCTGTGGTTAATTTCTATATATGAAAAAAAAATATGGCACGTTTCATTGCTTGTTCCAACATAGAAAGGATTGCCGCTACATTATTAAAATGAACAGAAAGTCCTGGCTTTAGGAATGGATTCTCTTTTAATTAGTCTCTCATTGTTGAAAACTGCAGATTTAAAGCTGCTTGTTCCGAAAACTGTTAGATTATGCCGTTATTGTTATTAATTTTTGTTGTTGTAATGGAATGGAAATAGTTTATGTCCTAACTGGAAAATGATTCAATTACAGCTTACTCCACTTATATTGAACTCGCTTATTTTGAAATTCCACTTATTTTGAAATAGGAATAAATCTCCAGAATTTACCTCTCATATTCTTTGCATTTATTTCACGGATATAATGAAATCGGTTATTTTGAAATATCGCTTATATTGAAGCCACTGATCGGTTCCCAAAGGTGATAATTAGTTGTTTTTATAACGGTTATATTGAAGTTCTCCCTCGCGGCTGTCGTCACGGTTGGTGACAGTAATTATGCCAGACTGACCGGTTGATATACAAAGGTGTGAATTGATAAGTTTCTCTTCATGTGTGTTTTTATACTTTAATTATTAAAAAGTAAAATTTATTTACTGTCTAATGTTTTGTTTTTATGAATACGGATGTATTGAGGCTAGACGTAATATGGAAACCCCACGGAAAAGAAATACCTTATCTCCGGACGCTCAATACAAACTAGTTATGAACAAAGCCTAAATTCGAAATAGCTAAGGATTTTGAGATTATCGCGTGTACACTTACGATGATATACAAGCAGTGTTCAGCAATATTTGAAGCGTTTGAGTGTGGTGATTTTTCTCTAACGTTTTTCTAAAACGTAAAAGAATGCGATCCGAGATTATGATGAGGTTTAAGATAGTAACAAAACGAAACTTACAAAACTTTCGGATATAATTTTAATCAAACTTTCAAGGACTAATGTTCCATGTAATCCGTTTATTGTAATAGATAAATGATGATCTAATAATTTGTTCGGGTTTGGTTTTCTATACTTACATCGGGATTGAACTTTCCAAAATGGCGGCTTCACGTCAGTCAATTTCGCTTATATTGAAATACGGATATATTGAAATAATTTGCATGGTCCCCTGAATTTCAATATATCCGGAGTAGGCTGTATTTTTAATTAAAAGATATCATGTTGATTGTATGATATTGCTCTCAGTAATTCTAGATACTAGATGGGTGCAGGTGAGGCCAAGGGGGAATGTCCAAATTGATAATTCTGAAGAACTAAATACCTTACTTTTAAAAAAAATCTTGCTGTGAACTTTCACCAACATTGTGTTATTAATACAACTTTCACAGAAAGTGATTCTATTTTAAAGATTAGATTGTAAACACTCAGGTGAACAGGTGACTGTTATTATATACATGGGTATAATACATGTAATAAATACCGATACCTGGTCAAAAATTTGACTGACTTGCTATCAATTCTGACTGTTGTTACCATACATTTGTGTTGCATTGAATCAGAGGGGGAAAAACCCCACTGTTATTAAAACCTGTTTGTAGAGCTTTACGTAGGTGACCTTAAGTTACCTTCTTAAGCAGTGCTGTTAAAGCGTAAGGGATAGGCAGTTTATGGTTTTATTTTGAATTTGTACTTTACTATATTGAGACCTCAGACATAGTAGTACATGTATAACACTGTAGGATTATCTCAGACAGCGAATAGTTTTGTGAGAAATTGTATTGATTTTTGAAAAATTTGGATTGATTGTGATTTTTCAATTGGGAGAATTAATATGTGAAGTATGTTTTCGAGTTTGAGATGCGTAATACATGTATCACGAACAGAGAGCCTCTTATAAAAGGGAGCATTTCCATGAGTTACATATTATTGATATGTCATGATACATGTACGCATATAAGTGTATTTGATTGAGATGAGTATAGTTTCAAATATACGCTGTCAGGTACGTAGCATAGTGCCAGATACTCAGTGAGTCCAATAAATACAGTCAACGACGACTCGAGAAAATTCGGTGAGATATCTGGACAGGTAAAAACATCTGAAGGGATTTCTCAGGAAGTGAATCAAAGGACTTGATTAGCAAGATCTCGAGACTTCAAGTGACGTAAATTGTGTATCTTGTCAATGGCCTCTGACTCCATCTTCATCTATTGAATTACAGGTGACTAGTGATTATGGAGGGAGACATTTCTCTGCAGTGCTGGAATGATGGTCTTGCATAGAAATCATCTTCATTGAAGGAAAATGGCGGATTCAGGTAGGTCTTAATAAACATGTATGGATACATGAAATACAACTTCTTTAATTTTTTTAATCATTTTATGGTATAATCGCATAACTGATTAAAAATTGTGTCAGAAATACTTGTACATGAATGTGATTAGATATCTGTGTTGTAAGTAACTATAACCTCTTAGTCTGAAACATATTATGTGATTTATATTGAATAAAAAGAAATATTTTAACATGTTGAATCACTCCCTTTAACTTGATTTATTAATAAAATGTAAACATTTTTCTTCTTGGAAAAATTGTTTATAAAAAATTTGCTGTGTCACTTCGTGGAGTACTAGACTCAAGTAGATTTTATTCTTGCACAGTGATATAAGCACTATGACTTCCATAGCTTAATTTTGTCATTATTGATATTTTTAAATTTAGGTGTTGAATACACAATATTATTTGTACAGTTTGCTGCGATTTTGAAGAATCCAACTGAAATGTTGTTGTATTGATAATATTTTAGCTTAAACCACTTACTCTGTACTATTGGAATGGCACTCTCTTTAGCCTTATTTTGATGTCTCTCTGGATTTGCAATGATGAATGTTTTGATCTAGAACATGTTGCACTCTGGAATCAGTATTAGATTATAAATATTATCCATGCATTTGCTGACTAAATACTCCGATTCCCTCCCCCCCTCCCCCCTTCTCAACCAATAACACCGCCACTGTCCTTCCCCTTCCCCCCTTCCCCCTCCTCTCTCTCTCTCTCTCTCTCTCTCTCTCTCTCTCTCTCTCCAGTCTTTTAAAACCTTATTGAATTGCCCTCTCACTTTGTGTAACCCATCAGTACAATTAATTAGGAGAGGGTTTATGAAGGCTATAATTCCTGTTAAAGTAACTTTAAATTCAATTGAGTATCATACATGCAACTATGTTTAAATTTTATTTGTACAATTTATTGAAGTACATTAATTATCATTATGTGTATATATGTATCATTATATGATGACAAGATAAGACTGTACAGTCAGCTAGTTGAATTTCTTTTCATCTGTACTGTTTAAGTGAGTATTATAACTCAATGTGTTTCATCAGGCTTTGTATTACTTAAACTAGTATTACTTGATCCTGTCTTTAATTGATTTCTCTTCACTGAGATCACATTTATTAGGAATTGTAGAGAATTTATATCCTTCTTCCACTGCGTAAACCGAGGAACGCCACAGAAATCAGAGACTCTCTGTCAAGGAAGGAAAAAAAGAGTAAAAAATCAATAGGCGTGAAATCGACGCAAAATGCATCTTGAGTTTTAAGGACGTCAATTCAACTGTTTAAGTAATTGTCTCTGTGCATTGGGGTAAAGGCGACTGGCATTTTTATTGGTTAATCCTCCCTGTTATAGATTGTTTGCACACAAATAGTAGTTGATATTACTTGATTTGGGTCAAGGCCCCTATAAGTATAGTCCCATGAATATATAGAATCTTGCCCTTTCGATAAATTGGATGGAATTGTATCGTAAATCTGCCATTGATATGAGCAATTTAAAGGGGATTTCGTGCAGGTAGATTCAAACACACGCACACATGTATAAAGGGCTTTATTTGGTGTTTGTATAGTGAACATTCCTAATCAACCCAAGACTATTTATAGACACAGGGCACATACCAGGTGTCAATAGAGAATTGAAGGAAAGAGAATCTGGAATCATGATCCCTGTAATCATCTCGCAGTGAAAGGAATTAACAGAACAATGATCACACAGAATTGATAAATGATACATATATATAGATCCAGGGCGCAGAGAGTGTGTTTGTGACATTATGGTTATAAAGTATTTAGGAGTAAGTTAATAATCCATATCCTCCCACCCTTCCCTTAATGTCATTTCACCCTCCTATTAACCCCATGCATCCCCTATTGCCCCATCTCAATCATCTCCCGCCCTCCCCCCTTAAATGCTAGTAACCAACATAATGTGTAAATTGCAATTATTGCATTCATGTATAAATGCATGAACGTGAAAAGGCATGACACAGGTACATTCAAATGATTATTTAGGATAAAACTTTTACCTAAATTGGGATAACCAAATTCACACTGTGCCTACCCATTTTAAGCCCCAAGGGAGGGACTGAATCAATTTATCAATAGCAAAACCTATTAGTGTTTATTGTCCCAAATCATTTTAAGTATATTTAGATGAATGGACACAGTTTTGTTTCAATATAATGGACTGACAGTTTCTCTGCATAAATTCCATTAAAATGATTATAAAGGAAGATGTGTGTAAGAATTTGCCTCTAGTTGTTTTGGATAAACTCAGAGTGGTTCGATTTTTATAACACTAAAATCCTTTGTTCTTTAACATTGCAGTACATGTTAATCATAAAGGGTTCAATTATGTACTCTGCATGGTGAAGTATTTATATTCTGCTCTGATGTAAGATGTTGCATAAAGGAGAGTTTCATCTGTTGAAGTAAACATTGCAAAGTTTGTGTTTAAAAAGAGGTTTTAAAAGGATTGAAGAATATGCAGGACTATATTTATTTATGATGCATGATGATATATGTTAAAACATTTGAAAACCCACTGCTGTTTTTCAAATTAAAAGTTATAATAAAAAAAATCATTCAGATATATTTATTATAAATTGCTTAGTATTATATAATTTCATTTACTGAACATTATACTCATGATAATTGTCAATTGCCAACCATAAATTTTTAATTTATTGTACAATTCCTCCAGCCGCCCCTACCCCACCCCCCACAAATGAACTTTGTCTACAGAAATAATATATATTGAAAACAAAATGTATGTGGGTGTCCAAAGGTCGGAAAATTTATTATTTAGAATATAAAATATGCTAGTGAAAATAGATATTGCTGTAAACAAGCAAATACATGCATTACCTTGGCTCATAAATTAACAGCAAGTTAAAAAGTTTACCAGGATATGAACTTGGTTGGTCACATGATCAATTCCTGTTAAGTCTGGATGGGTTCTCAGAAGATTTGATCACATACCATCCAAGTCATATCTCAGTGAACTTTTTAACATTGCATGCTGTGTATTAATTACTTTAATTTTTAAGTTTGAAAAAGGCAATCGTTTAGAATTATTAAAATACATGTAACTGTATTTTGAAATGTTTACAACAATGCATATGCAACCGTCAAGCGATAAGCATGTGCGATAATTATTGTGACGTCATAAAAAAGTTCACACAGAATTGAACATTCTTGCTATTCTACAGGTTCATATATGGAAGCATATTTGCAAATGTAAATGTTTGCTTTTCCAGATAAATAGGTATTAGAGTGAACTTGAAAATATATGCTACAGCTGGTAACTGTAAATATTGTGATGAAATTGTAGGGGGGAGAAAAGTACATCATATTAAAAAATATATGATCACACTCACTAGTCTGTTAAAATTTGCAAATACAATATGTAGTACAATATTTGACCTTAAAATACATTTTTCAAAATGTATAAAACACCCCTGTGCAAGGTTCGAACTCATGATCATCAGACTGTAGTCCACATTGACCAGTTGCTGATGTTTTATTAAAAGATATTCAAATGTGCTTTAACACTGTTATATAAATATAAGAATGTGAAAGCAAATATTTGTAAGGATCTGTTATGCTGAATTTTAATATTGTTTATTTTGAAAGAAAACAATTTATAATGGATATGTTTTAAAAACAAATATACATGTAACTTAATTCTTATTACATGTCACACAAAAATTGATGCAAAGTCATTGTGTTTTGTGTATATTTAATCCATTTAACTGAAATACAAGCGCATGCAGTTAAAGCTGTCTAATCCAAAACGAACGAGGAAGAAATACTTTGTCAAAATAAACGGGATTGTCTGAAATCATTGTGTGAAGACTAAAGTGTGTGGCAAGTAGTAAAATGGCAATGAAAAAAAAAATGGAGATTATTTTCAGTGATATGGATTGCATAGGTATTAGATGAGACAGTTTTTACTGTATTGTTGATAAACTATTTCAATCAACATGATCAGTTAGACACACCTAGTTTCAGATTTCATGTACACATATTAACAAGTTGTTATAATTTTTTCAATCCCTATGGAAACCAAGTTGTACACCCTTTAAAAAGATCAGATCATATAGAGGCCATTGAATGCCAGAGTTCCCTTTTCTGTGTTATTTGCTTCTGGAATATCAGTCTGACTCATTTGTTTTTCAAAACTGCATGTATTACATACATCATTATACGGCTTTAAAAAAACACAGTATTTATATACATAGATATGGCGATCCTCTTCTAAGAAGCTGCGTTAGGGCTCACTGAAAGTCAAATTGACCAATACTGGAATTGATGATTTTTATTTCACGGAGAGAGAAAGAGAAAGAGAGAAATATATTAAAGGATTTTGATATTGATTTGAGTGCAGATTTGTTTATACCTGTAATAGCTACGTTAATTGATTTCCATAACTTTTGATTGTATCATTATACAGGCGTCAATTATAATTAATAATTTACATATGAACAGATGACTATTAAGTATTTCCTTTGGATGTCAAAACAAGATAGATTTTTCAAGAATTGCAATTCAATTTATTTAATAGTTACAGAAATGGATGTTGATTTTCATTGTCTCTCTGATCCGCAGGTGCCACCATGACAACCCCGTCAACAGGAAATGGTGTGGAGGAAATCAAACCCAACCCAGGCTCAGGTAATAAACATCAACACAATGGGCTAAGAAGGATTAATACTTGCATGTACATTATTTATTATTGCTGCCTGATTCTTGCATATGCATTAACTATAAATTGTCCTCTTAGGTTTAATTAGATATTGTCTGCAGTCTTAATAATTGAATTAAGATTTGGAATGTTTACAGTAATCCTGTAAATTGTATACTGTAAACCAACTTTAATTGCAACAAATTTATATTCTTAGTTATCAATTATAATTAAAACTAGAAAATGACAACAAATTGAATTGCAAACTAGGGACAGCTAATGAGTGAGTGAGTTGATGGACAGCTTTTTTATAGTTAAAAAAAAGCTACAATAATTGAGCTATGAGAGAAATTTAATTACTATGGTTTGTGGTGCAGCAGCAATAATGCAAGGTATTGTCAAAATGACAAGGCACTGTAAATGTATTACAGTAAAACATGGTAATAGTGAACACGCTTATAAGGAATTGACACTTCGATCAAGTGATTTTCATTCCCCGTGACTTTATTACATGTTGTAATCTTGACGGATATAATGAATTATGCTTATAACAAAGTAAAATAGTCCATCCCTTGCACTTCGTTATAAGCGTGTTGTACTGTATATTTGACTGACAGTGTGTATTTCAATTAGTGTTTTTGGTGGAAAGCAGGTTCCCCAAAATCAAGTACATTGCTTAATGCCATGCATATTTGTATAAAGGGAGGATCACTTAAGTAATATGCTAGTTCAAGTACAGGCTGATTTTTGAAAAATTATTTTCCTCTAAATGATGTACATGTTAAGTGTAAAATTTTGCATACATTAAATTTGGTATACAGTACATACAATAAGACAATTACTGCTAACTGCCTGTTACTTACTTTAAGTGAGTACAGCTGTTGTACTGTATTTCAGTCTGTAAATCGTATAGGCAGCTGCTTTCTTACTGAGAGTCAGCGCTGCTGTTTTTCAATATATTGTAAATCATATACTGGATGAGACATGCCTTCAGACTAAGTGCTGAGGTTTTACTGTATTACAGTAACTGTAAATCAATTAAATAACACAGATTTGTCTGAGCTCTGCTGTTTTACAGCATTACTGTAAATGATAATCATATTACACAGTAAGAGAGGGCTTTTTGACCGAGTGTGTAAATTTACAATGCATATCCTCTTTACAGTATATTCAAGAACCATAAATAACGATTATACACAATGAGACACATTCCATGAATATTGTTGTTTTACAGCATTCCTGTAAATTTGATACACAATGAGACATTTCTGATTTACAGGCGTGATTGTGGACCAGCCTGACAACACGGAGTATGAACAGTCGCTCCAGATCGTGCTGGGGACGGTGTGTGGTGTCGTCGGGCTGCTGGGTCTCATCATCGTGATCTCTCTGCTGTACAAGCTCTACAAGCGCCGCAATCTCCGCCACCACCGAGCACCTGGTAACCTAATAATATAACGCTATACTGTATACAGGGTTATTTTCGCCCAGTGTTATTTTTGCCCGTCTACACTTGCAAATGGTTTTGCCCCCGTCTTAAATTCGCACAGACACAATTGTGTACTAAAGAGATACCTTGGAACATTGGTGTTTGCCCAGTCTTAAATTCGCCCGCTGACAACAATGGTGAAAGGGTGAAAATATAACAGGGTCGAATATTTCCATGTATTCAGTATTACTACTGATCATGTTAAAAACTTTGGCTATGCTGTATGCATGAAAAAGAGAGAAAAAATATTTGTGAATGAAAACTTTCATATCTATGTAATATAATCACCCTCATACCCTCTACAAACTCAGAATTTGTCACTGTTATGACAAATATTTACATATTATTGCCACTGTTTTTTAAACATCCATTGAAAAATGTTTTGTAGATCATCCAGAGGAAGAATTGAGTAGCTCGATCTCTATTGGTAGGTACTGATTCTAAATCTCTAAGATTTTGTTGTTTTAGTACAATGACTGTGGATTAATTGATTTCATTAAATATTTTCCAATGTGAGCATCAATTTTGCTGGACGTGGTAGAAATGACAAATTTGAGGCTATGGAAATTCATATATTTTGTAAATTGTCTAATGATAATTTTCATCTTCGTTGAAAATTTGATTTCATGTATGAACTCAAGAACATAACCCAGGAAAAATTGGTGTTAAAAGAATAATTATAATGAAACCATAAAGTACTTCATCTCTCAGTCCTTTCTTTCTTTTACTCCCATATTTTTTATGATGTACTTCCTGTGCACATGGTACAAAAGTTGAAAGTTGGAAGGACTTACTACCAGATAAAATTCTAGGGTGATGAATTCTTTTGAGATTGGATAGAGTTATTGGTAATATATTATAACATAATATACAGTTACCATGCGTTACCGTATTATCATTTTATTGTCAGATGTTCATATTAACAATCATAAGAGTATCTGTGAAAAATTCACAGTTTGATTTGCAATCAAAGGGTGGGTTTATTAGGATTCATTTTCAAGTCTTAATGTACACCAGCTTTGGTGGCTTTTTAATTAATTACTCATCTAAACATTTCTATTTTCAGGCTTTGCTTTCTCAGATATCTCAACAATAATTATTTTAAAATGTCTTTATATACCATCCCTAGTATTGCTCTGTCGAAGTGTTTTTGCCTGTTGTAACTTTATAATAGACTTGTCTCTGGTATACTGATTTAAAAGGAAGTCTAGATCAGGCAAAGGTTATGGTCTAACTATATCTTGGTCCAGACTGTTGTGAAGGTCAGTTGAGTGTGACAGAAATCACGGTTATAATTTTGAGCGGTCCTCTCAGTTGACCACAGTCTGCAACTGAACAAATCTCCTATCATTTCTTGTCCTTGAGACCTATGCTGCAGATGTTGTCTGCTTAGGTTTAAGACTTTTAATCAAAGTTAAGGCATCAAACCAAATGCAGTCTGTCATTGAAAATAGGGTTCATTGAAAATGCCAATATTCATTCACTATTCGTGGGTGTGATCTTTATTAAATAGGGTTTTCCCATGTTTGTTTAAAGTTTTTGATCTCTAAATTTCATTGCCCTTTGCAGTTGAGTTGTTTTTAGTTTGAATCGTTCAGTCAGTCTACACTTGTAGAAACTAATACTGCTGCTATTTTGTCCATTTTATTTGTGTCTACAAGATAAAAGTTACTTAACCTCATATTAATTCACCAGGTGTATTGTCTATCGACTTTGTGATCTATAAATATGACATCTGCTGTAATGTGAATTTTTAGAGTATTATATAATAACTACTTCACAACCCAGCTGTTAATAGTCATGTGTCTCATTTTGTAAATTAGTCTGTCATTTCATATTTATTCTTGAAAAGACATCTTGACCTCACTCTGAACTCTGAATAACTCCATTGCATAATTCTAGTCACAAAAATATACTGTAAGTTTGGAGCAAGTGCAAAATTTTTAAAAAATGGAGAATGAATTCCCTTATCTTAATCAACAGTTCCAAACTCATTCTAGAACAAAAAAAATTTACCAGGTCCATCTTTCATTAAGATGTGATACATTCCTGAAAATCTTTTAATTAGATCTATTGAAACTTTCAACTTCTTTTAATGATTGCCATTTTGTATTTGCAGACTTGGATCAGAAGCAGATTCCTACGATACTGCTGTTGTATGCATTCGACTGTCCGGCCCATGAAAAGGTGGTCTCTGCTTTGGCTGGCTTCCTCATTGACACCTGCAACTGTAACGTACACCTTGATATATTCGAAGACCAGATCATTCACGAGCGGGGGCTGGACGACTGGTTGATTGACAGGCTTCAAGAGGCGGATTTTATTATAGTGCTCTGTTCTGTGGGAGCGCGGCTCCGATGCACCAAAAAACGGGTCAGGTTCAAAAGCGACCCGTATCGAACCGTTCCCGATTACTTTGCTGTCGCTGTGGATTATGTGGCTGAGAAAATGCGAGTGGAGAGACTGAAAGGTTTACCCATGTCTCGGTTCATCGTAGCTTATATGGATTATTCTTACAGCAGTGATATTCCCCATCAGATAGAGATGGGAACCAAGTTTCACCTGATGAAAGACATTACCAAACTGTTCTGCCATGTGCATGGGATAAATAGTTCAGACAGTAGTGTCAAGTTTGGCAATCTGCCCCCCTCAGCCATCGACCAGTATTATGAGAACTCGGAAAATGGCCTGGAGCTTCAAGTTGCCATTGAATCGGCGAAAGAATTCTTCAAATGCAATCCAAACTGGGTGGAGGACAGCATGGAAGCTCTACCTCCACCCTGCTCCAAGTCGAAATCTCGCCCCTCAAGGAAGAGATCATTGGAGCCCTTGCTCGGGGAATCTCCATGTGATCCCAGAATGGTGGAAGCCAAAGTGGAAGTACATCAACAGAACATTTCTCCAAAGCCAAGTGAACAAAATCAAAGGTTGTCGCCACAAAAGTCGCCGTCAAGACAGAACGATTCGTTCAAAGTCAAGAACAGGTACTCTGCCGACATTGAGACGATTCCATGTATCCTGTGTGGGCAAGTTGACCACTGCAGTGAAAATTACACCTGCAAGGGGAGAGAATTCAGGAAAAGCAGCCATGATGACGATGAAGACAGTGATTTTTCCTCTATCCGTGTCAAAAGTCGTTCCATGCCTACTATGTGTAGTTTAAGTTTGAACAGCTCTCAGACAGTATATCATCAGGTGGAAGTTCACAAGGAGTGGAAAATGAGTGAAAGCCAGCTGTCGGATGAGACAGAATCTCAGGAATACGAGTCGAGTCGAGACTTAGACGACCTTGAGCGAGACTTGCAGTCCATCATCGCCCCTCAGTCCACTCAAGCCAAAACTAGGTCGCTGCCCAACCCGGTACTGTATGGACAGATGAACGTTCTCCCCAAAGTGTCAAAGTTCCCCGTTACCCACCAGAGTAGTTCCTCCTCAAGCATGGGGTCCATTCAGGACATGATCCTCTAGGCCTAAGGTCGATGTCATTGGTTGGTCTTTTGTTTGTAATCGGACATTTTGTCCCTCTGTTCAAAAAATTGTTGTCTTTCTTTTTTTTTCGAAAGAAAAAATTGTACGGCTTCTAGATTTATTGATGTCATTATGAAGGAAACATCAAGTTCATGTAGATGTCTTAATTCATTCGACTAAATGACCTCATTTGTTTGTTAATTGATTCAGGTCCATTCTAGGTGTTGTTCTGATGTTGAAACAGATGCTCATGTACTTAACGTCCCTTTTTATTATTTCATAACCTTAGTACACCGCTTATCATGATGATGAAAAGTATTAATCATTTATTAATGTTCAAAAGGAATTTCAGACAATGATTTTTAAGTTTCAGGGGGTGGGGGGGGGGATATTTTTTAATAATTGAAGGGGAAAACAAACTTGAAATAATTGGATTCTGTTGTATGTATGGTACAAATTAAGCTAGATAAGTACTTCAGGTGTGCTCTACTTTGCTCTAAATGCTCTCACTGTTTTGATTGATATTAAAATACACCAGAAAGTCACCTAATTTGTTGTGACCATTGAATGTTAAGCCACATATTAGGTGGCTCACTACGCCTTGAAATATTTTCTCAAATCAGCAGAAAATTACTTGATTATGATAGATATCAGAATGGATATGAAGTATTTAAGTCAAATAGGCAAAAAGATGTGCAATTTTTGATGAAAAATTACATTTTCGAAAATTTAATTTAGTAAACATGAACAAAAGCTCCAAGCGGATTTGAACTCATGATCTGCCGTTCAGAAGCCCAATACTTTAACGACTGAGCTTTGACGATATACAACCGAATCGAACAATATAAACAGTTTAACAAAACATTTAGATCGCCATCTTGTGACGTAGTGTCTTAAAAAGTATAAGTCTCGGTGTAGTGAGGTACCTTAAGGGATGATGCTACATTGAACATGTTTTATCATTATTCATCATGAGAAATGGCATCTCCTGAAATGAACTCTGAAAATACATAAATTTATTGTTTTATAAAAGAAAGAAATGTTTAATATACTGTATATGTAAGAATTAATTATTTATACATGTAATTAACAATTTATATACTATTAAATGTTATATTTTGTAAATTATTAAACATGTTGAGTGAAGATGTGTAGACTTACAATTGTACATTGTACTTTTCTGAGGTATACTAGAACACAGGGGCCATTGAAATTAATTTTAAAACGGGCTTGGCCCCTGTGTACTAGCATAGCAACTTATCAGCTCCAACACATGTTAGAACCTCAAATTCCATTTACATTGAACATGTTGAATATGAAATTCATTGCATATTTTTTTGTAAAAAAAAAAAATTCATCCCTTTACATGTACCCTATTTTTGAAGCATGGACAGTGATTCCTAAGTTTTGGGAAAGAGTGCTTTAAGAGAATGTGCAATAGGTTGGAAGGTGAACATGCCTTTGATTTTTCATGAAGAGGTGTGTGGCATTTGTATGGTTCATGTCTAAGAGGACCCGGATGTTGATTTTTCCTGCATTTCATAATGTGATACGAAAGTGGAAATTACAAATGAAAATGTATGAAGTTGATATACGTGTATTAATATTTTGATTTTGTTTGGGATTGGGGAGGGGGTTGGTTATATAAAGTGTTCGAGATTTGATTGAGAAGGCTATTTCTATTGTGTGAAGGCAGTTTTGCTAATATCATGTTTTCAAGTTATGTACTTTGATTATTTTGAAAATGATCATCATTTATTTTTTTGGATCCTCACAGAATGGTACTCTTACCATGCTTACAGCGTCTGATCTTTCATTTGATTGTGTTCAGATTTTCTCACCAGATATTGCAGTGAGCAAGAAGCTTCCTTGTCTTAACTTACCTACCTAAAATGTATTGTATTGATACACACCTGACATATATATATTGTAAATCACTTGATTATCAGTTATGTGTGTGATATTATGTTATCCCTGTGTGTTGTGAGAGTGTCTCAATTGTTTTGAAACTGTATTTTAATTTATTTTTTCACATTAACTCTATCAGTAATGAAAGTTTGATTACATGTATTATGGTTTTTGGCTTCCATGAGAAAAATGATCCTTTTGTCAAGGAGCTGGTCACAGTATTCAACAGTACCGTAACTATTAATCCTTTTGATCCCTCGAGCTCTTACATTCACCAAGTTTAGAGATATTCTGTTTTCAAATTATTAGAATGTTAATGTGAATTATGTGTTATTTGATACTTTTACGGGCTTAAAAAATGTAACATGAAATAAAATTTTACACAAATACTATAATTTTTACAACATTTGCAGTATGTAGATTTTCCACTTTGGCAATACTAGTACATGTATTGTAAGCATTACGGGCGTTTTTTTTTTCGAGAAATACGGTTTTGAAAAACATATCATTGCCTATTTTAGAATGAAACCAGGTAAAAAAAAAAGGAAATATAATTATAATATACATGAAAAGTATACTCAATTCTTCTTATGATGATTTTTTTATTAAGGAAGGAGTCTTTTTATTATCAAACATACTTCTTATAATAAGAAATGCATGAAATTTTGACACAGTCAAACGGATCATATTACTTAATGATTCTATCAGTTTAATTTAATTTGACCTTTTTATTGTCGGATAAAGGTCAGGTCAAGGTCACTACCCTTTTCCTCAACGTAAAGAGTGATAAAAATAAGTGTAGCTCTTTAGAGTTCTGTAGACATTTGTTTAAGATTTGAAGATTCAAATCTTCAATGAAATCATAGACCATGAAAGTGTCTATCAGCTTATACTACTAAATTGGAATAAATATTTATACTAAAATTGATATTGCTTAGCCCGCATTTCCACTAATTTTCTTAAATTTTGAAGAAATTTTGATTATTTTTTTATGCTTCCAATAATAAAATATTTCTAATTTTTATGTATTATGAAGACTTTATATAAAGGTATAAATTGACAGAAAAGCTAATATATTGACCGTTTCATAAGAGAGAAAAACTGATTTTAGTGATTTTTTCACAAAAATCAATGTATAGAATGGGTGCTTTAAAAAGCTTATAAAAATGTTATTTGATAGGCAAATCATATTTTAAAAACATATTCTGAAACCCAAGTATCTTATTATTTGTTCACATTAGTAAAAAAAAATCGAACATTATTGTTATTGTGTTTAAAATGCTAAAACAGACTCATAATATATATAATCTGCAGCAATTCTGAATTGCGCAACATGTGATATTTTCCTACGCCAATATAACGCCAAAAATATAATCCTTGTTCCATTCTAAACATTGATTACATTTTTCTATGCCAAGTTGTATGATAGTAAAAAAGAAAGAAAAATATACTATTTTAATTTCCTTTCATCTTGATTTAATGAACAATTAATCAAATTTACGTTTGACAAGTCGAAAACCAGAAAAGACTCCTTCCTTAAAGTTGTCTTTCCTGATCTATTTTTTTTTTACTATGTCGCTACATTGCAGGAAAGGCTATGCGATGATGAATGATTAGGAAATCTGACCGTAACGGCTGTGTTTTAAAACGATATTTTTTTTTGGTATTTTTGAATTGTCCCTGTATTTGTATTGTTCCGTGCGTCTTTGGTTGCTTTTGAATTCGATATATATATATGTACATGTATAAAAGAATTGAAGCTAATTTAAACATACAATGCAAATCTTTTTTTTAAGTATTAAATACATCATATAAGTGTAATGTGTACGTCTTCTTTATCAGAAAAAAGCGTTGGGACTGGTTTAAGGTGGCTCACTACATTAAAAAATTCATCATAGATCATATATAAATATTGTAAATATTGAAAATTCTAAACTGGTGAAAACATGTTATCATTGCAAATTAGTACAGAGAACTTAGCTGCAGGTCTGTAGCTCCCGGTCTGAAAAAATTCGGATGGAGGACCAGGTTGTCCATCCGAATTTTTTTTAGACCGGGAGCTACAGACCAGCAGCTACAGAGAACTTGTATGTTTTTCTGCAATGTTAACTACGTTCATGACCACGTGAAACACCGAAGTTTAATTGAATAACTCTATATATGTATAGTATACATGTTCATGTGAAGTTTCATAAACTTACTCCATATAACTATGTAAATTACAACATCGTGACTATACAAACATCACTTTTCTTTTAAATATAGATTAAAGACCGCACAGTATTTTAATGATTGACATTAAGCAAGGTAAATTATTTTACGTAAACTACTATTATTTTCGCCTCAGGAAATTCTTTTCTTTGCGAAATGACATTAAGAAAAACTTTAAATTCAGAGTTTTCATATACGGAAAATATAGAACAATATAGCATCATAAGTACATGTCGGGTAATTATCACCCCATTTTACCGGGGACCATGGTACAGTTTATGCATGTACTTTTGAATTGTATATTATGTCTGACCTCATTTACCATTTATGGCTTGATTCAATAAACTGAACTGAATTCTTTTGGAGGTTACATGTAGAAAATCGCCACAAATTTGATTGATTGATTGATTCTAGATTCTGTATCGTGCAGTAAAAAAGGAAGGTAATGATTAATAAATACTAGTACATTGTATAGTACTTAAGCAATAAAATACATCTTTCTATAGTGAGCATAGCGTTGTAAACTACAGTAACTTTTTTTTTTTGCTGACGTAATTATTCGCATCAGTTCAAATTCCATTATTACCTAAACAATATTTTTTTTTTATTCTTATGCTTTAGTTGGTTTTTTTTTAACTTTAAGCGTAATAGAAGATATTGAAACATATTCAAATGCAATTTACAACTTTGCGTTAAAAAAATAAATGCGAATAAATATATTGGTATTTCTGAAGAAATATAACGGATATTCCTTAATTTCATATGAATTTTATTAAACCTAAGAGATTAAATCTTAAGTAAGTTTGTTCGAAGTCTATAATGTTTGAAACAAATATTATAAAGGAATTGTCATGTTGTAAATTTTGAATTGACTGGGTGGGTGTAAATACAAAATTTACAACTGTCATGTTGTAAATTTTGTATTTACACCCACCCAGTAAATTCCAAATTTACAACATGACAGAATAGTTAAAATGAAAGTATTAAGCGAAGATACATGTATGAATTAAATTAAAAGATATTTAATATCTTGTTGTAATTAAAAGATTTTTACATTCATAAATTATCCATTTTACGATTTATATCACACACACGCACACCATTTTTTTTTGTTCTATAATAATCTAAATGTATGCCAAATCGTTTCTAATACTAAAGTAGACAATATGTCTAATTTCAGAAGGTCAGTAGGCAACTGCGTACTCTTAGGTAAGTTGTGCATATCCTTTTTCGACAATTGCCATCAATGAATCACTAAATATCTGCAAATTCTTGATCACAGAGTAGTGCTAAGGAAATTATTCTATATATAGAATAATATGGAATATAACTTGGAGAAACACTATATACATTAATATTAAAGGCACAATTTCTGAAGGATCAGCACATGTCTGATGTGCTCGGGTGCTTGTGAAGCTAAATCATTTACAGAACAGGATTCAAGTAACTTTAGATAAAAAAAAATATTTAAGAAAATTTAAATGTTTAAAAAATGGCGAAAATTCGAAATTCGGAACCGTTATTGGGCATGTGTTTTGCTTCCGGATTAAATGATAACGGTTATACCCGATGTAGATCGAAAAGCAGTTACATTTCATCAAAAGGCAAAGACTCGAAGAAAAAAGAACACACGGGCAGCGGCGGACAAAAACGGATCAATGGCAGACACTCGAAAAAGGACGAGAAGGCAAAAAGTTGTATCAAAGAAAACCCAACTGAAAAGAGAAGGGTGCTTATTAAAGAAACTCCAGACGTTGCTACTAAGTCGGAAAAATCGCCACCGCCATCGAACCCACAGCTGACTCAGAGGTTTGTGTTACCTGAAAAATCCTCAAAACTGCCGTGCGGTAATTTGTTACGTGACCTTAGAAGGGGGTCTGATAGCCGGGTGCATACTAACTATCTAGTGGAATACAGGAAACGTCTTCGGCAATTGTCGGTTTAACTCCGGATCCTTAATTGTAGTTTAATTGTCTTGTATGTGAAAAATGTGTGTAATGTATACAGTACTATATGAAATGATAAAAACAAGTTTATTATAACTTGAATTATATAACTTTTACGCTTATATGTTTGCCTCTGGTAGATATGACAGTGCTTGAACTACTAGTATGTCGGTAATATCAAAGCATGTGAATGTTTCGCGTTACGCGTAAATTACGTTTTTCTTTCCTGTTGCGTGAAATTAATTTGAAATATAAAAAAAAAATTAAATACTTGATTATTTCGAAATGAAATACTAGTAGCAATATATTTTCATATATTGGTACATGTATATGTTGAAGGACCCTCGAATGTTTAAGTTATTTGGTAGATTTTTATGTTTTTAGAGCCAATTAATCTCGCTTTTAAAAATCAAGCCATCAAAAGGATAAAAACAAGACTTTTGAAAAAAATAAATAAGATTTTGTCGTAAGCAGTTCATTATTATTATGTTTAACAGATTTTAACAATGCATGGAAATATTATTGTTTTTTTTTTAGATAATAAAAACAAAAAAATCATGTTGATAATTGATTATGACCTTTTTGACCAGTTGTTTACTCTTTAATATTTAATTTATCTTTCCATCTCTGTTTTTCTGAATGTTGTCATTCCATTGCAACTTGCAGTTGCAACTCGCTGATCTCTTATTAGGTACATGTACATATACATGTAACTGATAGTATGTATACCCTAGTCTAATTAGAATAAGGTTGTAATACGAATTTTCAGAGTGATGAAAATACTTGTTAGTGTTAATTTGGTTTTGGGAAGCAATTGTGTTTTTATTTTTAACAAAAAATGAATACGTCAGAGATATCCAGATTGTGTTATACATTTGTTTTTTTTCATAAACAATGATTGTAAAGAAGATGGGGGAATAAGATGGCGCAACTGCCCATTTGGTTTAGTCGTAAAATACAATTTCAAATTTAACATTTTTTTTCTCAATTAAACATATTTTATATGTTGTGATACAAGTTTACAAAAGGGTAATTTCTAACTATATTCAGTTTGAAATATTTCAAAAAAACAATAAAAAAAAAATAATAAATCATAAAGTTTTGGTAGTATCAAACCCACAACCTAAAAACCTATATTCTATAAATTTACTTAATGTCTGCTGCTCTAACCACTGGGCCATTTCATTCACAACAAAGTGCGTTGTTTAAATGCTTTTTGAGACGTTGGCCACGAATTTATGGACTTCTAATATTATTCTAAAACGTTCAAAAGTTGGGCAACAAAATGACATTTTTAAAGTAAAGTGGGTCATCCCTCCACATTTTTGTTGATTAAAATCGGTTTAAATTTCATTAAACCCCATTTAGTCTATGACAAAAATATGGAGCTCAGACCCACTCTGTAAAAGAAAACATTGAAGGTATAAAAATGACACTATTTGGAGGTTTTGACACGCATACGCTGTTGAATCAACCTATTTGAAGTATTTAAAATCAAATACTTAAGGGTTACAAACCGATGTAACGTTAAATATACATTGTTTTTAATTATTTTATAAAACATATCAGATTTAATGATATTTTAATTTTGCAGTATCTAATTTTTCCTCATATGGGCATTTTAAACGCCTTATTCACCCATCTTCTTTTTGTTCTGCAAATGATGGATGTCCATCTTGTATATTACTGGGCTTAGTTGAAATCAATAGACATGGTAATTATACCCCACAGTAGTAAAACCCCAGTACTTACAGAATTTGTGTAACACCCCCCCCCCTTCCATCTTCTCTAGACTGACATATGACACATTGTCGTGTGTTTAGTTTACTTATCTATCTTTTATAACACATATTGGATCAAATTAGAATTTGATCTCAAAATAAATTCACATTTTACTGCAGTTGTTTTCATTTCATTGGTTTGAATATGTTTGCATAGGAGATTTGCTTGAAGCTGGGGTGTCCGTACAACGCGGAGTTCAGCTTCTCTGCTCCGTTAGCAATGTGTGAAACCGAAAGTCTCGAGAGTGATTTTGATTTTTTTCTAAATCATGTCGAAGTTAAATATTTCCTGGTTAATGCTCAAATTATAAATAGATTGTCGACATAAGATAATACTATGTGCAATAGACAAAAAACTTCAAAGAAACGCAAATATTTTTTTAGCCGTAATTGAAGTTATTTGACACTATTCATCATGCAATAAATATTATCAGGGTTTCTTTCTCAGTGGTTACATCTAGCTTTCCCTACTGACACTCATTTCTTTGGGATTTTGTAAATTTACCATGAAAAATATGCTTGTTTTCATATTTTTGTATTGTGGTTCTAAAACAAAAGTTACATTCAATGTTTTCAAATTTTATTTTTGTACTTTCTTTAAAGATAACAAAATCCAAAATACAGTGCATTAAATTACATTATGATTATAACCTTTAATCGAAAACAAAGACTTATTGATTTTGATTATAAATTTTTTGTTGAGTAAAATTCAACAAAAATGTATCTAGTCAATATTTATATCGAAAACAAAGTGCACATGCATTATGGCAAGTCTTACCAATCTTTATTAACCCATTGCTGAGCGTTAAAATCTACTACTGTAGATAAGCTGTACCATTTTAATTTCGTTTTATCATCTTCACGTGAAGTTTTGTGTTTTATCGTTACTGTCAAAAAGTAACAGTAGCTTTGGTCTTATAATGCAAAGTTATCTTCAATATTATAATATATAACATGTAGCTAGCTTTATCTTAAATTCCTCAAGTTCGGAAGACAACTTCGGATATGTTTTTCGAGCTTGCCGGAAAGGCCTGAGAATTAAGATACGATTGCTACAAAACAGTACCAATGGTTCCTAAAAAAAATTCAACTCGAAATTAAAATTACATGAGATACATTATGATTAAGGCACAGCTAATGAGCTATGTCATTGCCGATGTTTAGCCCACTCTAGATTAACAATTTCAAATTGAGACCCCACTCCAGCAGGTTTCCAATACACCACTGTGCCATTCTATTGTTAATAAATCGATTCAGAAATTTAAACCAATGTTCTAGAGATTTGCTTCTGTGTTTTATGATGGCTACAGCGCTAGCTCACCAATCTTTTTTAAAAGATATGCTTGTCTGATCGCTACATTAATAAAATTCAAAGTCCGATAACTGAAACCCTTTACAAATTACGGTATCCACATAATTTCCGATTCTGGGAAACATTTGAACAATTTTTGTGTTTCATGCAAGTATGAAGTTGATTAGCATTGCAGAAAAATAGAAAACTTGCGTATGCGAGTAAAGTATTTTTCTTTCTGCAATGCTTTCAACAAAAGCAAATATAACGATATTAGTACATGTATATACGTGTATTAGTATTATTTGACATCCGCCTCAATTAAAAAATTAATTATCCATAAAGATCAATATATCTATTAAAAATTCGAAGGGCTATATGATATATTTGAACACGCTCCGATGACAATTATCACGGTGACCTCATAATATTCAAAGAATATTACTTATATTTATATCATTTCCAAGAAGATGGGCGAATAACTTAAGGCGTGTAAAATGCCCATAAGAGGAATGATTAGAGATTGCAAAATTGAAATATTATATAAATAGTGCCTGTTTGGGAGGGTAACAGTTGAAATTGACACCCCGAGAAAACCATTGTCAACCGACGCGAAGCGGAGGTTGACAATGGTTTTCGAGGGGTGTCAATTTCAACTGTTATCCTTCCAAACAGGCACTATTTATTTTGTTATACTGAATGTCTTTTTTAAAAATTTTAAGAAAATTTTACTGCTTTTATATAGGAATAACGTGAATTCTACAGCGAACCGTACGCGCATAATTTTCGCGCATGTAACATTTTTTAATGTTACCCGTTGCCAAGTGCGTTGCTAACGCCGAGGGTAATAGTATACCATTATTTAATGCTTGAGCAGTCAAAAGACCAGAATATTTTTCCCGAGGTGCAGGGAACAGCTCAGTATGATCTATTGCCCGAGGCCAACGGCCGAGGGCAATAGATCATACTGAGCTGTTCCCTGCACCAAGGGAAAAAAATTCTGGTCTATTGACTGTTCAAGCATTAAATAATTGTTTTATTTCCTAATTCCTTTTTTACTTTTCGGGGTTTATAATTTGCATATTGCAGATGGTTTTCGTGCCATTATGCAATATACTAAGATTTTTTTTTTCATCTTTTACGTGCACAAAACCTGTTGCATGCATTACAACATCTCAATTTAATATTAGTTTACACAAAGAAGGGGGAGTCTTCAACCCCTTAGATTTTAAATCCATGTAGTCTTTTACCTTATATGAGGCTTTAAAACTGTTGATTATTTGATACTCCATTTTGATATAGCATTGAATTTGGTTTCACCAAGTACTAAAAACAGCGTCTGTGTAAAGGAATATACATTCCCTGAGAACTATCAAAAGGATGTAACATTAACATACCCGCGTTCTGAAATACGTTGCCGGTCCAATAGATCGCAGTCTATTGACCGGCGGTCCAATAGATCGAAGTCTATTGACCGGCGGTCTAATAGATCGCAGTCTATTGACCGGCACTTCAAAATAGACGCAAATATTTAATTTGTAATAAAACAACAAAATCCTTTTGATTAGGTAATAATAAATATTATTAACTGCGTCTTAACCAATCAGATTTCAGTATTTAACATGAAAGTATAACAACATTAAATATCATGCAGCGCAGTCAGCGCATACCGTTTTTCGGTTATGCTATAAGACACGCCGATTTTGTGTCACTCATCTTTTTGGAAGTTATTGGGCTATAGGCTTATTCAAAATTAATTCGTTATGTTAACGCAGAAAATGTAAATATATAAGCGTAATAAGTTTAAATATATCATGTATGTCCCAAAGAAAGAGGGGGTTACAGCCCCCCCCCCCATCTTTTTTGATCAGCCAATATTATATCGACGTATTTCACTTGTTTGGGAGTAGTGGCTTCAGATGTAGACATACTCTGTGTACATCAGCCTGGTGCTTTTAAAACATTTTCATAACTTAAGTCAGTACTTTAATTAACCTTAGACTACAATCTTAAATCAAGATATTTTCAACATGCAAGACTTATATATATGAAATTGTCACGGGATGGGAAAAATAATGACGAACCAGACCGGGATTCAAACCCGGGCCCCCTTGATTTTCTAGTCATGTGCTCTAACCAACTGAGCTATCTGGCGCCCTCATTCGAACCGATCTGTCTGTTACATTTCTCCACTTTATTGACCTTCGCCCAAAAAGATCACCCCAGGCGCTTTCCCTTGGCAAGAGTTCAGCAATCAGTTCCAGTGGTTGGTATCGGCAACAAATATTAAAGGATTGGAGAAATAATGGCGGACTACAGCGGGATTCAAACCGGAGCCTCTTGAATCTCTAGTCAAGTGATCTACATTGCACCAACTGAACAAATATGGTGCCCGGTATTCGAACCTGTCTGACCGTCCCAAAATGAGTGTTTATTTGTGTCAGATTATAAATCTGTGGATTATATTGAATACAATTTACAATGGTAATTTATGTAATTTTTAACTCAGATGATACATAGTTGTTTATTTCAGGTATTACTTATAGCATGTCTGTTACGTGATCGCAACTACGAAAATATGTTCTAGTTGTATCTGTAAATCATATAACTTATCCATATGACGTTACTGCACGTGATGAACATGCACATTTTAAAACTTGTTAAACCCATTGAGAATACTTTTATATTGCATAAATCATAAAAAATAAATAAGATTATTGGATGTAATTTTTGTCAAATTTAATACAATGCTAGTAATATTGATCTAAAAAGAATATCATACTATATTATACATATTTTACCAACTATTAAGTTCAAATAAAGTCAGTCATTTATACAAATATATACACTGTTGACTTTAGATACTTATACACTTTCACTATGTTGTCAAGTTCTCTAACCCACATATATTGTTCATCACCCATACACACACTAAGGGGATATATGTTTACCACTCCTTGTTGTGGTGTGATTAGTAATTATTATCATTTCATTATTATTAATTCATTAATCAAAATTATAAACATACCAGGCTACATGAATGTTTACATGTATTTCTATGTACTCTGTATATACCAGTAATAGTACACTATTACAGTGTTGTTACATTGTCTCACAACACACACACTGTACCTAATTGATGTATGGATATATAATGTTCACTGTAGATACTTGTACACTGTCACTGTGTTGGTGAAACGTTGTCCCACCCAGAGATTGTTCTCATCATCCGCACACACACTACGGGGATAATCTACCCCTTGTTGTGATGTGAGTAGTAGAGACAAGAACTGACCGTCCTGGTCCAGAAGATCAACTGTTAAATTATCACACACCATGATATGACCGAGTACATCAGTACATATTCCATAGGGATAAAGCACTGACTCCTGACCTGTGTAGGAGAACCTATGTTGTCCTGATTTATCCACCACCACTACAGCACGTATCTTCCAGTCTGATACACAGACATCACCATTGATGTTTTCTGTGATGTAGTGTGGGTCACTATACAATTCCTGTCCTATGTTGTCTCTCTGTATGTTCTGTATTTCTGTCCCTGTCTTGTTGTACCTGGTGACTTTACCATCTCCATCTATATTCAACCCCACCAGTATGTCCCCGTTGATGTGGGAGGTGTGTACACTGATTGGTTTCCAGCCTCCTGTTTTAATGAATTCAGTGATTGTATTACCCAGTGTTATCCTATTGATGACATTGTTTACTTTGTCTGTATAGATCAGATCCCCGTCCTGTGTGACTGTGTGGTAGCCAAATCCACCACTGGTTTGTATCTTCTGTAGCTGATTCCCCTGTAGATCTGTTTGGACAAGGTTACCATCCACATCAACCCAGAGTCTGCCTGATTTACCCAGTGATATATGAAATACATCATCAACACCTGGTACTTTGTACTCCCTGACCTTGGTGACAGAGGAAGACAGAGACAGTGTTTGTTTCACGTCAGATTTCTCTCTGTCTTGTTTTCTCTGTTTCCCTGTAGATTTCAACTGTGTAGAGGCAGTCTCCATGAGTTTTATTTTTCTGTTCTCTGGTTTAGTGTTAGGGACAGTTATTCTACCCAGTAGTTTGGCGACATCTTCCTTGCTGTATTGACCAGCAGTAAATACGGGTGGGACTGGTTTGGATGTCTCTGGTATTGGTTGTATCAGTATTTTTTCAGATTTAAGAGCAAATGTTAAATTTTTAATGTCCGAGGGAGATAAGTAACCATAAAATGTTTTGATTAAATCATTGAGATAGTTGATGTAATCATCTATTGTTTGGTTTTGGCCGTTTAATGTTTTTAATAATGACTGTTCTATTTTGTCGACTTGTTCTATTTTATCTGATGTGACTGTGTCTACCAGTTTTTTCACAGACTCAGCTTCAGCTTTCATGGACGTTCTTATGTCTGCCATGGTCTTCTTTATTTTTGTGACATCTTCAGCAATTTCGTTTTTTAAATCTTGAGAAGTAGGCTCAAAATAGTTTCGAATTTTAGCTATTTCCTCTTGACAAAAGGAACATTTTTCAGCAAAGACAATTTCTAGGTCGGTAAACACATGGCCGCGATGTTCTTTTGTGGCTGTGCATTTAGAACAAATAGGAATCTGGCATTCTTCACAGAGAAACTCTATTTGTCTTCTGGGGTGGATCTTGCATTTCTCTACAGGAAGTTGACGTTTGCGTAGCTTATAAGGGACCACTTCATGGTTCTTGGTTTTCTTATTCTTTTGATGTTCATCTCTGCATTGTTCACACATTGGTTGGTGACAATCATTGCAGTAAATCTGGCAGTTCTTCTCACAGTCTTCAGTACCACACACCAAATAATGCTGAGCGTCGGGTGGTATTTGGGATTCATATAATGCCATCTGAAATGAGACTAGTATCTGTACATGTAAGTACAGATCTAAAATGGAGTCTTGTCCAGTTTTCGACTTATCAGCATATTAAAAGTTTATAGCGACTAAATGTCTATAAAAATGGATGAAAGAAAATTAAAAGATTATATTTATCAATTCCGTCTTACAATAATTGAACCTGACATAGAAATACATAGTACTCAAAGTTAATAATCTTAGCTGTTAAATTATTCTACTCTGTTCCAAGATATCCTCGATTCACAATTTGCCTAATTGCTATATATTTGTAAATAACTCTGGGTTCAAACGATAGTTCATTCAAAAGTATTAACATTTTCCAAGAATCTTTTTTCCAACCCCTCCCTCCCCTTTAGCTTAATAGGTTTAAATACACAATTGAAAAATGTAAAGTCCACGAGGATTTTGTACGCACAGACCCGAACGATAACGTAGAAATATAACACGAGATGTTCCGAGGTCTTCTTCCAAATGGAAAACAAAAGATTTCAACATTTCCGATTATAAATCTCCGGAAGAACTCAAGAAATCAGTTTTCGTTCCTGTGAATTTTCCGAGTGAAAAATGATAGTGTGAATAAAACTAACATGGATAATTTCCCTTTCATCTAATTGCAATTGCTCTTCTTTCACAGGTATTTGTATTTTCATTGAAATCGTCCAAATGTTCTGCTTCAATACAACTGTCCAAATACTATTTTGAAACAACTTTGAAGATAATAATTTCTTCATAGTGATGGGTATTTCACAGTTAGCAAGATAAATAGCTTCCCTTATGTTACATAAACTATGAACGGATGATCGAACACATTTACAAACAGCATAATTTGTTGTTTGTAATTTAATCTGTAGATAACTATAAACAAATGTTTAAACCTATTGAGCTTTATATAATTAGCTGTTATTTACTGGCCTTGTTTCTCAACAAGTGCAAAACGAACTGGAAGAATAACAATGGAATAGTTTAACCATGTCGCATTACGAATTAAAAATTAAATGGCCACTACTTTCGGTTCATGTGAAAAATAAGAACATTGCATATAAAGTCATTCACTCATGACTTGAAGTAAAGCGAGTTTTACGCTAGAGATTGTGTCAACTTCTTTACTGTCATGAGATATAGATATATGTATATATACAATTATTTCAACTTACCGCTTTTTGTGTATCAATGTGACCTTGTTCAGCACTTATAGAGTGGTTGACAACCGCACAGAGATTAGATATAAGGCGAATACGAGGCTTGTTTTATTTACTTCCTGGTTGTAGTTATAGATTTAAACCTACGCATAAACAAAATTATCAGATCAGAAATACATACTAGCCTCGCACTGATCCTGAAAGTTTAACTTTATAACGTAAAAGTTTTTAAAACCATGTACAATTTTACGTCTTATTTTCAGTCAAAACAATGTGTATTGCCTCATCAAAATGCTTATTTCATAGAGCTCTATGCGGCTGTTTCAATGACCTCCCAAACTCATTTGCCTGGTGTCATGACGTCAGGCATATCTAAGCATAAGTTTGAAAGTTGCCTTCTCCGAGACAGTGCAGACAATGGGAGCAAGCAATATCAAGATTTTTCAGTTAGATATATAGCATATGCATGTTAATATGTCAACATTATATTTGTAGTTAATAAAAATGTTATATGGGATGTAATAAGCGACTGAGAGCAATTCACAGAGGTTTACCATGTACATGTGTAATCCTGATTTAAAAATAGAAATAGGCACTAAGACAGTCTGAATGATGGATGACAACAAGTTATAACATGTTCTCTACTCTGGTAGGACGGAATCTATACTACTATATTAAACAATTTTTGGACTTTAATACCGAGAAATCGGAAAAATACTGTCTTTTGTTTTATATATTTTAAACATCATTGGTACTTGAAGATTGCCAATTTGTTTCTTATTTTTTCTCAGTTAAGCTTCGCTTATTAATAATCAACGAACATTCCTCAAAAAACCCCGGAAATCACCTGGATGTTTTGGATTTTACAATCTTGCGCTTGCGCAATACATTCACACAAACGGGATCTTTATGATTCCACAATATCACATCTGTATGAAAAAACTCATAAATGATAATACAAGTACGGGTAACTTTTCATTGGACTTTTGCTAAATATTCTGTTCATATACATCTATGATTTCTTATGAGAGAAAGTATAACATAACAAATACACATTTCAACAAAAACTTACTTTTGTCTTCGTGATGACAAAAAATATTTGATAGCATGCAAAAAAGTTACATTATATTAGTTAGGGGAGTGAAGATAGAATATGTTTTATCGTAAAAATAATGTCCTACGGACCCAGTTTTACAAAGAAAATACGTGTACGTTGGTGAAAAGGTGTTGAATTCTTCCATTCTATGGATTAAAATTTTTAGTTGAAAGGTATTTGCAGTCTCAAAAAGGTTTGCTGTGATGAATTTGACTGTTACTTTCAAGGCAACTTCCATGAACTTTCTCCAAAATCGTTCCGGAGCGATTCTGAAATTATCTGCTATATTACGGGTATAAGGGAGGCATTCTAACTGTAATAAGGGCTTTTCCCGAGACACCATGTGACAGATTTTTCAAACTAAGGACAGTGTGGTAAAACTGATAGCAATATTGTAAGCTTATAGCTTTGTTATGTAAATGTCAATAATAAGGTTTGTCGATGTACCTACATGTTTTTCGTAAATATCCGATATGCAATGTCAATCTGTGCACGCACGGGTCAAAGTCTAGTTTATATAATTTCATTATACAAATAGTGCCTGTTTGGGAGGGTAACTGTTGAATTTGACACCCCGAGAAAACCATTCTCAACCGACGCGAAGCGGAGGTTGACAATGGTTTGTTTTCGAGGGGTGTTAAATTTCAACTCATACCCTCCCAAACAGGAACTATTTATTTTATTATACTGAATGTCTTAATTTTAAAGAAAACTTTACTGCTTTTATATAGGAATAGCGTGAATTCTATGGCGAACTGTACGCGCATAATTTACGCGCATGTAACAATTCGTTGTGTTACCCATTGCCAAGTGTTTTGCTAACGCTGAGGGTTATAGAACGGATTATCAACTGTGTCTAAACCAATCAGATTTCAGTATTTAACATGAAAGTATAATAATATCAAATATCATCGGTTGGAATAAAGTAAAGATGCTGCATGGAATATTTAGAGGAGGAACTCAACTAATCTTAGCGAGATTAATTGAGACTGAAAAATAGAGACTGATGTCTATTCCAAACCTCAGAGCAGTGCCACACTGGGGTTTTCCCTGGCAGGCGTCAACAGGCGTGTTTTAGCATGAGTTCTAGACGGGAGGTAAAATGACACGAAAAGTGTAGGGATGGAATATAGTAAATATTATTATTTTATGGTTTCACCTTTCTTGCTGATTTGAACGCGAAAAATTCCCTTTCAGCTAAACGTGATTTATTTTGCCATAGAACTGACTCACCATATTGAATAACAGAACTCATTTCTTGTTTTAAAATAAGATATTGCTTTGTTTGTAAAAAAAAACAAAAAAAAAAAAACAGGCATCGATTAAAGCAATTTGTAAAATATAATGGAGAACATAAATAATTTTATGACATCACATCAATGCACTAAAAAGGTTGAATGCTTTAAAAAATGATTAATAACATTTATCAACACGATTGTTCATTAACATGTATATAACTGCATGCCTGTATAATTATCATTAACAGCTAGGCTCTCTGAGACCGGGTTTGAAATCAATGAAACTATAACTGAATCGTAAATTAAAAGTAATTTTTTGCAAGATTTTAAAATGCTTCTTTGTATGCACAAAAGCAACAAAATCGTATAAATTTTAGGAAGATGTAAAATGTTTTCGTTTTTTAAAGAAATCTAATCTGGAGAAATATACGTCGTTTGGAAATTTTCTGACTTATCCCCCTTTTCAAAGGTAAAACAAATTATACACATTTTATCATAATGGTCTAAAACGCAGATGTCTTTACACATGATTACACCATAAACTTTATGAATACATGTACCGTGAGACCACCCCCACCTCCAAAATCACGGAACTGCTATAAAATGAAAATACACATTTTATAAGATACACATGTACATGTATGCTAATAATGTTTGTGTCATTTTAATGTGCAAAATACAGGAAATTTGATAATTTAAAAGTGTAAAAACATTGTTCATTTAGTAAAAAATTTATACAACGAATTATTTATTAAATAATAATTCAATCAGAAACACCTTGTCCAACATTTTAAAGATAAACAGTAAATACTAATGTTCATGATAAACAAAAATTGCATGAATTGGATAACCCTTAGCCTATGGAGGGTAATCGTGTTCAAAAATCCAGACTTGTAAACTTGTAAATCCGAATATGCAATCGTGTTGATGTGTGAGCCTGAGCATGAATATGTGTATTTCTGATCGTGTAACCTATAAAACTCGGGCATAAACACGTCTAAGATTTTACTCAGTTCCTTCGCATGATGCACATTTTGCGACTTTATTGTTTACATTAGTTAATTAAACCTTCAACTTTGCACACTTTCAATCCGTAGTTTCTGCATTTGTAACTTCAGGCTCGGCAATAGCACATCTGACATGATACAAATTGACAAATGTAAAGTCTACAAGTTTGTCGAATTTTGACATGACCTTATATGGAAACAGTGACGTCACTGATAGAAAAAGGCTAGCTGCAGGTAAAGGCATGCCATAATCGCCGGAATAGGGACGGAATAAATTAAAAATTTTTTTTTGCCAAGTTAGACCTGACCTAACCATTAGGAACATAGCCACAGGGAGGATTCAACCCCCCCCCATACTTTTTCCTCGCAACAAACAAAATTGTTCCTTAAAAGACCTTAAAGAGAATGAAATATTAATAGTGATATTGAAAATTAGAGTCATAGTAGGTATATAGGTATACTAGCATCCCCCCCCCTCCACCACGGATTAGGAATTTCATGGTTTGGGGGGGGGGAGGGAATTGGGCAGGTAAGATTGGAGTTATTGGTATACCCTCCCCCACGGATTAGAATTTTCATGATTATGGGAATTCTTGTCAATATTTTTCATGATTAGTTTAGCCCCTCCCCCCCTTTCAATTTGCTTCCGACGCCCCTGTTATAAGAGTACATGCAACAAATTGTTAAAGTATACGCCTCGGCTGAATTAAGAAAATATCTCCAAATGCATCCTTATCGCTACCACAAAGTTGTGACAAGACCCCCCCCCCTTCCCACGCGAAAAATTACACGGGGTCTGTCAACTGAGTTGCAAAGTTATCGATAAGAAAAACAAACTATTTAAAGACATTGGTTTTGAGATTGTGATTACCCGGTAATATGAGACATAAGAAGCGACACCCTCTTTAAAAAAAATGAATAAAAATTCAAAAGATAAGGTTAACTGTCGTGAAATTAAAATGTGTATAAATTATTTTAAGAAATGTTTCTTTGCATTGTCGGCAATATATAGGGAAAATAAGCCTATTATGCAGGTAAAAATTGACATTTTTTTAAAAATTATTTTAAGCAATTATTACGGGATTGAGTATGACGTCCTGAATGTCGGTTCAATACAGACTCACTTTGTGAAGTTGGCTGATAAAAATTTTCTGGAGAGCTAGTATAATACAGCTTTACAGCCACTTGTGAACTAGCTGCAGGTCTGTAGCTCCCTGTCTAAAAATACAGATGGACGATCTTAGAGCTACAGTGCCTCCCATAGTAAAACTTCAATTTACGGCGCACAAAAAATATGCGCTAGTTTTTTTTTTTTTATTATTATTGAAGATTGTGTTATTATTTATCACTTTCACTTACACAACAACAAAAAGTATAAATACATGTAAAGTAACATAAATTTTTCCGCGAAAAATTACCAAATCCTTGCAGGTCGTTTATTCTAACTAATTCAGAAAAATAACAAGAGTAAAAATGGGGTACTCTATATGCAATGTTTTTGCCAAAAAATGACTAAGTTCAACAGCTGATATTTTTATAAATTATCAGAAATCAAAATCCTAGCAATTTGCATACTTCTAATATATATGTATAAATGATCTGCAAAAGAACAACTTCCTATCTTGAAAACTGTTCGAGGAGTTATCGGTACAATAAGGGTACCTTTTTGACAGCCACTCGCCCGTCTGCAATTTTTACTATTTCAATAATCGGAAACCCGGTTAAAAATTAACTCTCAAAATTCTTAGAATTCAGAAGCAATGGAGTTACATGGGACCTCACGGCGGTCTTCGAACCCCATGCCGCTCAAAATATATTTACCCCCTTATGAAATTTCTTGATCCGTCTCATTTCTAGAAAAGAGTACGCATTTACTTATATTCCAGTTTAAATTACATGTCAATTTTTTTTAGAGATATAAGATATTTGGCATTTCCTTTTATAATACCATGAGAATTATAAAACGGAAATTAGCGCAATCTTCACATCGGCAACGATTTTTTTTCTACATGAACCTCTTCCTGTTTGGTCCAGTTTCAATCATACCTCAATTTTTTTTCTAAAAATAATACCGGTGTTTTCGATAGAAAAGGTGTCGTTCATTAAAAGCTTATTGCAACAGTTTAGCTGAATATTATGTTTATTTTTCGTTCATTCCGGTCCGGCGGTTACGGCATGCCTTTTCCCGCAGCAAGGCAGTTGCCATATAAGGTCATGCCAAAATTCGACAAACTTGTAGACTTTACATTTGTCAATTTGTATCATGTCAGATGTGCTATTGCCGAGCCTAAAGTTACAAACGCAGAAACTACGGATTGAAAGTGTGCAAAGTTGAAGGTTTAATTAACTAATGTAAACAATAAAGTTGCAAAATGTGCATCATGCGAAGGAACTGAGTAAAATCTAACACGTGTTTATGCCCGAGTTTTATAGGTTACACTATCAGAAATACACATATTCATGCTCAGGCTCACACATCAACACGATTGCATATTCGGATTTACAAGTTTACATGTCTGGATTTTTGAACACGATTACCCTCCATATTAACCAAACAAAATCAAACTATAAATATAAAAAAGTTAATGATGTTTTTGATTTATTCAACTATCATTGATATGTATTGTTCGTATATTGTTTTGTTTGGGTTTTATCCCAATTGAAGAGTTAGGTTTCCAAAGCCCTAGGCGGTCAGTGCCATACTGAATGATTTGTTTTCGGCCCCCTCTCTCAGACAGCTCACGGGAATCAAGGGATGGCTGGTCTCCTTCAAGTAATTCTGTCAAAAAGATATAAATCAAAGTTAACGCATAAAAAATCATATTTCAATATATTCTAATAAGTGTGATAAAGGTCTTCCACTAAGTCAACTGAAAGATGACTAAAATTTAAGACAACTTAAACGTGATTAATTAGGAGAGCTACTGTATACAGGAAAATGTTCGCCTCGTTCTATTTTTGCCCATTTCGACCTCGTTGTCAGCGGGCAAATGTAAGACTGGGCGAATTCCAATGTCTATATCTTCTCTTTTTAAAAAAAATGCAGCTGCTGGGTGAATTCAAGACGTGGCAAAACTGTTTGCAAGTTTAGAAGGGTGAAAATTAAACGGAGCGAAAATAGCCTTATATACATGTACAGTATGCCCTTCAGTCACCTTTAGATACTTTCAGTTGACTGAATGCCACAACTCATCTGTCGCCTATGATATATTTACAGATTATTCTTAATAGCTGCTAAAATATGCTTTCTTTTTCATGATATCATAATGATTATGATATCTGAAATAAAATTCAATACTTTTTATTTTAAAAAAATTTAAAGGTTAAAGGTTAAAACACTTCTCACTATATTCCCAATAATGCTAAACAAATTGAAAATCTTTATTATATAATGCGTTTTTTCCGATATATTTTATGACGTTAAAGGCAAACGACTTACGTGGGCATATATCAAAGCGTTCTTCCTTTCTTCGTGGGTCGTGTGGTTACCAACCCACACAAAGAGTTCTTGTTTTGTGTCAAAAATAAAGACATCCTTTAGGGAAAAAATCATGACAATGAGATAAGCAAGAAACGAATTCATAATTCATTAGAAATAATGTTTTCTCTGTAAAATCTTAAAATGCATTCTCGGTTTTATTTATTTATCTTACAAGATACATGTAATATAAAATGAGCAATTATTAAGAACATGTAAAAAGAAAAACAAATCTCCTACGTTTCCGTGTGTGTGTGTATATATATATATATATATATATATATATATATATATATATATATATATATATATATATATATATATATGATCAAGATTAATTTTAAAATGTAAAATACAATATACATCATGATTATTCATTCCACAAGATGATATATAAGGAACACAAATGACAGTTATTTATTAGTTTAAAAAAGCTTACGTTGCCATCAAAATCCTTCAGGCCAACAGGACCTTCTTTTTCCAATGAAAACTTCAACGAGCCGTCAGCATCTGATAGTCTGTAAGTTAAGATATTTATTTGAATAAGCACATTGACGAAAAGTACACGATACACTATGAATACGTAAATAACGGTCTGCAGAGTCATAGCAATAATTATAATCAGTGAGTTTTGATTCAAACTACAGTTATTCCGCTTTTCCTATTCGTTGTATTTACATTTCCCCCTAATTTTACCTGTATAGTTCATGTTCAGAAACATCAGTTGATTCCATGTCTTCTTCAGATTCAAAGTCTTCACCCTCAGTTTGGTCCAGATGTCGGAAAAATACGCCCTGTAATAACATTAGATTAATATAATTCTATGTTAAGGAGGCTAGGTACTAAAAATAGAACAAATATACCCACCTTTAAATCTTACATGTATGCTGTTTAACTATAGCGTTATTACTAGTATATATTGTTAAGAATATTATTTTTGATTCTAATGTTAATATTTTAACGTATCTTAATACAACATCCTCTATATTAGGATATCAACTTAGTCTAAAATTGTTCTAGACCATCCGGTCCTGATTAAATAATGGAATGAAATAGCAAGAATACGTGATAAAAAAATATTCATGTACAATGTACATGTGTAACTAACCGTTCCACCGGCAACTTGGTCTAGAACGGTCGTTTTCACAGCTTTTCCACTTCTTTCAGCTCTTAAGGAGTTTACATATTGCAAAGCCTTTCACAGAAAAAAACCAGCAATGCAGTTAGTTAGCTATATAGTTTCAGAAGTCGAAATTATATCGTTAATGCATTTGCTTATACCGCATTTTGTATACGACAGTAATCTTACAACATATTATATGAAACTGTACATAAAAAAACCGATAATGTTTAAAATGGACCTCATTTTGGCTAAACTGTGTCGCTAACTCACCCTGACTCTTTCGTCTTTGTTGGAGCCCTGTCCATTATATTGGTAGATATGAAGTCCAAGGTCCAGGATGTACACATCTGTATCATCGATGTACTTCTCCATACGAGGGATCTAAAGCGAAACAGAAATCAGTCATTGTATTAATATATTTATTCACCCTTTGTCTAACACACTTTTCTGTTTGGTTTTAATGCACAAGTTTCTAGGTTGCACTGCGAACTTATACTTTGTAAAGAGGTTAAACTGAATATTTTGAATCTTTATTTCAGTATCTACATTTTTTGATACAGATATATATCGGAACAACAATTTTGCATATGGTACATATAGATTTCCCAAATCCTAAAAAAATTCGAATGAAAACAATTTCTACAGTAAAGAGTTTTTTAAACAAATATCAACCTCTTTCACCATGACTCCCCGCTTGTCAATATGGAAATGGAATAATCTGGGTTTGTACTGTTCTGGCTTTACTCGTCGAAATCCGCTCTCTGCCCCACCATGCATATATCTATATTCCAAGTAAAAATGTATCAATGTTTAAAAACTTGTTTGAATTTATTCAAAACATTATGTGATTTGAATTAAAGCGGAAAAAATATTCCATATATTGAGAACCGATCTGACTTCTATGTAAGAGCATTTTTGGAGAGAGAGAGAGAGAGAGAGAGAGAGAGAGAGAGAGAGAGAGAGAGAGAGAGAGAGAGAGAAACATATGAATATGCATTTAAAACGGAAAGGTGAAGAATAAAGGGAAATACCTTTCACTCACGTTATTGTGTTGAAGTAAGTCTTGAAGAGATTTGACTCGTGACCTTGAACTTCTCTGTGCTGGACTGGGACGTCATCCAAATATGTGTCTAGTTCCACTGTCTTGTATGCAGCAGTGGCATACTCGTCCTATCCAGAACAATAAAAACTGTTAATTACAGAAAATTAATTTTACGAATTCGATTTATCTGAAATACGGTGTTCATCTGTGGCAAAAATTATTTCATTTTGTGAAATATTACCTAGAACCATTTCGCTATGTGCATGTCCCTTTTGTTAAAGAAAGATGGAATAGATGTTGAAAAAAACATTATATAAATAGTGCCTGCTTGTGAGGGTAACAGTTGAAATTGACACCCCGAGTAAACAATTGTCAACCGACGCAAAGCGGAGGTTGACAATGGTTTTCGAGGGGTGGCAATTTCAACTGTTATCCTCCCAAACAGGCACTATTTATTCTATTATACTGAATGTCTGAATTTTAGAGAACTTTTTACTGCTTTTACATAGAAATGACGCGAATTCTACGGCGAACCGTACGCGCATACTTTACGCGCATGTAACAATTCGTTTTGTTATACTTTCATGTTAAATACTGAAATCTGATTGGTTTAGACGCAGTTCATAATCCGTTCTATTACCCTCAGCGTTAGCAACGCACTTAGCAACGGGTAACATTGAAAATTGTTACATGCGCGAAAATTATGCGCGTACGGTTCGCTTTGAATTCACGTTATTCCTATGTAAAAGCAGTTAAGTTTTCTTTAAAATTAAGACATTCAGTATAACAAAATAAATTGTGCCTGTTTGGTAGGATAACAGTTGAAATTGACACCCCTCGAAAACCATTGTCAACCTCCGCTTCGCGTCGGTTGACAATGGTTTTCTCGGGGTGTCAATTTCAACTGTTACCCTCCCAAACGGGCACTATTTATATATTGTTTTACTTTCATGTTAAATACTGAAATCTGATTGGTTCAGACGCAGTTCACAATCCTTTCTATTACCCTCAGCGTTAGCAACGCACTTAGCAACGGGTAACATTGAAAATTGTAACATGCGCGAAAATTATGCGCGTACGGTTCGCTGTAGAATTCATGAATTCAAAGCAGTAACATTTTCTTAAAAATTAAGACATTTAGTATAACAAAATAAATAGTGCCTGTTTGGGAGGATAACAGTTGAAATTGACACCCCTCATAAACCATTGTCAACCTCCGCTTCGCGTCAATTGACAATGGTTTTCTCGGGGTGTCAATTTCAACTGTTACCCTCCCAAACAGGCACTATTTATATAGTGTTACCCGTTGCTAAGTTTGTTGCTAACGCTAAGGGTAATAAAACGGATTATCAACTACGTCTAAACCAATCATATTTCAGTATTTACCATGAAAATATAATAAATATTAAATGGCACCTGTTGCATTTTAATTTGCCCTCTACGATGATCTTGTACTGTGTACACCGTATCATGTAATTGCATTTTTGTTCAATAACTGATTCCTTTACATTGTATCTACACAACCGTGTTGTCAAGGAAACGTTCTTAAATGCAAGATATACCGTATAACGGGTAATTTTTACTGCTGTGATTTTTTACGAATATGTCTTAAAATAGGGCGACTTGAATTTTTACGCGTATTTTTTTATGAATAAGACATGTCCGTAAAAATTAAAATCTACGGTGGTAAAAGGGGGGGGGGGATTTCACCGTGACTTTGCTACAGTAAAACACATACACATAATTCATAAAACACGTAAAAATTTGTAAAATTAGCAGCACGTAAAAATACCCGTTATACGGTACATATCTTCATTCAATCAGAAAGTCTAACTATTTAACTGAACTTGGTTTGCATGTAATATTCCTTTTTTTAGTGGGCACAAACTATTGTTAATCAGCAAATTGCAGCCTTTGAATATTTTGAATTTGCGTCAAGGAAAATAAAAGTAAGCATACATGCACATTCACAAGATTAAATCAATTAGAAAAATTTAATGACATAATATACATTTCTGGGTCAATGTAATATTTCTAATGAGTGTTTGGATGCTGCATAAAGTGTTATATATATATATATATATATATATATATATATATATATATATATATATATATATATATATTTATATATATATATATATGTGTGTGTGTGTGTGTGTGTGTGTGTGTGTGTGTGTGTGTGTGTGTGTGTGTGTGTGTGTGTGTGTGTGTGTGTGTGTGTGTGTGTGTGTGTGTGTGTGTGTGTGTGTGTGTGTGTGTGTCTGTGTGTGTGTGATTTTGTCACAGACACATGTGTCTTTTAATGATCCTTTGGTTATTGTCAAAGACTTACCTGCGTACTGTATTTTCCGATCCAGAAGTGAACATCATAAAGCAGAGCGTCAGAGTCCTCCTTCTTGTATGTCTAGTACACGAACATAGAACATACATGTACAAACATTTTGATGGAACTCATCTTGGTGTACAATCATGTTTTTAATGTTTTGACATTCTACTAACTGTATATTCGGTAATTTTCGCGATTATCTAATTTTCCCCCTTTTTTTTGCGATGTCTTTCAAATCGCAAATTATTGAATACAAAGAAATTACATTCTGTATCATTTTCTATAAGAAACATTTTAAATCGCAAAAAATGGCTGGCGAAAATTACAAATGCTACATTTTTTCCCAATTTTCGCAAAACAAAAACAAAACAAAACAACCGGATAAACGGTATATCATAAGTTGTACGTTCATTGGCAGAGTAGTTTTTGAAGTGTTTCCCGCCCCCCCCCCCCCCCCATTTTATACGCACGGACACTGCGCTACAACATTCTCCTCCTAATAAGTAAATGCGATCAAGTGCATACTAATGATCTGACGCACCGTGGTCAGTAGACGCGTTTCATTTAGGTTTCTGACCCGGCGTCGACAGGCTTATCACTTGACTTAATAACACATTTCTCCACGAACATAAATAAACATACGTTATCTATGTAACGCATGTACTTTAACCAATTTCTATAGAATTTCCGTTATGATATTTTATCATAAAACTTTTAGGCATTAAAAGAATGTTTATTCATGTAGTGTTAGACTTTTTATTTGAATAAATGTATCCTTAGCAAATTCGGTGGTATGATAATACTTACATTTAGAACTATATAGGAATCTCCATCAAAGAATTTTCCATAATCCTCCTCCGGCCATGAAGTTACTTTGAAGTTCTGAAATGAAATGCAGACAATAATACTTCATATTCATAGCACGTGATATAGAGAGAACCGTGGAAAATTATCAAGATCAACTCAAAGCTTACCACAATTCGCCATATTTGAATTCCCGGTTTTAAGCCAGCCGTTTTCCAGCTCTTTCACAAGATGCGGCCGACTCTTACAATACAAAAAAACCCAAGAAACATGCCTGACTTGTTTGGTAATCAAGTTTAATAAAATGTTGGATTCCTCGAAAACACTAGACTTTTGACCCGTGCGTGCTCTGGTTGACATTGCATATTATGTCGAGCATTTACGAAATAGATACATTGAATTTGCACAACATGTTGACTTTCAGAACTTTCGGAATGTTTCATATTAAACGCACTGAGTTAGAGTTATCTCCCGTATTTTCTTTCATGAACAGAATATATATATAGCAAATTTTTAATGAAAATTTAGACGTATTTGTATCATCGTTTTAGTGTTTATCCATGCAAATGTGATATTGTAGAAACATTAAACTAAAGAGCATTCCGTGATTTATCGTGAATGTAATGCGCATGCGTAAGATTGTAAAATCTGAAAAATTCATAAGATTTCCGGATTTATCAAAGGAATGTTCGTTGATCATTTATTAGCGAAGCCTGATTGAGAAAAAATAAAAACAAATCGGTAATCTCCTGGTACCAATTATATTAAAAAAATATAAAAACAAAAGACAGTAATCTTCCGATTTCTCGGTATTAAATCCCAAAAATTGGAGTCTATTATTTGAATTTCAATATAGTAGTATATATATACCTCCTTGATTTATGATATATTTTCCTAGTTTGCCGAGTTGCTTGAATTAAGAAAACGATACCTAGTATCTTAATGCAACTTTTGAAAACGAGTGCGAAATAATCCCCCCCCCCCCGACTTGGAAAGATAAATATTCAAATATAAATACAATGTGGTACTGCTGCAAAATATATCAATACATATCATCTATGAGTATTAGTTTAATCGAGTTTTAATGTATTTACGGTGTGTAAACAAGGGATATAAGTAAAACAAGGGATCAATACAAATACTCCTTGCGCCTAGATATTGAATAATCAATCCCTTTTTTCCCATGAAATAGGTGTTTTAATCTAAATTTAAAAGCAGGCAACTTTATCAAAATGTAACGATACAAATATAAAGAAGGGCCTAACTTGACTTTGATTTTATTTCGTTGTTTGAGAAAATATAACCAGTTAGAAAGAAGATGAAAGTAATAAAACATGTTCATTAAAGGCTCTGTGAGTCCAGAGCTGTATGCTTTTGCTGGATGTGGTAGAAATGACAAATTTGAGGCTATGGAAATTCATATATTATGTAAATTGTCTAATGATAATTTTCATCTTCGTTGAAAATTTGATTTCATGTATGAACTCAAGAACAAAACCCAGGAAAAATTGGTGTTAAAAGAATAATTATAATGAATTAAACCATAAAGTACTTCATCTCTCAGTCCTTTCTTTCTTTTACTCCCATATTTTTTATTATGTACTTCCTGTGCACATGGTACAAAAGTTGAAGGTTGGAAGGACTTACTACCAGATAACATTCGAGGGTGATGAATTCTTTTGAGATTGGATAAAGTTATATGTATACTAATATATTATAACATAATATACAGTTACCACGTGTTACCGTATTATCATTTTATTGTCAGATGTTCATATTAACAATCATTCCAGTATCTGTGAAAAATTCACAGTTTGATTTGCAATCAAAGGGTGGGTTTATTAGGATTCATTTTCAAGTCTTAATATACACCAGCTTTGGGGGGGCTTTTCAATTAATTACTCATCTAAACATTTCTATTGTCAGGCTTTGTTTAGTTCTCGTATATCTCAACAACCAATGACTCTATTATTTTAAAATGTCTTTATATACCTTCCCTAGTATTGCTCTTTCGAAATGTATTTGCCTGTTGTAACTTTATAATAGCCTTGATAGATACATGTATAATTAATGGTTTGTCTCTGGTATACTGATTTAAAAGGGAGTCTAGATCGGGCAAAGTTTATGGTACATGTAACTGTATCTTGGTCCATCTCTTGTGAAGGTCAGTTAAGTGTGACAAAAATCGCGGTTTTAATTTTGAGCGGTCCTCTCAGTCGAGCACAGTCTGCAACTGAACAAATCTATCATTTCTTGTCCTTGAGACCTATGCTGCAGATGTTGTCTGCTTAGGTTTAAGACTTTTAATCAAAGTTAAGGCATCAAACCAAATGCAGTCTGTCACTGAAAGTAGGGTTCATTGAAAATGCCAATATTCCTTCACTATTCGTGGGTGTGATCTTTATTAGATAGGGTTTTCCCATGTTTGTTTAAATTTTTTGATTTATAAATATCATTGCTCTTTGCAGTGGATTTGATTTTAGTTTGAATCATTTAGTCTCTCTAGACTAAGAGAAACTAATACTGCCGCTATTTTGTCCATTTTATTTGTGTCTACAAGATAAAAGTTACTTGACATCCTATTAATTCACCAGGTGTATTGTCTATGGAATTTGTGATCTATGAATATGACACGTGCTGTAATGTGAATTTTTAGAATATTATATAATAACTGCTTCGCAAACCCAGCTGTTAATAATCATGTGTCTCATTTTTTGTAAATTAGTCTGTCATTTCATATTTATTCTTGAAAAGACATCTCGACCTCTGAATAACTCCATTGCAGAATTCCAGTCACAAAAATATAAGTTTGGAGCAAGTGAACAGTTCCAAACCCATTCTAGAACAAAAAAGAATTATCAGGTCCATCTTTTATTAAAATGTTATACATTACTGAAAATCTTTTAATTAGATCTAATGACACTTTCCACTTCTTTTAATGATGGCCATTTTGTATTTGCAGACTTGAATCAGAAGCAGATTTCCACGATACTGGTGTTGTATGCATTCGACTGTCCGGCCCATGAAAAGGTGGTCTCTGCTTTGGCACGTACACCTGGATATATTCGAGGACCAGATCATTCACGAGCGGGGGCTGGATGACTGGTTGATTGACAGGCTTCAGGAGGTAATTTCATTATAGTGCTCTGTTCTGTGGGAGCGCGGCTCCGATGCACCAAAAAACGTGTCAGGTTCAAAAGCGACCCGTATCGAACCGTTCCCGATTACTTTGCTGTCGCTGTGGATTATGTGGCTGAGAAAATGCGAGTGGAGAGACTTAAAGGTTTACCCATGTCTCGGTTCATCGTAGCTTATATGGATTATTCTTACAGCAGTGATATTCCCCATCAGATAGAGATGGGAACCAAGTTTCACCTGATGAAAGATATTACCAAACTGTTCTGCCACGTGCATGGGATAAATAGCTCGGACAGTAGTGTCAAGTTTGGCAATCTGCCTCCTTCAGCCATCGACCAGTATTATGAGAACTCGGAAAATGGCCTGGAGCTTCAAGTTGCCATCGAATCGGCAAAATAATTCTTCAAATGCAATCCAAACTGGGTGGAGGACAGCATGGAAGCTCTACCTCCACCCTGCTCCAAGTCGAAATCTCGCCCCTCAAGGAAGAGATCATTGGAGCCCTTGCTCGGGGAATCTCCATGTGATCCCAGAATGGTGGAAGCCAAAGTGGAAGTACATCAACAGAACATTTCTCCAAAGCCAAGTGAACAAAATCAAAGGTTGTCGCCACAAAAGTCGCCATCTAGACAGAACGATTCGTTCAAAGTCAAGAACAGGTATTCTGCCGACATTGAGACGATTCCATGTATCCTGTGTGGGCAAGTTGACCAATGCAGTGAAAATTACACCTGCAAGGGGAGAGAATTCAGGAAAAGCAGCCATGATGACGATGAAGACAGTGATTTTTCCTCTATCCGCGTCAAAAGTCGTTCCATGCCTACCATGGGTAATGTGAGTTTGAACAGCTCGCAGACAGTATATCAGATGTGTGAAAGCCAGCTGTCGGATGAGATAGAAATCTCAGGAATACGAGTCGAGTCGAGACTTGTACGACCTTGAGCGAGACTTGCAGTCCATCATCGCCCCTCAGTCCACCCAAGCCAAAACTAGGTCGCTGCCCAACCCGGTACTATATGGACAGATGAACGTTCCCCCCAAAGTGTCAAAGTTCCCCGTTACCCACCAGAGTAGTTCCTCCTCAAGCATGGGGTCCATTCAGGATATGATTCTCTAGGCCTAAGGTCGATGTCATTGGTTGGTTTTTTGTTTGTAACTGGACATTGTGTCCCTCTGTTCAAAAAATTGTTGTCTTTCTTTTTTTCGAAAGAAAAAATTGTACGGCTTCTAGATTTATTTATGTCATTATGAAGGAAACATAAAGTTCATGTAGATGTTTTAATTCATTCGACTAAATGACCTCATTTGTTTGTTAATTGATTCAGGTCCATTCTAGCGTGTTGTTTTGACATTGAAACAGACGCTCGTGTACTTAACGTCCCTTTTTATTATATCATAACCTTGCACAGCTTATTATGATGATGAAAAGTATTAATCATTTAATAATGTTCAAAAGGAATTTCAGTGAATGATTTTTAAGTTTCGGGGGGGGGGGGATATTTGGATATTCTTTTAATAATTGAAGGGGGAAAACAAACTTGGAATAATTGGATTCTGTTGTATGTTTGGTGCAAATTAAGCTAGATGAGTACTTCAGGTGTGCTCTACTTTGCTCTAAATGCTCTCACTGTTTTGATTGATATTAAAATACATCGGAAAGTCACCTAATTTGTTGTGACCATTAAATGTTAAGCCACATATTAGGTGGCTCACTAGACCTTGAAATATTTTCTCAAATCAGCAGAAAATTACTTGATTGTGATAGATATCATAATGGATAAGAAGTATTTAAGTCAAATAGGCAAAAAGATGTGTAAATTTTAATGAAAAATTACATTTTCGAAAATTTAATTTAGTAAACATAAACAAAAGCTTCAAGCGGATTTGAACTCATGATCTGCCGTTCAGAAGCCCAATACTGAGCTTTGACGATATACAACCGAATCGAACAATATAAACAGTTCAACAAAACATTTAGATCGCCATCTTGTGACGTAGTGTCTTAAAAAGTATAAGTATCGGTGTAGTGAGGTACCTTAAGGGATCATGCTACATTGAACATGTTTTATCATTATTCATCATGTGAAATGGCATCTCCTGAAAAGAACTCTGAAAATACATAAATTTATTGTTTTATAAAAGAAAGAAACGTTTATACTGTGTATGTAAGAATTGATTAGTTATAATTAACAATTTACATACTATTAAATGTTATATTTTCTAAATTATTAAACATGTTGAGTGAATATGTGTAGACTTACATTTGTACATTGTACTTTTCTGAGGTATACTAGCACACAGGGGCCATTGAAATTAATTTTAAAACGGGCTTGGCCCCTGTGTACTAGCATAGCAACTTATCAGCTCCAACATATGTTAGAACTTCAAATTACATTTACATTGCACATGTTGAATATGAAATTCATTGCATATTTTTTTGTAAAAAAAAAAAGAAAATTCACCCCTTTAAATGAACCCTATTTTAGAAGCATGGACAGTGATTCCTATGTTTTGGGAAAGAGTGCTTTAGGAGAATGTGCAATAGGTTGGAAGGCGAACATGCCTTGATTTTCCATGAAAATGGATGTGTGGCATTTGTATGGTTCATGTATAGATGTCTAGGAGGACCCGGATGTTGATTTTTCCTGCATTTCATAATGTGATACTAAAATGGAAATTACAAATGTATGAAGTTGATGTACATGTATTATTATTTCGATTTTTTGTTTGGGGTCGGGGATGGGGTTGGTTATATAAAGTGTTTGTGATTTGATTGAGAAGGTTATTTCTATTGTGTGAAGGCAGTTTTGCTAATATCATGTTTTCTTTGTTATGTACTTTGATTACTTTGAAAATGATCATCATTTATTTTTTGGATCCTCACAGAATGTTACTCTTACAGAGTCTGATCTTTCATGTGATTGTGTTCAGATTTTCTCACCAGATATTGCAGTGAGCAAGAAGCTTCCTTGTCTTAACTTACCTACCTAAACTGTATTGTATAGATACACACTTGACATATATATATATATTGTAAATCACTTGATTATCAGTTATGTGTGTGATATTATGTTATCCCTGTGTGTTGTGAGTGTATGAATTGTTTTGAGACAACTGTATTTTAATTTATTTTTTCACATTTAACTCTACCAGGAATGATAGTATGATTATTATGGTTTTTGGCTTCCATGAGAAAAATGATCCCTTTGGTCAAGGAGCTGGTCACGAGATTCAACAATACCGTATTAATCCTTTTAATCCTTCATGCTCTTACATTCGCCTAATTTAGGGATGTTCTGTTTTCAAATTTATTTAATAGAATGTTAATGTAATTTATTACCTGGTATATGTTATGCAATTAGAAAGACGTAACATGAAAGTAAATCATACACAAATATACTATAATAATTTCTACATTTGCAGTATGTAGATTTTCCACTTTGGCAATACTAGTATTGTAAGCATCAAGGGCGTTTTATTCGAGAAATACGGTATTTGAAAAACATATCATTGCCTATTTTAGAATGAAACCAGGTAAAAAAAGGAAATATATGATATACATGAAAAATATACTCAATTCTTCGTATGATGATTTTTTGATTAAAGTTGTCTTTCTTGATCTATTTTTTTTTACTATGTCGCTACATTGCAGGAAAGGCTATGCAATGATGATTTTTTTACTATGTCGCGACATTGCAGAAAAGGCTAGGTAATGATGAATGATTAGAAATTCGGACCGTGACGGCTGTGTTTTAAAAAGATTTTTTTTTGTTATTTTTGAATTGTTCCTGTATTTGTATTGTTCCGTGCGTCTTTGGTTGCTTTTGAATTCGATTTATATATGTACATGTATAAAAGAATTGAAGCTAATTTAAACATACAATGCAAATCTGTTTTTTAAGTATTAAATGCATCATATAAGTGTAATGTGTACGTCTTCTTTATCAGAAAAAAGCGTTGGGACTGGTTTAAGGTGGCTCACTACAGTAAAAAATTCATCATAGATCATATAAATATTGTAAATATTAAAAATTCTAAACTGGTGAAAACATGTTATCATTGCAAATTAGTACAGAGAACTTAGCTGCAGGTCTGTAGCTCCCGGTCTGAAAAAATTCGGATGGAGGACCAGGTTGTCCATTCGAATTTTTTTAGACCGGGAGCTACAGACCTACAGCTACAGAGAACTTGTGTGTTTTTCTGCAATGCTAACTACGTTCATGACCACGTGAAACACCGAAGTTTAATTGAATAACTCTATATATGTATAGTATACATGTTCATGTGAAGTTTCATAAACTTACTCCATTTAACTATGTAAATTACAACATCGTGACTATACAAACATTACTTTTCTTTTAAAAATAGATTAAAGACCGCACAGCATTTTAATGATTGACATTAAGCAAGGTAAATTATTTTACGTAAACTACCATTATTTTCGCCTCAGGAAATTCTTTTCTTTGCGAAATGACATTAAGAAAAACTTTAAATTCAGAGTTTTCATATACGGAAAATATAGAACAATATAGCATCATAAGTACATGCCGGGTAATTATCGCCCCATTTTACCGGGGACCATGGTACAGTTTATGCATGTACTTTTGAATTGTATATTATGTCTGACCTCATTTACCATTTCATGGTTTGATTCAATAAACTGAACTGAATTCTTTTGGAGGTTACATGTAGAAAATCGCCACAAATCTGATTGATTGATTGATATTAGATTTTGTATCGTGCAGTAAAAAAGAGAGGTAATGATTAATAAATACTAGTACATTGTATAGTACTTTAGCAATAAAATACATCTTTCTATAGTGAGCATAGCGTTATAAACTACAGTAACTTTTTTTTTTTGCTGACGTAATTATTCGCATCAGTTCAAATTCCATTATTACCTAAACAATATTTTTTTTTATTCTCATGCTTTAGTTGTTTTTTTTTAACTTTAAGCGTAATAGAAGATATTGAAACATATTCAAATGCAATTTACAACTTTGCGTTAAAAAAATAGTTGCGAATAAATATATTGGTATTTCTGAAGAAATATACCGGGTATTCCTTAATTTCATATGAATTTTATTAAACCTAAGAGAATAAATCTTAAGTAAGTTTGTTCGAAGTCTATAATGTTTAAAACAAATATTATAAAGGAATTGTCATGTTATAATTTTTGAATTGACTGGGTGGGTGTAAATACAAAATTTACAACTGTCATGTTGTAAATTTTGTATTTACACCCACCCAGTCAATTCAAAATTTACAACATGACAGAATAGTTAAAATGAAAGTATTAAGCGAAGATACATGTATGAATTAAATTAAAAGATATTTAATATCTTGTTGTAATTAAAAGATTTTTACATTCATAAATTATCCATTTTACGATTTATATCAAACACACACAATTTTTTGTTTCTAATACTAAAGTAGACCATCTGTCTAATGTCAGAAGGTCAGTAGGCAACTGCGTACTCTTAGGTAAGTTGTGCATAGCCTTTTTACGACAATTGCCAACAATAAATCACTAAATATCTGCAAATTCTTGATCACAGAGTAGTGCTAAAGAAATTATTCTATATATAGAATAATATGGAATATAACTTGGAGAAACACTATATACATTAATATTAAAGGCACAATTTCTGAAGGATCAGCACATGTCTGATGTGCTCGGGTGCTTGTGAAGCTAAATCATTTACAGAACAGGATTCAAGTAACTTTAGATAAAAAAAAAATATGTTAGAAAATTTAAATGTTTTAAAAAATGGCGAAAATTCGAAATTCGGAACCGTTATTGGGCATGTGTTTTGCTTCCGGATTTTAAAAATGATAACGGTTATACCCGATGTAGATTGAAAAGCAGTTACATTTCATCAAAAGGCAAAGACTCGAAGAAAAAAGAACACACGGGCAGCGGCGGACAAAAACGGATCAATGGCAGACACTCGAAAAAAGACGAGAAGGCAAAAAGTTGTATCAAAGGAAACCCAACTGAAAAGAGAAGGGTGCATATTAAAGAAACCCCAGACGTTGCTACAGAATCGGAAAAATCGCCACCGCCATCGAACCCACAGCTGACTCAGAGGTTTGTTTTACCTGAAAAATCCTCAAAACCGCCGTGCGGTAATTTATTACGTGACCTCAGAAGGGGGTCTGATAGCCGGGTGCAGACTAACTATCTAGTGGAATACAGAAAACGTCTTCGGCAATTGTCGGTTTAACTCCTTAATTGTAGTATAATTGTTTTGAATGTAAAATATGTGTGTAATGTATACAGTATATGAGATGATAAAAACAAAACTATTATAACTTGAATTATATAACTTTTACGCTTATATGTTTGCTTCTGTAAGACATAACAGTGCTTGAACTACTAGTATTTCGGTAATATCAAAGCGTGTGAATGTTTCGCGTAAATTCCGTTTTTCTTTCCTGTTGCGTGAAACTAATTTGAAAAATAAAAAAAAAATACTTGATTATTTCGAAATTAAATAGCAATATATTTTCATATATTGGTACATGTATATGTTGAAGGACCCTTGAATGTTTAAATTTTTTGGTAGATTTTTATGTTTTTAGATCCAATTGATCGTGCTTTTAAAAATCAAGCTATCGAAAGGATAAAAACAAGACAAATTTGAAAAAAAAAAATCCGATTTTGTCGTAAGCAGTTCATTATGATTATGTTTAACAGATTTTAACCACGCAGGGAAAATATTATTGTTTTTTAGATAATAAACACAAAAAATCATGTTGATAATTGATTATGACTTTTTGACCATTTGTTTAATATTTAATATCTAATCCATCTTTCAATCTCTGTTTTTCTGAATGTTGTCGTTCCATTAAATTGCAACTCGCTGAAATTTCTCTTATTAGTTACATATACATGCAACTGATAGTATGTATACCCTGATCTAATTAGAATAAGGCTGTAATACGAATTTTCAGAGTGATGAAAATACTTGTTAGTGTTAATTTGGTTTTGGGAAGCAATTGTGTTTTTATTTTTAACAAAAAATGAATACGTCAGAGATATCCAGATTGTGTTATACATTTGTTTTATTTCATAAACAATGATTGTAAAGAAGATGGGGGAATAAGATGGCGCAACTGCCCATTTGGTTTAGTCGTAAAATACAATTTCAAATTTAACATTTTTTTTTCAATTAAACATATTTTATATGTTGTGATACAAGTTTACAAAAGGGTAATTTCTAACTAAATTCAGTTTGAAATATTTAAAAAAAACAATAAAAAAAAATAATAAATCATAAAGTTTTGGTAGTATCGAACCCACAACCTAAAAACCTATATTCTATAAATTTACTTAATGTCTGCTGCTCTAACCACTGGGCCATTTCATTCACAACAAAGTGCGTTGTTTAAATGCTTTTTGAGACGTTGGCCACGAATTTATGGACTTCTAATATTATTCTAAAACGTTCAAAAGTTGGGCAACAAAATGACATTTTTAAAGTAAAGTGGGTCATCCCTCCCATTTTTGTTGATTAAAATCGGTTTAAATTTCATTAAACCCCATTTAGTCTATGACAAAAATATGGAGCTCAGACCCACTCTGTAAAAGAAAACATTGAAGGTATAAAAATGACACTATTTGGAGATTTTGACACGCATACGCTGTTGAATCAACCTATTTGAAGTATTTAAAATTAAATATTTAAGGGTTACAAACCGATGTAACGTTAAATATACATTGTTTTTAATTATTTTTGTAAAAATATCAGATTAAATGATATTTTAATTTTGCAGTATCTAATTATTCCTCATATGGGCATTTTACACGCCTTATTCACCCATCTTCTTTTTGTTCTGCAAATGATGGATGTCCATCTTGTATATCACTAGGCTTCGTTGAAATCAATAGACATGGTAATTATACCCCACAGTAGTAAAACCCCAGTACTTACAGAATTTGTGTAACCCCCCCCCCTCCCCCCTTCCATCTTCTCTAGACTGAAATATGACGCATTGTCGTGTGTTTAGTTTACTTATCTATCTTTTATAAACACATATTGGATCAAATTAGAATTTAATCACAAAATAAATTCACATTTTACTGCAGTTGTTTTCATTTCATTGGTTTGAATATGTTTGCATAGGAGATTTGCTTGAAGCTGAGGTGTCCGTACAACAGCGGAATTCAGCTTCTCTGCTCCGTTAGCAGTGTGTTAAACCGAAAGTCTCGAGAGTGATTTTGATTTTTTTCTTAATCATGTCGAAGTTAAATATTTCACGGTTAATGCTCATATAATAAATAGATAGTCGACATAAGATAATACTATGTGCAATAGACAAAAAACTTCAAAGAAACGCAAATATTTTTTTTAGCCGTAATTGAAGTTATTTGACACTATTCATCATGCAATAAATATTATCAGGGTTTCTTTCTCAGTGGTTACATCTAGCTTTCCCTACTGACACTCATTTCGTTGGGATTTTGTACATTTACCATGAAAAATATGCTTGTTTTCATATTTTTGTATTGTGGTTCTAAAACAAAAGTTACATTCAATGTTTTCAAATTTTATTTTTGTACTTTCTTTAAAGAAAACAAAATCCAAAATACAGTGCATTAAATTATATTATGATTATAAGCTTTTTACATTTATAAAAAAAGGCCACACAAAATTAAAGTTGAAATAAAATTGTACTCAGGAAAATTCAGTTTAAATGTATATTGTACATGCAGAGGCGGGTGTTTGGCGGGGGGGTGGGGTGGGTGTCCAATCGTTGAAAATCAATACGTGAAAAAATCAATGTTACTAAACCTTTAATTGAAAACAAAGACTAATTGATTATTTTTCGTGAGTAAAATTCAACAAAAATGTATCAAGTCAATATTTATTTCGAAAACAAAGTGCACATGCATTATGGCAAGTCTTACCAATGTTTATTAACCCATTGCTGAGCGTTAAAATTTGGTTTTGCATGCATGGTTAAGATATTTTGCATAATTTCTAGCTTGTATAAAACAATTTTCTAGCAATGAAAAACATGCGTCTTTGCTTAATAGAAAAGGTCACTATTCTGTCTAACCGTGAAATAGTTTCCGTGCTATCTGCCTATGGTGAATAGTCATCACAACTATTCACCGCAATCGCAACTTCTCGGGCCTTTCCGGCAGAGCTTGGAAAAATCTTTTTTCCGAGCTGTGCCGGAAAATGCATGTCTGCCGGCAGAGCTCGGAAAAAAGATTTTTCCGAGCTCTGCCGGACAGGCCCGAGAAGTTGCGATTGCTATTCACCGGTGGCATTCGATTTCCCTTGATCTTTTTTAAACTCGGAACACATTTGATGTAATTGCTAGCGCTCTCGAGCGCTAGCAACGTTAGTCCTTTTCACTGGAATACGCATGCTCGACTCCATAGTAGGGGATTCTGGGAATACTGTACTACTGTAGATAAACTGTACCATTTTAATTTCATGTTATCATCTTCACGTGAAGTTTTGTGTTTTATCGTTAATGTCAAAAAGTAACAGTAGCTTCGGTCTTATAATGCAAAGTTATTTTTAATATTAAAATAAATAACATGTAGATAGCTTTATCTTAAATTCCTTCAAGTTCGGAAGACAACTTGTCTTCGGATATGTTTTTCGAGCTTGCCAGAAAGGCCCGAGAAGATACGATTGCTACAAAACAGTACCAATGGTTCCTAAAAAAAATTCAACTCGAAATTGAAATTACAGGAGATACATTATGATTAAGGCACAGCTAATGAGCTATGTCATTGCCGATGTGTAGCCCACTCTAGATTCACAATTTCAAATTGAGACCCCACTCCAGCACGATTCAAGTACACCACTGTGCCTTTCTATTGTTAAAATTTAAACCAATGTTCCAGAAATCTGCTTCTGTGTTTTATGATGGCTACAGCGCTAGCTCACCAATCTTTTTTAAAAGATAAGCTTGTCTGATCGCTACATTAATAAAATTCAAAGTTCGATAACTGAAACCCTTTTTACGGTATCCACATAATTTCCGATTCTTGGAAACATTTGAACAACTTTTGTGTTTCATGCGAGTATGAAGTTGATTAGCATTGAAGAAAAATAGAAAACTTGCGTATGCGAGTAAAGTATTTTTCTTTCTGCAATGCTGTCAACAAAAGCAAATATTACGATATTAATATATAGACGTACTAGTATTATTTTACATCCGCCTCAATCAAAAAATTAATTATCCATAAAGATTAATATATCTATCAAAAATTCGAAGGGCTATATGATATATTTGAACATGCTCCGATGAAAATTTTCACGATGACCTCATAATTTTCAAAGAATTATATTACTTATATTTATATCATTTCCAAGAAGATGGGCGAATAACTTAAGGCGTTTAAAATGCCCATAAGAGGAATGATTACAGATTGCAAAATTGAAATATCATTAAATCTCATGCAGCGCAGCCTGCGCATACATGCCTCATTTTTCGGTTATGTTATAAGACACGCCGATTTTGTGTCACTCATCTTTTTGGAAGTTATTGGGCTATAGGCTTATTCAAAATTAATTCGTTATGTTAACGCAGAAAATGTAAATATATAAGCGTAATAAGTTTAAATATACCATATGTCCTAAAGAAAGAGGGGGTTGGGTCAACCTCCGGACCCCCCCCCCCCCAAAGCGCCCCCTCCATCTTTTTTGATCAGCCAAAATTTTGTCGATGTATTTCACTTGTTTGTGAGTAGTGGCTTCAGATGTAGACCTACTCTTTGTACAACAGCCAGGTGTTATTGAGACCTTGGCGTGATGCTATGCAATTGTCACTGATTGACAGTTGGACAGTAGACGGTTGACAAAGAGTCCGCTGACTGCTCTACTGAGAAGGCTCACCAATGAGGAGCTTCCCTCAGAAGAAACGTTTCGCTTTGCTTCACAGACACCGGTGCTTTTAAAACATTTTCATAACTAAAATCAGTACTTTAACCTTAGACTACAATCTTAAATTAGGATATTTTCAACATGCAAGATTCATATTTATGAAATTGTCACGGGATGGGGAACATAATGACGAACCAGACAGGGATCCAAACCCGGGCCCCCTTGATTTTCTATAGTCATGTGCTCTAACCAACTGAGCTATCTGGCGCCCTCATTCGAACCGATCTGACCGTTACATTCCTCCACTTTATTGACCTTCGCCCAAAAAAATCACCCCAGGCGCTTTCCCCTGGCAGGAGTTCACCTATAATTATATTAGTTCCAGTGGTTGGTCTCGGCAACAATTATCAAAGGAGAGAAGAAATAATGACGGACTACAGCGGGATTCAAACCGGGGACTCTTGAATCTCTAGTCAAGTGCTCTATATTGTACCAACTGAACTATATGGTGCCCGGTATTCGAACCTGTCTGACCGTCCCAAAATGAGTGTTTATTTGTGTTAAATTATAAATTTGTGGATTATATTGAAAACAATTTACGATGGTAATTTATGTAATGTTTAACTCAGATGATACATAGTTGTTAATTTCAGGTATTACTTATAGCATGTCTGTTACGTGATCGCAACTACGAAAATATTTTCTAGTTGTATCTGTAAATCATATAATTTATCCATATGACGTTACTGCACGTGATGAACATGCACATTTTAAAACTTGTTAAAACCATTGAGAATACTTTTATATTGCATAAATCATAAACAATAAATAAGATTATTGGATGTAATTTTTGTCAAATTTAATACAATGCTAGTAATATTGATCTAAAAAGAATATCATACTATATTATACATATTTTACCAACTATTAAGTTCAATCAAAGTCAGTCATTTAAAAAAATATATACACTGTTCACTTTAAATACTTATACACTTTCACTATGTTGTCAAGTTCTCTAACCCACATATATTGTTCATCATCCATACACACACTACGGGGATATATGTTTACCACTCCTTGTTGTGGTGTGAGTAGTAATTATAATCATTTCGATCATTATTATTAATTCATTAATCAAAATTATAAACATGCCAGGCTACATGAATGTTTACATGTATTTCTATGTACACTGTATATACCAGTAATAGTACACTATAACAGTGTTGTTACATTGTCTCACAACACACACACAGTACCTAATTATTGTATGGATATATAATGTTCACTGTAGATACTTATACACTGTCACCGTGTTGGTGTCCCATTCTCCCACCCAGAGATTGTTCTCATCATCCACACACATACTAAGGGGATACTTTACCCCTTGTTGTTCTGTGAGTAGTAGAGACAAGAACTGACCGTCCTGATCCAGAAGATGAACTGTTTTACTGCTACCATCACACACCAGGATGTGACCGAGTACATCAGTACATATACCATAGGGATCAAACCTTGACCTCTGACCTGTGTAGGAGAACCTGTGTTGTCCTGATTTATCCACCACCACTACAGCATGTTTGTGATAGTCTGATACACAGACATCACCATTGATGTTTTCTGTGATGTATTGTGGTTCACTATACAGTGTCTGTCCTTTGTTGTTTCTCTGTATGTTCTGTATTTCTGTCCCTGTCTTGTTGTACCTGGTGACTTTACCCTCTCCATCCTTCCACATCCCCACCAGTATGTCCCCGTTGATATGGGAGGAGTGTATACTGAGTGGTATCCAGCCTCCTGTTTTAATGAATTCAGTGATTGTATTATCCGGTGTTATCCTATTGATGACTTTGTTGTCTCTGTCTGTATAGATCAGATCCCCGTCCTGTGTGACTGTGTGGTAGCCAAATCCAGCACTGGTTTGTATCTTCTGTAGCTGATTCCCCTGTAGATCTGTTTGGACAAGGTTACCATCACCATCACTGACCCAGAGTCTGCCTGATTTACCCAGTGATATATGAAATACATATTCAACACCTGGTACTGTGTACTCCCTGACCTTGGTGACAGAGGAAGACAGACACAGTGTTTGTTTCACGTCAGATTTCTCTCTGTCTTGTTTCCTCTGTTTCCCTGTAGGTTTCATCTGTGTTAACACAGTCTTCATGGGCTTTATTTTTCTGTTCCCTGGTTTAGTGTTAGGAACAGTTATTCTACCCAGTAGTTTGGCAACATCTTCCTTGTTGTATTGACCAACAGTAAATACAGGTTGGACTGGTTTGGATGTCTCTGGTATTGGTTTTATCAGTATTTTTTCAGATTTAAGAGCAAATGTTAAATTTTCAATGTCCGAGGGAGATAGGTAGCTATAAAATGTTTTGATTAAATCACTGAGATAGTTGATGTAGTCATCTATTTTTCGGTTTTGGCCGTTTAATGTTTGTAATAATAACTGTTCTGTTTTGTCGACTTGTTCTATTTTATCTGATGTTAGTGTGTCCACCAGCTTTTTCACAGACTCGGCTTCAGTCTTCATGGATGTTCTTATAGCATCCATGATCTTCTTTATTTCTGTGACATCTTCAGCAATTTCTTTTTTTAAATCTTGAGAAGTAGGCTCAAAATAATTTCGAATTTTAGCTATTTCTTCTTGACAAAAGGAACATTTTTCAGCAAAGACAATTTCTAGGTCAGTAAATATATGGCTGCGATGTTCTTTTGTGGCTGTGCATTTAGAACAAATGGGAATCTGGCATTCTTCACAGAGAAACTCTATTTGTCTTGTGGGGTGGATCTTGCATTTCTCCAAGGGAAGTTGACGTTTGCGTTGTTTATAAGGAACCACGTCATGGTTCTTGGTTATCCTATTTTTCTGATGTTCCTCTCTGCATTGTTCACACATTTGTTGGTTGCAGTTATTGCAGTAAAACTGGCAGTTCTTCTTACAGTCTTCAGTACCACACACTAAATAATGCTGGGCGTCAGGTGGTATTTGGGATTCAGATAATGCCATCTTCAATGAGACAAGTACATGTACATGTACGTGTAGGAAATAGTATTGTCCGGTTTTCGACTTATCAGTATATCAATACTATATTCGACAAAATGTCCACAAAAATGGATGAAAAAAAAATTTAAAGATCGTATTTATCAATTATGTCTTATGATAATAGAATTTGACATAGAAATACGTAGTATTCAAAGTTAACAATCTAAACTTTTCATGTTTCAATACACGATTGAAAAATGTAGGGCGAGTTTGATTGAACGACACGCGCATTGATGAAGTTTTCCGGTCAATTTTTTCTTTGATACGCCGATCAATAGAAAAATTATTATCTTCATTTCTTAAAAATATACAATTACGAGGGTTGTCCCAAAATAGCGTATACAAGTAGCGTTATTCAGTTAATCGAAGACAAAGGAAAATGAAATTAGTGCCACAAAGGGTTCAAGAAATTTCCATTCAAATAATGTTTTAAAATTGAATATTGTTTGAGATTAAATTAGTGAAATGCAAGCATGTTAGATAAGAAATTCGACATGCGGCGCAATGTCAAAAACAAAAAGTTAAAATCAACATAATGAATTGAAAATTGGGCGGAAAAGTACTTTTCGAATGAAAAAATTCAAATAAACATACACTGATATTTCATTATAATTCTATTATTTACTCAGAATTTTTTTTGGCTATAACAAAACTTTTAAATATTTTATAGCGCGTTTTGTGACAAGTTGAAAAGTTAACTCATCATAAAATGACGTTGTCAACGTTTAAGGCGGCGCAGCAGTAACTGATACAATTTTGTAAAGACAATGAAATAAATCCTAAGCGGCTTTGGAAGTAAATGAAATTAACAAAGTCGATGAGAAATGCGTTTTGTGAATAAGTAGTTAAATATTTGAACAAGTATGATGACAATAAGTGGAAAAAAGAAACCTCGAACGAAATCAATGGACGTCAAAATGTTGAACGAGACATTTCGGTAAGACGGACGTTAGACAACAAGTAAAACAAGGCAAGTTTGGAGCCGACAGATCGTTTGTACGTAGAAAGTATTAAAAAACAAAACAAAACTAGAAATATATATTGAATATGCACGCAGAGTACATGTTCAAAGATAATATTTTTTCTAAGACATTCGGAAATAAAACGTAAATGTTATCGTCATCGATGTGGAGGGTTTAGCAACAACGTAAAACTGGAAATTTTCGACGTCGCACATTGCGCCGCCTGACAAAACTTGTTGTTACTAATTATTCATTTTCTCGAGAAATAAATTAAGTACAAATTTGAACTTTTCAGCATTGTTTACCAAAGGGACATTGAAGAAAACATAGAAGTCTTATGAAATTGCAGTGAACAGATTATAAATTATGTGTCCTGTCTACATTTTTTGGGACAACCCTCGTATTTCAACTTACCGTTTTGTTGTGTATCAATGTCACCTTTAAGTTATTTCAGCTATTATTGTGTGGATGACACCCGCACAGAGATTAGATAAGGTGTATACGAGGCTTTTTTATTTACTTTCTGGTTGTGGCGTAGATTTAAACCTACGCATAAACAAGATTATCAGATCAGAAATACAAATTTGCCTCGCACTGATCCTGAAAGTTTAGCTTTAAAACGTAAAAGTTTTTAAAACCATGTCAATTTTACGTCTGATTTTCAGTCAAAACAATGTGTATTGCCTCATGAAAACGTTTATTTCAAGGAGCTTCTATGCGGCTGTTCCAATGACATCCCAAACTCATTTGCACTGCGTGTTCCTGATGTCATTACATCAGGCATATCGAAGCCCAGATTTTTTCTTTTAATAAAATGGTATCAGAATTGATGGATCTTAGTGTATCATAATGCATGTTTAATGTGTCAACATTAGCCCCCCCCCCCCAGTTTTTGCAAAGTTATACCTAACCAAACATAGCATGATAGAGGGTTCAGCCCCCCCCCCCCCCAAAAAAAAAACTTTTTCTCGCAGGAAAGATTATTGTTCCTAAATTTACCTTGAAAGGTTGAGAAGTTGGATTCAGAAGCATACTAGCCCCCCCTCCCCCCCCCTACACTTTTTCTCGCAGGAAAGATTATTCTTCCTAAATTTACCTTAAAAGATTGAGGAGTTGGATTCAGAAGCATACTAGAACACCCCCCCCCCCCCCCCACGGATTAGGAATTTCATGATTTCGGAAAAAAAAGATTGGGTAAGTAAGGTTTTTTTTCTTTCGGAAGTATAGGTATACTCCCCCCCCCCTCCCACCCCCCCCCCCTCCCCACGGATTAGGATTTCCATGATTTTGGGAATTACTTTTTTCTTAATATTTCTGAGGATTAATCTAGTCCCCCCCCCCTTTCAATTTGCTTCCGACGACAGTGGTAATCATGATTTTGAAATAGAAATAGGCAGGTCTGACTGGTGGAAAGTAGGGAGGGGATGAGGAAAAGGTGGTGCAACAAGTTGTAACATTTTGTCTACTTTGGTAGGACGAGATTAACATGATTATCATTATCAAAAAATATCATCAGTTTTGGCCGGGATTAAAGTAAAGGTACTGCATGGACTATTTACTTAAGGACCTGGCGGAACTAAACTAATCTCAGCGAGATAAGTCGAGATTGAAAAATTTGTTGACTGACGTCTATTCCGAATCTCAGAGGAACCATACATGTACTAAAACACGCCTGCCGGGGAAAACATGCCTGTCGAGAATATCTAGATCTAGACGCCTGTCGTTTATCTGATGGATAATTTTATATTTTCTTTGATATTTTATTTTACTTTAACAAATTAATGATCACAGATTTTTTTTTATTTTGTATTAAAAACTTAGCAAAAATTAGCAAAAATGTTCAATGTTGGTAAAGATAGATAACTCTTACGTAGAATTTATACTCCTGCCGAGGTCACCCCTTTAAAGCTTGCCCGAGTTTTGTTATTTATTAACAAAACATAATATTTTGATTATTATGCCTGTCACCGAAGCATCTATGATAAAATATAATACAGGGACGGATTCATGAACAAGTCTATAATATAAGCTACAGGAATATACACGTTTACGCTTTTACGCTTGTCGAATACCCATATTAATTAATGCATGATATAGTTTTTCAATATATTTTTTTTCAATCAACAGTATACATGATCAGAGAATTAGAATTCAATAAAAACTATTGTGTGTTTCAAAGAGCAATGCAACTAATTATCATCATAACTATTTCGGTTGACGCAAAAATGGGTGATCTTGTTTATTTCATATAATTCAATAACTTAACCAAGTAAACGAATTGAGACATAACAATAATGTTTTTACAATCATATTAAAACGCAATTAGAATCATGTGTGCATCCAGAATTTTTTTTCAAAGGGGGGGGGGGTATTCTGTTGTTCGTTTGTTCGTTAGTGTTTTTTTTTGGGGGGGGGGGGTGGTGGGGGTCGAGGCATATTCGTATTTTTTTTCGGGGGGGGGGGGGGGGGTCAACTGTTCTGGTACATGTATTTTTCAATAGAGATATATGTAGAGAAAAATATCAAGTAAAAAGGATTTAATGTGTAGGAAAATAAATGATATAACATGTATTAATAACACGTCTTTGCCAATAAATCATTCAATTGCAAACAGATAGACAGATTTTGTTATTTTTGTGGCGAGACGGTTAGTGGTGACTACAACATTCATGCTCATTTTTGATGTTCGACATCTTAACGTGGTTGGTTTTTTTTTTTGGTTTTAATTGATTTCATATTTAAGTCCAAATTTTCCGAGTCATAAAGAACACAATAATCCATGTAGATCGGTTGTCTTTGAACATGTTGATTGTCATTCCGACATTGTAAGCAGTCATCATTACAAATTATGTAGAAATTACAAAATAACTTGCTCATTATTTTCTTTAATATATGCTATTTAGGACAAGTGGGGACTGGGGCTGCGTCTCCTAAATTAACTAGTGATCATTGCTCTACAGATACCCGTGCATACACGTGTTAATTTCTTGTATGTTAGGTGTGAATTGAATGTTTTTTTGTCGCTAAAGAAGTTTTTGTTGTTCTATAATAATCTAAATGTATGCCAAAACGTTTCTGATGCTATAATGTAGATCTTCTGTCTAATGTCAGAAGGTCAGTAGGCAACTGCGTACTCTTAGGTAAGTTGTGCGTAGCCTTTTTCGACAATTGCCAACAATAAAGCACTAAATATCTGCAAAATCTTCATCACAGAGTAGTGCTAAGGAAATAATATAGGAGATTATTTATATAGAATAATATGGAATATAACTTGGAGAAACCCTTTATACATTAATATGAAAGGCACAATTTCTGATGGATCAGCACATGTTTGATGTGCTCGGGTGCTTGTGAATCTAAATCATTTACAGAACAGGATTCAAGTAACTTTAGATAAAAAAAAAAATTAATAAAATTTAAATGTTTTAAAAAATGGCGAAAATTCGAAATTCGGAACCGTTATTGGGCATGTGTTTTGCTTCCGGATTGAATGATAACGGTTATACCCGATGTAGATCGAGAAGCAGCTACATTTCATCAAAAGACAAAGACACGAAGAAAAAGGAACACACGGGCAGCGGTGGACAAAAACGAATCAATGGCAGACACTCGAAGAAAGACGAGAAGGCAAACAGTTGTATCAAAGGAAACCCAACTGAAAAGAGAGGGGTGCTTATTAAAGAAACTCCAGACGTTGCTACAGAATCGGAAAAATCGCCACCGCCATCGAACCCACAGCTGACTCAGAGGTTTGTGTTACCTGAAAAATGCTCAAAACCGCCGTGCGGTAATTTGTTACGTGACCTCAGAAGGGGGTCTGATAGTCATTTCACTATCCCACACGAGTATATAATGAATGATTATTTTCTCGCATTATATTACCTTAAAAAAATGATGTTTGACAACTTTCTGTTATGACGTTCAAAAGATTACTTTCAGTTTATTCCTCCGCGTGCTTTAAATAGTGCAAGTCAAAATGAGAGCATATGACAGTTTTTTAATTAAAAATATGATAAATTGTAATTAATTAAGCAACACAATTACTTAATGGATAATCTCAATGCACCATTTTGCATTTCCCTACAGCAGACAACGTTTGTTTATGTTTTAAAACGGCGTAGTAATACACAGTGTAACAGAAAAAATCTCACACTGCTGTCTCACACCGGACAAACCGATCTCACACCGGTGATAATGCGAGAAAATACTATGTGCAATAGACAAAAAAACTTCAAAGAAACGCAAATATTTTTTAGCCGTAATTGAAGTTATTTGACACTATTCATCATGCAATAAATATTATCAGGTTTCTATCTCAGTGGTTACATCTAGCTTTCCCTACTGACACTCATTTCGTTGGGATTTTGTAAAATTTACCATGAAAAATATGCTTGTTTTCATATTTTTGTATTGTGGTTCTAAAACAAAAGTTACATTCAATGTTTTCAAATTTTATTTTTGTACTTTCTTTAAAGATAACAAAATCCAAAATACAGTGCATTAAATTACATTATGATTATAAGCTTTAATCGAAAACAAAGACTTATTGATTTTGATTATAAATTTTTTGTTGAGTAAAATTCAACAAAAATGTATCTAGTCAATGTTTATTTCGAAAACAAAGTGCACATGCATTATGGCAAGTCTTACCAATCTTTATTAACCCATTGCTGAGCGTTAAAATCTACTACTGTAGATAAGCTGTACCATTTTAATTTCGTTTTATCATCTTCACGTGAAGTTTTGTGTTTTATCGTTAATGTCAAAAAGTAACAGTAGCTTTGGTCTTATAATGCGAAGTTATTTTCAATATTATAATATATAACATGTAGCTAGCTTTATCTTAAATTCCTTCAAGTTCGGAAAACAACTTCGGATTGTTTTTCGAGCTTGCCGGAAAGGTCCGAGAATTAAGATACGATTGCTACAAAACAGTACCAATGGTTCCTAAAAAAATTCAACTCGAAATTGAAATTACAGGGGATACATTATGATTAAGGCACAGCTAATGAGCTATGTCATTGCCGATGTGTAGCCCACTCTAGATTCACAATTTCGAATTGAGACCCCACTCCAGCACGATTCCAGTACACCACTGTGCCATTCTATTGTTAATAAATCGATTCAGAAATTTAAATCAATGTTCTAGAGATTTGCTTCTGTGTTTTATGATGGCTACAGCGCTAGCTCACCAATCTTTTTAAAAAGATATGCTTGTCTGATCGCTACATTAATAAAATTCAAAGTCCGATAACTGAAACCCTTTAAAAATTACGGTATCCACATAATTTCCGATTCTTGGAAACATTTGAACAATTTTTGTGTTTCATGCGAGTATGAAGATGATTAGCATTGCAGAAAAATAGAAAACTTGCGTATGCGAGTAAAGTATTTTTCTTTCTGCAATGCTGTCAACAAAAGCAAATATAACGATATTAGTATATACGTGTATTAGTATTATTTTACATCCGCCTCAATCAAAAAATTAATTATCCATAAAGATTAATATATCTATTAAAAATTCGAAGGGCTATATGATATATTGAACACGCTCCGATGAAAATTATCACGGTGACCTCATAATATTCAAAGAATATAAGTAATATTTATATCATTTCCAAGAAGATGGGCGAATAACTTAAGGCGTGTAAAATGCCCATAAGAGGAATGATTAGAGATTGCAAAATTGAAATATCATTAAATCTCATGCAGCGCAGTCAGCGCATACCGTTTTCCGGTTATGCTATAAGACACGCCAATTTTGTGTCACTCATCTTTTGGGAAGTTATTGGGCTATAGGCTTACTCAAAATTAATTCGTTATGTTAACGCAGAAAATGTAAATATATAAGCGTAATAAGTTTAAATATATCATGTGTCCCAAAGAAAGAGGGGGTTGGGTCAACCTTTGGACCCCCCCCCCCAATCCTTTTGATCAGCCAATATTATATCGATGTATTTCACTTGTTTGTGAGTAGTGGCTTCAGATGTAGACCTATACTCTGTGTACAACAGCCAGGTGTTTTTAACACCTTGTCGTGATACCAATACACTATCACTGATAGACAGTTGGAGACTAGACGGTTGACAAAGAGTCCGCTGACTGCCCTGCTGAAAAAGCTCTCCAATGAGGAGCTTCCTCCAGAATAATCGTTTCGCTTTGTTTCACAGACACTGGGGCTTTTAAAACATTTTCATAACTTAAGTCAGTACTTTAATTAACCTTAGACTTCAATCTTAAATCAGGATATTTTCAACTTGCAAGACTTATATATACGAAATTGTCACGGGATGCGAAAAATAATAAAAAATAATGACGAAGCAGACTGGGATTCAAACCCGGGCCCCCTTGATTTTCTAGTCATGTGCTCTAACCAACTGAGCTATCTGGCGCCCTCATTCGAACCCATCTGACCGTTACATTCCTCCACTTCATTGACCTTCGCCCAAAAAGATCACCCCAGGCTCTTTTCCCCTGGTAGGAGTTCACCTATTAGTTCCAGTCGTTTATATCGGCAACAAATATTAAAGGATGGGAGAAATAATGACGGACTACAGCGGGGTTCAAACCAGGGCCTCTTGATTCTCTAGTCAAGTGCTCTACATTGTACCAACTGAACTATAATATGGTGCCCGGTATTCGAACCTGTCCGACCGTCACAAAATGATTGTTTATTTGTGTTAGATTATACATCTGTGGATTGTATTGAAATATAATTTACAATGGTAAGTTATGTAATTTTTAACTCACTAATACCTAGTCGTTTATTTCAGGCATTAGTACTTAAAGCATTTCTGTTACGTGACCATAACTACGATAATATATTTTAGTTGTACCTGTAAATCATACATCCATAACATTACTGCATGTGATGAGCATGCACATTTAAACTTATTAAAACCATAGAGAAAACTTTCTTACTGCATAAACTAAAAATTAAATCATAAAGATAGTTGCAAATGGATGTACTTTCTGTCAAATTAAATATAATGTTAGTAATATTGATACTATAAAATATCCTACTATATTCTAAATAGTTTACCAACTATTAAATTCATATATACACTGTTCACTTTAGATACTTATACACTTTCACCATGTTGTCAAATTGTCCAACCCACATATATTGTTCATCATCCACACACACACTAGGGGGATATATGTTTTCCATTCCTTCTTGTGGTGTGCGTATAAGAGACAAGAACTGACCGTCCTGATCCAGGAGATGAACTGTGTTACTGATACTTTCACACACCAGGATGTGACCGAGTACATCAGTACATATTCCAAAGGGATAAATCCTTGACTCCTGACCTGTGTAGGAGAATCTGTGTTGTCCTGATTTATCAACCACTACTACAGCATCTTTGTGATAGTCTGATACACAGACATCACCATTGATATTTTCTGTGATGTAGAGTGGTAGATCATACAGTTCCTGTCCTTTGTTGTCTCTCTGTATGTTCTGTATTTCTGTCCCTGTCTTGTTGTACCTCGTGACTTTAGCCTCTCCAGCCTTCGTCATCCCCACCAGTAGGTCCCCGTTGATGTGGGAAGAGTGTATACTGAGTGGTACCCATTCTCCTGTTTTAATGAATTCAGTGATTGTATTTCCCGGTGTTATTCTATTGATGACTTTGTTTACTCTGTCTGTATAGATCAGATTCCCGTCCTGTGTGACTGTGTGGTAGCCTTCCCATTCACCACTGGTTTGTATCTTCTGTAGCTGACCCCCCTGTAGATCTGTTTGGACAAGGTTACCTTCACTATCACTGACCCAGAGTCTGCCTGATTTACCCAGTGACATATGATATACACGATAAACACCTGGTACTGTGTACTCCCTGACCTTGGTGACAGAAGAAGACAGAGACAGTTTTTGTTTCACGTCAGATTTCTCTCTGTCTTGTTTCCTCTGTTTCCCTGTAGGTTTCAACTGTGTAGAGGGAGTCTCCATGGGCTTTATTTTTCTGTTCTCTGGTTTAGTGTTAGGAACACTTATTCTACCCAGTAGTTTTGCGATATCTTCCTTGCTGTATTGACCAGCAGTATATACGGGTGGGACTGGTTTGGATGTCTCTGGTATTGGTTTTATCAGTATTTTTTCAGATTTAAGAGCAAATGTTAAATTTTTAATGTCCGAGGGAGATAGGTAACCATAAAATGTTTTGACTAAATCATTGAGATAGTTGATGTAGTCATCTATTTCTTGGTTTTGGCAGTTTAATGTTTCTAATAATGACTGTTCTATTTTGTCGACTTGTTCCATTTTATCTGATGTGACTGTGTCTACCAGCTTTTTCACAGACTCAGCTTCAGCCTTCATTGCTGTTCTTATACCTTCCATGATTTTCTTTATTTCTGTGACATCTTCAGCAATTTCGTTTTTTAAATCTTGAGAAGTAGGCTCAAAATAGTTTCGAATTTTAGCTAATTCTTTTTGACAAGATGAACATTTTTCAGCAAAGACAATTTCTAGGTCGGTAAACAGATGGCCGCGATGTTCTTTTGTGGTTGCACATTTGGGACATATGGGAATCTGGCATTCTTCACAGAGAAACTCTATTTGTCTTGTGGGGTGGATATTGCATTTCTCCACAGGAAGTTGACGTTTGCGTAGCTTATAAGGGACCACTTCATGGTTCTTGGTTTTCTTATTCTTCTGATGTTCATCTCTGCATTGTTCACACATTGGTAGGTGACAGTCATTGCAGTAAAACTGGCAGTTCTTCTCACAGTCTTCAGTGCCACACACCAAATAATGCTGGGCGTCGGGTGGTATTTGGGATTCAGATAATGCCATCTGAAATGAGACAAGTACATGTACATATAAGTACAGAAAGCATATAAAAAGTTTATACGACTAAATGTCTATAAAAAATAGATGAAAGAAAATTAAAAGATCATATTTATCAATTCCGTCTGATAATAATTGAACCTGACATAGAAATACATAGTACTCAAAGTTAACAATCTTAGCTGTTAAATTTATTCCACTCTGTTCCAAGATATCCTCGATTCACATATTGCCTAATTAATTAATATTTGTAAATACCTCAGGGTTCAAACGATGTTCATTCAAAAGTATGAATATTTTCAAAGAAATCTTGTTTACCCCCCCCCCCCCCCCTTTATAGCTTATCATGTTTCAATACGCGATTGAAAAATGAATGTCCACGAGGATTTTGTACGCAACAGACCCAGACGATAACTATAAAATATAGCGCGAGATGCCCCGAGGTCTTCCGAATGGAAAAAAAAGACTTCAACATTTCCCGTTATAAATCTCCGTATGAACTCAAGAAATCAGTTTTTGTTCCAATAAGTGAATGAAATTTACTTGCATAATTTCCTTTTCATCTAATTCAATTGTTCTTCTTTCACAGGTATTTATATTTTCATTAAAAATCGTCTAAATGTGCTGCTTCAATATCTTGAGGCAGAGTACAACTGTCCAAATGCTATTTTGAAAGAACATTGAAGATAATAATTTCTTCTTAGCAATGGATATTTCACATTTAGCAAGAAAAAATAGCTTCCCTTATTTTACATAAATTATGAACAGATGATCGAACACATGATATACAAACAAGAGGCCCATGGGGCCACATCGCTCACCTGAGCAACAATGACTTTAAATGATATTCAAAAGAAATTGTGCCATATGGCCCCTCGCAAGAATAACAAAAAAAGAATATTGTAAAGTATTCGAATTTTACACTTTTTTATTTACATACACGTAATCTTTGACGTTGTACCTTTATAGAATACTATTTTTACCGAGAATACGTAAATCCTACACTAGATATAAAATTCAACATTCGGTAGGTGGAACACTGTTATCTTCTAATTCCCTATATTTTCGTTCTGCCCCCCCCTTTCTCTCCCACTTTATAAAGCGATCAAAATATATGAGAGCATACAGGTACATATTCTTCCTCAACCACTTACTAGTCATTGTATTTTTTAAAAATATATTATAATAGTTATTGTATTTTATCAAAAAAACATTCCTAAAGACGAGAAGTAGAAAACTGTACATTAATGCACTCAATTCCTCAAATTAAAAAAAAAAACACACATTCAAAAATTTAATTTGTCTTCCCCATTATAATTAAACGACTGTTGTGTAAACTCGTGCGACTTTTATAACCTTACTCACACTTGATTGATGATTACACTGAAATGAAAAATGTTGTCACGTGACATGTTAAAGAGCCATCAAAATCACTGTATTGACAGGCATATCACTATTTTACTTGGGTCCACCCATTATTTTTATCTTTATTCAAAAATAACAAATGGATACAAACCAGGATAATTTTCCGCTGTAATATGTTCTTTGGAATAGCGATAATGCCTATATCCCCGTAATAGAAATGTGTCAGAACTATGGAAACTGTTTTAACGGTGTCGTTTTTATTTACACGTGCCTAAAATTAAACTATCAAAATTGATGTAGATTTCATAGTATTCATCGTAAAAAGAGAGGCCCAGAGGGTAGTTACAGCATATCTTCCTTTATTTTTTTTTTGTACAAGTATTTAACGTTTAGATAGACATTTCTAGTGATCAACCAAAATTTCAGCATCAATCGTAGAATTATAAGCAAGATACAGAGCTCACAATTATGCTAGGTTTGAGTATTTTGTTCTCATTAATTTATTACATTAATAAAGCGTAAGATTTTTAACTTGGCATTTCATATTCAGCATTTAAAATGGAAACAAAAAATGGCCTCAGATCTGTGTGCAAAGATAGAATTGTGAACAAAGCTCTGAATATTGCTTATAATTCGAAGCTTAACCCTCAAATATGGTTAGTATAAACTTAAAAAATAGAAATTGTAAACAATTCAACATAAGAAACATGCACTATAACAAATAAAGAGCACAATTTATCTTTCAAAATGAATAACATATTCACATGTATATACTTACATTTTTCCGTCAGTGATATTAAACTCTATTTAAACTGAATAAACTCAGGACAATGCTGAGCATCTCAACAAAACATATTGCATTAATCTACCATTACGCAAAAGATCATACCGAATTACCGATAGAATAAATTGTATTTTTAATTAGTACTTTGTTAATACATCAGATTGTGTTTACTTTGCGCAGGTAAACAGTCAACTCTCTGATTTACCAAAGTCTCTGTTTGATTCGATACGTAAAAATTACAAAATACAGGCGATAGTTCTTAGTTTACATATGAAAGCATAAATAATAAAAACGAACCGAAAATCAAAACAAGCTAACACCACCGTCATATGTGAAAACTGTCAACGCATTGAAATATTTAACCTCAATTTACTTCCCAAAATCGGCACCAATGTATTTTGCATGTTTCAAAGATTCCCTTCGCACGTGAACTGTTGCACAATAAACAAATTCATCTGTGTCAGATCGACACATGATTTATCATACGTCATGGCAGCTTTAAACAAAGGACCTCGTTTTTAAAGTATGGAATTAAAAATGAATTATTAAGCTTCTTCTAAAGTAAGTCCACAAACCCGTAAAATGCCGACCCGGGTTTGCCTACCCATTTAACCAACTTGGAAATCAACAATCGTCAATAAATTTAAAAATACGCATTGTTGTCTATCAATATTTACAGCAAGTACAAATATACCGGCCTGTAACATATCGTGAAAATTTCAACAGCATTGGTTAATTATTATCGACGTAAATTGAAAAATCTCGATCTGCCCCGGCTTTTATTTTGTCCCGGCTGGGGTTTGCCTACCCATTTTACCAAGATTTGTTTTGAATACCGGACCCGAAGCTACATGTATAAATTGACTGAAACTCGCCTTTTCTTTATTATCATTTTCGTAATAAATCAAATTTGAAACAGAAATAGCACATAATTTTTGCAATTTATATTTTTCTTTCCATAAGGACTATTTATGCTAAATTACGTTGAATTTGACACAGTAGTTCTCGAGAAGAAGATTTTTGAAAATGCACCTCCCCCTTTTTTTTTCTTTAACTAGTTTCTAGGTTTTCTTCACTTTGAATAAAGATCGGTTTTATATTTCTGCAATTTATATTTGCCTTCCCATAAGAATGCTTTGCGCTAAATTGGTTGAAATTGGACTGGCAGTTTTAGAGAAGTTCAAAATGTAAAAAGTTTTCAGACGGACGGACAGACAGACGACGGACAAAATGTGATCAGAATAGCTCCCTTGAGCTCTCAGCTCAGGTGAACTAACACAGAATCATTTGTTGTTTGTAATTTCGTCTGTGGATAACTAAAAACAAATATTTTGACCTATTATAAGATTGAAATAATTAACTGTTATTTACTGGCATTGTTTTTCAACAATTGAAAGGTGAATGGAAGAATACTAATAGGATAGTTTAACCATGTCCCATTACGATTAAAAATTAAATGGCCACTACATTCGGTTCAGTGAAAAAAAAGAACATGCAAATAAAATCATTCACTTATGACTTGAAGTAAACCCCCTTTTACGCTAGATATTGTGTCAACTTTTTTACTGTCATGAGATATAGATACATGTTAATATACAATTATTTCAACTTACCGCTTTTTGTGTATCAATGTGACCTTGTTCAGCACTTTTTGCGTGGTTGACACCCAGACAGAGATTAGATAAGGCGAGAACGAGGCTTGTTTTATTTACTTCCTAGTTGTAGCTATAGATTTAAACCTACGCATAAACAATATTATCAGATCAGAAATAGACATAAGCCTCACACTTATCTTTAAACTTTAACTTAAGAACGTAACATTTTTGAAATGTCAATTTTACGTCTTATTTTCAGTCAAAACAATTTGTATTGCCTCGTGAAAACGTTTATTTTTAGGAGCTTCTATGCGGCTGTTCCAATGACCTCCAAAACACGTTTGGACTGCATGTTCCTGAGGCGAGTTCAACAGAGCGAGAGCTCGCAATCGCTCACCAAAACTTGTGTTGCGGGTATAGGGAATTTTGGCGAGCGCTCGCTCTGTTGAACCCGCCTCAGATGTCATGACATCAGGCATATCGAAGCCTATATTTTTTCATAAAAAATATGGTATCATAATTTATGGATCTCAGTGGATATATAGCACTAGTTTCATAATGCATGTTTAATGTGCCAACATTGAATTCGTATAGTTATGGGATGTACATGTAATAAGCTATAGTAAGCAATAGAGGTTTACAATGCACATGTGTAATCATGATTTTAAAAAAGAAATAGGCAGGTCTGACCGGTGGAAGGGGGGGGGGGTGAAAACAAGTTGGAACCTTTTGTCTACTTTGGTAGAACGAGATTTACATAATTATCATTATCAAAAAAATCATTAGTTTTTTATTAAAGTTAAGGTACTGCATGAAATATTCACTGAAGGACATAGAGGAACTAAACTAATCTCAGCGAGATAAGTCGAGACTGAAAAATTTGTTGACTGACGTCTATTCCGAATCTATTCCGAATTTATCTAAGTTTTTAAATTATTTGCATAACTTTCTTATCCATCCTAATTCTAATTCTAGATTTAAAACTAATGATTTATATGTATTTCATTACATGTTCTATAACTGTTATCAATGTTAACTGGCATTGTATGGAACTGTAATATATTATGTACAAGGAGAGGACATTCTAAGTTTTTGGAATTTGTGTCAAATCCTTTTGGCATTAGTCAATAAAATATGTTCAACACATTCCGAATCTCAGAGCAGTACCACACAGGGGGTCATACATGTACTTAAACACGCCTGCCGGGGAAAACATATCTAGACGCCTGCCGTTTATCTGAGGGATAATTATATATTTTCTTTGATATTTTATTTTACTTTACTAAATTAATGATCACAGAAAAAAATTTTATTTTGTATTATTAACTTACGCTCCTGCCAAGGTCACCCCTTTTAAGCTTGACCGAGTTTTGTTATTTATTAACAAAACATAGTATTTTGATTATTATGCCTGTCCCCGAAGCATCTATGATAAAATATAATACAGGGAAAGATTTATGAACAAGTCTATAAGATAAGCTACAGGAATATACACGTGTACGCTTTTACGCTTGTCGAATACCCATATTAATTAATGCATTATATAGTTTTTTCAATATATATTTTTTTGCAATCAACAGTATACATGATCAGAGAATTAGAATTCAATAAAAACTATTGTGTGTTTCAAAGAGGAATGCAACTTATTATCATCATAACTATTTCGCCTGACGCAAAAATAGGTGATCTTGTTTATTTCATATATATTAACCAAGTAAACGAATTGAGACATAACAAATAATGTTTTTAATAATATTAAAACGCAATTAGAATCATGTGTGCATCCAGAATATCTTTTTTCAAAGGGTGTGGTGGGGGGGGGGTATTCTGTTGTTTGTTAGTGGGGTTTTTTTTTAGGGGGGGGGGGGGTCGAGGCATATTCGTATTTTTTTTTTTGGGGGGGGGGGCGTTCAACTGTTCTGGTACATGTATTTTTCAATAGAAATATATGTAGAGAAAAATATCAAGCAAAAGGGATTAAATGTGTAGGAAAATAAATGATATAACATGTATAACACATCTGTGCCAATTAATCATTCATTTGCAAACAGATAGACAGATTGTGTTATTTTTGTGGCGAGACGGTTAGTGTTTACTACAACATTCATGCTCATTCTGAATGTTCGACATCCGAACGTGGTGGGTTTTTTTTCGGTTTTAATTGATTTCATATCTAAGTCCAAATTTTCCGAGTCATAAAGAACATAATAACCCATGTAGATCGGTTGTCTTTGAACATGTTGATAGTCATTCCGACATTTGCAATCAGCCATACTGAACATAATTAGTCTTATGTCGAGAAACGTTTTGATTAAAAGGAAAGAATAATGCATGCATCCATTCGCAATTATTGATTCTTCAATATATATGTACTAATATATAACTGAAATATGCTGATATTTTTCATACGTCATTCAATATCATTCACTTTACTATCCCTTACACGGTTACACGCAATGTTTTGTACCATTGTCACAATCTGGTCACGCACATGTGCATTAATGTATTTTTATCTCATTTCATTACAAATTATGTAATAATTACAAAATAACTTTCTCATTATTTTCTTTAATATATAGTACTTATTACGAGTGGGGGCTGGGGCTGTGTCTCCTAAGATAACTAGTGATCATTGCTCTACAGCTACACGTGCATACACGTGTTTATTTCTTGTATGTTATGTGTGAATTGAATGGTTTTTTGTCGCTAAAGAAGTTTTTGTTGTTCTATAATAATCTAAATGTATGCCAAAACGTTTCTGATACTAAAGAAGACCATCTGTCTAATGTCAGAAGGCCAGTAGGCAACTGCGTACTCTTAGGTAAGTTGTGCATAGCCTTTTTCGACAATTGCCAACAATAAATCACTAAATATCTGCAAATTCTTGATCACAGAGTAGTGCTAAAGAAATTATTCTATATATAGAATAATATGGAATATAACTTGGAGAAACACTATATACATTAATATTAAAGGCACAATTTCTGAAGGATCAGCAAATGTCTGATTTGCTCGGGTGCTTGTGAATCTAAATCATTTACAGAACAGGATTCAAGTATCTTTAGATAAAAAAAATATTTAAGAAAATTTAAATGGTTAAAAAAAATGGCGAAAACTCGAAATTCGGAACCGTTATTGGGCATGTGTTTTGCTTCAGGATTAAATGATAATGGTGCTACCCGATGTAGATCGAGAAGCAGCTACATTTCATCAAAAGACAAAGACGCGAAGAAAAAGGAACACACGGGAAGCGGCGGACAAAAATGGATTAATGGCAGACACTCGAAAAAGGACGAGAAGGCAAAAAGCTGTATCAAAGGAAACCCAACTGAAAAGAGAAGGGTGCTTATTAAAGAAACTTCAGACGTTGGTACAGAATCGGAAAAATCGCCACCGCCATCGAACCCACAGCTGACTCAAAGGTTTGTGTTACCTGAAAAATCCTCAAAACTGCCGTGCGGTAATTTGTTACGTGACCTTAGAAGGGGGTCCGATAGCCGGGTGCATACTAACTATCTAGTGGAATACAGGAAACGTCTTCGGCAATTGTCGGTTTAACTCCGGATCCTTAATTGTAGTTTAATTGTCTTGTATGTGAAAAATGTGTGTAATGTATACAGTACTATATGAGATGATAAAAACAAGTTTATTATAACTTGAATTATATAACTTTTACGCTTATATGTTTGCGTCTGGTAGATGTGACAGTGCTTGAACTACTAGTATGTCGGTAATATCAAAGCATGTGCATGTTTCGCGTTACGCGTAAATTACGTTTTTCTTTCCTGTTACGTGAAATTAATTTGAAATATAAAAAAAAATTAAATACTTGATTATTTCGAAATAAATTCTAGTAGCAATATATTTTCATATATTGGTACATGTATATGTAGAAGGACCCTTGAATGTTTAAGTTATTTGGTAGATTTTTATGTTTTTAGAGCCAATTAATCTCGCTTTTAAAAATCAAGCCATCGAAAGGATAAAAACAAGACTTTTGAAAAAAATAAATAAGATTTTGTCGTAAGCAGTTTATTACGAGGGTTGTTCGGAAATTATTGAGACAAATCGATTATTTTCTTTTCTAAGTGACGAATTTTGGTGAAAATTGGCATAGACACTGAAGAAACACCAACAAACAATAAAACAAAGTAATATTAAAAGAATATTTAATATTTTGTTTACGACAGTAGATAAACAAGTCGGTGGTCGGGGTACCCGGCGCAGCCATGAACTCGGAGATTAAACAACTTAAACATATACTTTATAAGTGTCCGTAAAAGTACAGTTAATGATAAAAGAAATCAAATTAAATATGTTCATTTTACTATTCTTTGCGACTAACTGTTGATTAAGTTTCACTGATGTTCGAGTTGAAATACGGATATGGTACACATATATTTACCAAACAATAAAAATCTGACAGCGACTTTTCATTGAATTTTGACGTCAAGGCGGCGCAACGAAAACCATTAAACTGGTGGAAATCTCAGAAGAAGACCTTTTAAAGCCACGCAATTGCGTAAAAAACTATACGATGACAATACAAGGTATAGAACTTCAGTTCATCATATTTTTTTTCACTGATTGTTTAACTAGAATTAGGCCAAATGGATTAATTAACAACTTTTGACACACTAACTGTTGTCAACAGTTCTAGAATATGTAAAAAAAAATGACTGAAGGAGACATTTACAGTAATTAGAGTAGGAATAACTCGATTTTTTCTCCAAAAAAAAAAAACAAGAATGAGAGAAAATGTAAATGATGACATCTTGAAATTAAAACAAAAGATGAGAAATAAAGAATAATTCTTATTTCAGTTCGTTTGTAAGGTGTTTAAAACACGGGAGCAATAAGAAGCGTTAAAATGACGTTGCGAAAAGTTTGCGGTTGCGCCGGGTTACAGGACGAAGGCACGTTGGTCAGCTTACTAGGAATGATCTATTCATGCCATGAACAAGAAACTTTTCACATTGATTAACTCTATCCTGATTTACATTTTGGTAAAATTTCAAGAGTTTATCTTTTTTACTAAAAGAATAAGAGAAAATGTCTCAATAATTTCCGAACAACCCTCGTATTATTATGTTTAACAGATTTTAACAATGCATGGAAATATTATTGTTTTTTTTTAGATAATAAAAACAAAAAAATCATGTTGATAATTGATTATGACCTTTTTGACCAGTTGTTTACTCTTTAATATTTAATTTATCTTTCCATCTCTGTTTTTCTGAATGTTGTCATTCCATTGCAACTTGCAATTGCAACTCGCTGATCTCTTATTAGGTACATGTACATATACATGTAACTGATAGTATGTATACCCTAGTCTAATTAGAATAAGGCTGTAATACGAATTTTCAGAGTGATGAAAATACTTGTTAGTGTTAATTTGGTTTTGGGAAGCAATTGTGTTTTTATTTTTAACAAAAAATGAATACGTCAGAGATATCCAGATTGTGTTATACATTTGTTTTATTTCATAAACAATGATTGTAAAGAAGATGGGGGAATAAGATGGCGCAACTGCCCATTTGGTTTAGTCGTAAAATACAATTTCAAATTTAACATTTTTTTTTTCAATTAAACATATTTTATATGTTGTGATACAAGTTTACAAAAGGGTAATTTCTAACTATATTCAGTTTGAAATATTTCAAAAAAACAATAAAAAAAAATAATAAATCATAAAGTTTTGGTAGTATCGAACCCACAACCTAAAAACCTATATTCTATAAATTTACTTAATGTCTGCTGCTCTAACCACTGGGCCATTTCATTCACAACAAAGTGCGTTGTTTAAATGCTTTTTGAGACGTTGGCCACGAATTTATGGACTTCTAATATTATTCTAAAACGTTCAAAAGTTGGGCAACAAAATGACATTTTTAAAGTAAAGTGGGTCATCCCTCCACATTTTTGTTGATTAAAATCGGTTTAAATTTCATTAAACCCCATTTAGTCTATGACAAAAATATGGAGCTCAGACCCACTCTGTAAAAGAAAACATTGAAGGTATAAAAATGACACTATTTGGAGGTTTTGACACGCATACGCTGTTGAATCAACCTATTTGAAGTATCTAAAATTAAATATTTAAGGGTTACAAACCGATGTAACGTTAAATATACATTGTTTTTAATTATTTTTGTAAAAATATCAGATTAAATGATATTTTAATTTTGCAGTATCTAATTATTCCTCATATGGGCATTTTACACGCCTTATTCACCCATCTTCTTTTTGTTCTGCAAATGATGGATGTCCATCTTGTATATCACTAGGCTTCGTTGAAATCAATAGACATGGTAATTATACCCCACAGTAGTAAAACCCCAGTACTTACAGAATTTGTGTAACCCCCCCCCCTTCCATCTTCTCTAGACTGAAATATGACACATTGTCGTGTGTCTAGTTTACTTATCTACACATGTATCTTTTATAAACACATATTGGATCAAATTAGAATTTAATCACAAAATAAATTCCCATTTTACTGCAGCTGTTTTCATTTCATTGGTTTGAATATGTTTGCATAGGAGATTTGCTTGAAGCTGGGATGTCCGACCAACAGCGGAGTTCAGCTTCTCTGCTCCGTTAGCAGTGTGTGTGAAACCGAAAGTCTCGAGAATGATTTTGTTTTTTTCTAAATAATGTCGAAGTTAAATATTCCCTGGTTATTACCAATTAATTAATGCTCATATATAAATAGATAGTCGACATAAGATAATACTATGTGCAATAGACAAAAAACTTCAAAGAAACGCAAATATTTTTTTTAGCCGTAATTGAAGTTATTTGACACTATTCGTCATGTGATAAATATTATCACGGTTTCTTTCTCCGTGGTTACATTTAGCTTTCCCTACTGACACTCATTTCGTTGGGATTTTGTACATTTACCATGAAAAATATGCTTGTTTTCATATTTTTGTATTGTGGTTCTAAAACAAAAGTTACATTCAATGTTTTCAAATTTTATTTTTGTACTTTCTTTAAAGAAAACAAAATCCAAAATACAGTGCATTAAATTATATTATGATTACATGTATAAGCTTTTTTTCATTTATAAAAATAGGCCACAAAAGTTGAAATAAAATTGTACTCAGGAAAATTCAGTTTAAATGTATATTGTACATGCAGAGGCGGGTGGTTTGGCGGGGGGGGGGGGGGGGGGTGTCCAATCGTTGAAAATCAATACGTGAAAAAATCAATGTTACTAAACCTTTAATTGAAAACAAAAACTAATTGATTATTTTTCGTGAGTAAAATTCAACAAAAATGTATCAAGTCAATATTTATTTCGAAAACAAAGTGCACATTCATTATGGCAAGTCTTAACAATGTTTATTAACCCATTGCTGAGCGTTAAAATTTGGTTTTGCATGCATGGTTAAGATATTTTGCATAATTTCTAGCTTGTATAAAACAATTTTCTAACAATGAAAAACATGCGTCTTTGCTTAATAGAAAAGGTCACTATTCTGTCTAACCGTGAAATAGTTTCCGTGCTATCTGCCCATGGTGAATAGTCATCACAACTATTCACCGCAATCGCAACTTCTCGGGCCTTTCCGGCAGAGCTTGGAAAAATCTTTTTTCCGAGCTGTGCCGGAAAAAGCATGTCTGCCGGCAGAGCTCGGAAAAAAGATTTTTCCGAGCTCTGCCGGACAGGCCCGAGAAGTTGCGATTGCTATTCACCGGTGGCATTCGATTTCCCTTGATCTTTTTTTAAAACTCGGAACACATTTGATGTAATTGCTAGCGCTCTCGAGCGCTAGCAACGTTAGTCCTTTTCACTGGAATACGCATGCTCGACTCCATAGTAGGGGATTCTGGGAATACTGTACTACAGTAGATAAACTGTACCATTTTTATTTCGTTTTATCATCTTCACGTGAAGTTTTGTGTTTTATCGTTAATGTCAAAAAGTAACAGTAGCTTCGGTCTTATAATGCAAAGTTATTTTAAATATTAAAATAAATAACATGTAGATAGCTTTATCTTAAATTCCTTCAAGTTCGGAAGACAACTTCGGATATGTTTTTCGAGCTTGCCAGAAAGGCCCGAGAAGATACGATTGCTACAAAACAGTACCAATTGTTCCTAAAAAAAATTCAACTCTAAATTGAAATTACAGGAGATACATTATGATTAAGGCACAGCTAATGAGCTATGTCATTGCCGATGTGTAGCCCACTCTAGATTCACAATTTCAAATTGAGACCCCACTCCAGCACGATTCAAGTACACCACTGTGCCATTCTATTGTTAATAAATCAATTCAGAAATTTAAACCAATGTTCTAGAGATTTGCTTCTGTGTTTTATGATGGCTACAGCGCTAGCTCACCAATCTTTTTTAAAAGATATGCTTGTCTGATCGCTGCATTAATAAAATTCAAAGTCCGATAACTGAAACCCTTTAAAAATTACGGTATCCACATAATTTCCGATTCTTGGAAACATTTGAACAATTTTTGTGTTTCATGCGAGTATGAAGTTGATTAGCATTGCAGAAAAAATAGAAAACTTGCGTATGCGAGTAAAGTATTTTTCTTTCTGCAATGCTGTCAACAAAAGCAAATATAACGATATTAGTATATACGTGTATTAGTAATATTTTACATCCGCCTCAATTAAAAAATTAATTATCCATAAAGATTAATATATCTATTAAAAATTCGAAGGGCTATATGATATATTTGAACACGCTCCGATGAAAATTATCACGGTGACCTCATAATATTCAAAGAATATTACTTATATTTATATCATTTCCAAGAAGATGGGCGAATAACTTAAGGCGTGTAAAGTGCCCATAAGAGGAATGATTAGAGACTGCAAAATTGAAATATCATTAAATATCATGCAGCGCAGTCAGCGCATACCGTTTTTCGGTTATGCTATAAGACACGCCGATTTTGTGTCACTCATCTTTTTGGAAGTTATTGGGCTATAGGCTTATTCAAAATTAATTCGTTATGTTAACGCAGAAAATGTAAATATATAAGCGTAATAAGTTTAAATATATCATGTATGTCCCAAAGAAAGAGGGGGTTGCAGCCCCCCCCCCCATCTTTTTTGATCAGCCAATATTATATCGATGTATTTCACTTGTTTGGGAGTAGTGGCTTCAGATGTAGACATACTCTGTGTACATCAGCCTGGTGCTTTTAAAACATTTTCATAACTTAAGTCAGTACTTTAATTAACCTTAGACTACAGTCTTAAATCAAGATATTTTCAACATGCAAGACTTATATATGTGAAATTGTCACGGGATGGGAAAAATAATGACGAACCAGACCGGGATTCAAACCCGGGCCCCCTTGATTTTCTAGTCATGTGCTCTAACCAACTGAGCTATCTGGCGCCCTCATTCGAACCGATCTGTCTGTTACATTTCTCTATTTTATTGACCTTCGCCCAAAAAGATCACCCCAGGCGCTTTCCCTTGGCAAGAGTTCAGCAATCAGTTCCAGTGGTTGGTCTCGGCAACAAATATTAAAGGATTGGAGAAATAATGGCGGACTACAGCGGGATTCAAACCGGAGCCTCTTGAATCTCTAGTCAAGTGCTCTATATTGTACCAACTGAACTATATGGTGCCCGGTATTCGAACCTGTCTGACCGTCCCAAAATGAGTGTTTATTTGTGTTAAATTATAAATCTTTGGATTATATTGAATACAATTTACAATGGTAATTTATGTAATTTTTAACTCAGATGATACATAGTTGTTTATTTCAGGTATTACTTATAGCATGTCTGTTACGTGATCGCAACTACGAAAATATGTTCTAGTTGTACCTGTAAATCATATAATTTATCCATATGACGTTACTGCATGTGATGAACATGCACATTTTAAAACTTGTTAAACCCATTGAGAATACTTTTATATTGCATAAATCATAAAACATAAATAAGATTATTGAATGTAATTTTTGTCAAATTTAATACAATGCTAGTAATATTGATCTAAAAAGAATATCATACTATATTATACATATTTTACCAACTATTAAGTACAATCAAAGTCAGTCATTTATACAAATATATACACTGTTCACTTTAGATACTTATACACTTTCACTTTGTTGTCAAGTTCTCTGACCCACATATATTGTTCATCATCCATACACACACTACGGGGATATACGTTTACCACTCCTTGTTGTGGTGTGAGTAGTAATTATTATCATTTCATTATTATTAATTCATTAATGAAAATTATAAACATGCCAGGCTACATGAATGTTTACATGTATTTCTATGTACACTGTATATACCAGTAATAGTATACTATTACAGTGTTGTTACATTGTCTCACAACACACACACAGTACCTAATTATTGTATGGATATATAATGTTCACTGCAGATACTTGTACACTTTCACTGTATTGGTAAAATGTTGTCCCACCCAGAGATTGTTGTCATCGTCCACACACACACTATAGGAACACTTTACCCCTTGTTGTTTTGTGAGTAGTAGACACAATAACAGACCGTCCTGATCCAGAAGATGAACTGCTTTACTGAAATCATCACACACCAGGATGTGACCGAGTACATCAGTACATATTCCATAGGGATCAAACTCTGACCCCTGACCTGTGTAGGAGAACCTGTGTTGTCCTGATTTATCCACCACCACTACACCTTTGTCATAGTCTGATACACAGACATCACCATTGATGTTTTCTGTGATGCAGTGTGGGTAACTATATAGTCCCTGTCCTTCGTTGTCTCTCTGTATGTTCTGTATTTCTGTCCCTGTCGTGTTGTACCTGGTTACTTTAGAGGGCTCTCCATCCTTTATCATCCCCACCAGTACGTCCCCGTTGATGTGGGAGGAGTGTATACTGAGTGGTTCCCAGTCTCCTGTTTTAATGAATTCTGTGGTTGTATTATCCGGTGTTATCCTATTGATGACTTTGTTGTCTTGGTCTGTATAGATCAGATCCCCGTCCTGTGTGACTGTGTGGTAGCCGTCAGATCCACCATTGGTTTGTATCTTCTGTAGCTGATTCCCCTGTAGATCTGTTTGGACAAGGTTACCATCATCATCACTGACCCAGAGTCTGCCTGATTTACCCAGTGATATATGATATACATAATCAACACCTGGTACTGTGTACTCCCTGACCTTGGTGACAGAGGAAGACAGAGACAGTGTTTGTTTCACGTCAGATTTCTCTCTGACTTGTTTCTTCTGTTTCCCTGTAGGTTTCAAATGTGTAGAGACAGTCTCCATGGGTCTTATTTTTCTGTTCTCTGGTTTAGTGTTAGGAACAGTTATTCTACCCAGTAGTTTGGCAACATCTTCCTTGTTGTATTGACCAACAGTAAATACAGGTTGGACTGGTTTGGATGTCTCTGGTATTGGTTTTATCAGTATTTTTTCAGATTTAAGAGCAAATGTTAAATTTTTAATGTCCGAGGGAGATAGGTAACTATAAAATGTTTTGATTAAATCACTGAGATAGTTGATGTAGTCATCTATTTTTCGGTTTTGGCCGTTTAATGTTTGTAATAATAACTGTTCTGTTTTGTCGACTTGTTCTATTTTATCTGATGTTAGTGTGTCCACCAGCTTTTTCACAGACTCGGCTTCAGTCTTCATGGATGTTCTTATAGCATCCATGATCTTCTTTATTTCTGTGACATCTTCAGCAATTTCTTTTTTTAAATCTTGAGAAGTAGGCTCAAAATAATTTCGAATTTTAGCTATTTCTTCTTGACAAAAGGAACATTTTTCAGCAAAGACAATTTCTAGGTCAGTAAATATATGGCTGCGATGTTCTTTTGTGGCTGTGCATTTAGAACAAATGGGAATCTGGCATTCTTCACAGAGAAACTCTATTTGTCTTGTGGGGTGGATCTTGCATTTCTCCAAGGGAAGTTGACGTTTGCGTTGTTTATAAGGAACCACTTCATGGTTCTTGGTTATCCTATTTTTCTGATGTTCCTCTCTGCATTGTTCACACATTTGTTGGTTGCAGTTATTGCAGTAAAACTGGCAGTTCTTCTTACAGTCTTCAGTACCACACACTAAATAATGCTGGGCGTCAGGTGGTATTTGGGATTCAGATAATGCCATCTTCAATGAGACAAGTACATGTACATGTAAGTGTAGGAAATAGTATTGTCCGGTTTTCGACTTATCAGTATATCAATACTATATTCGACAAAATGTCCACAAAAATGGATGAAAAAAAAATTTAAAGATCGTATTTATCAATTATGTCTTATGATAATAGAATTTGACATAGAAATACGTAGTATTCAAAGTTAACAATCTAAACTTTTCATGTTTCAATACACGATTGAAAAATGTAGGGCGAGTTTGATTGAACGACACGCGCATTGATGAAGTTTTCCGGTCAATTTTTTCTTTGATACGCCGATCAATAGAAAAATTATTATCTTCATTTCTTAAAAATATACAATTACGAGGGTTGTCCCAAAATAGCGTAGACAAGTAGCGTTATTCAGTTAATCGAAGGCAAAGGAAAATGAAATTAGTGCCACAAAGGGTTCAAGAAATTTCCATTCAAATAATGTTTTAAAATTGAATATTGTTTGAGATTAAATTAGTGAAATGCAAGCATGTTAGATAAGAAATTCGACATGCAGCGCAATGTCAAAAACAAAAAGTTAAAATCAACATAATGAATTGAAAATTGGGCGGAAAAGTACTTTTCGAATGAAAAAATTCAAATAAACATACACTGATATTTCATTATAATTCTATTATTTACTCAGAATTTTTTTTGGCTATAACAAAACTTTTAAATATTTTATAGCGCGTTTTGTGACAAGTTGAAAAGTTAACTCATCATAAAATGACGTTGTCAACGTTTAAGGCGGCGCAGCAGTAACTGATACAATTTTGTAAAGACAATGAAATAAATCCTAAGCGGCTTTGGAAGTAAATGAAATTAACAAAGTCGATGAGAAATGCGTTTTGTGAATAAGTAGTTAAATATTTGAACAAGTATGATGACAATAAGTGGAAAAAAGAAACCTCGAACGAAATCAATGGACGTCAAAATGTTGAACGAGACATTTCGGTAAGACGGACGTTAGACAACAAGTAAAACAAGGCAAGTTTGGAGCCGACAGATCGTTTGTACGTAGAAAGTATTAAAAAACAAAACAAAACTAGAAATATATATTGAATGTGCACGCAGAGTACATGTTCAAAGATAATATTTTTTCTAAGACATTCGGAAATAAAACGTAAATGTTATCGTGATCGATGTGGAGGGTTTAGCAACAACGTAAAACTGGAAATTTTCGACGTCGCACATTGCGCCGCCTGACAAAACTTGTTGTTACTAATTATTCATTTTCTCGAGAAATAAATTAAGTACAAATTGAACTTTTCAGCATTGTTTACCAAAGGGACATTGAAGAAAACATAGAAGTCTTATGAAATTGCAGTGAACAGATTATAAATTATGTGTCCTGTCTACATTTTTTGGGACAACCCTCGTATTTCAACTTACCGTTTTGTTGTGTATCAATGTCACCTTTAAGTTATTTCAGCTATTATTGTGTGGATGACACCCGCACAGAGATTAGATAAGGTGTATACGAGGCTTGTTTTATTTACTTTCTGGTTGTGGCGTAGATTTAAACCTACGCATAAACAAGATTATCAGATCAGAAATACAAATTTGCCTCGCACTGATCCTGAAAGTTTAGCTTTAAAACGTAAAAGTTTTTAAAACCATGTCAATTTTACGTCTGATTTTCAGTCAAAACAATGTGTATTGCCTCATGAAAACGTTTATTTCAAGGAGCTTCTATGCGGCTGTTCCAATGACATCCCAAACTCATTTGCACTGCGTGTTCCTGATGTCATTACATCAGGCATATCGAAGCCCAGATTTTTTCTTTTAATAAAATGGTATCAGAATTGATGGATCTTAATGTATCATAATGCATGTTTAATGTGTCAACATTAGCCCCCCCCCCCCCCCCCAGTTTTTGCAAAGTTATACCTAACCAAACATAGCATGATAGAGGGTTCAGCCCCCCCCCCCCCAAAAAAAAACTTCTTCTCGCAGGAAAGATTATTGTTCCTAAATTTACCTTGAAAGGTTGAGAAGTTGGATTCAGAAGCATACTAGCCCCCCTCCCCCCCCCCCCCCCACACACACTTTTTCTCGCAGGAAAGATTATTCTTCCTAAATTTACCTTAAAAAATTGAGGAGTTGGATTCAGAAGCATACTAGAACCCCCCTCCCCCCCCCCACCCCCCCCACCCCCCAACGGATTAGGAATTTCATGATTTCGGAAAAAAAAAGATTGGGTAAGTAAGGTTTTTTTTCTTTCGGAAGTATAGGTATACTCCCCCCCCCCCTCCCCACGGATTAGGATTTCCATGATTTTGGGAATTACTTTTTTCTTAATATTTCTGAGGATTAGTCTAGTCCCCTCCCCCTTTCAATTTGCTTCCGACGACAGTGGTAATCATGATTTTGAAAAAGAAATAGGCAGGTCTGACTGGTGGAAAGTAGGGAGGGGATGAGGAAAAGGTGGTGCAACAAGTTGTAACATTTTGTCTACTTTGGTAGGACGAGATTAACATGATTATCATTATCAAAAAATATCATCAGTTTTGGCCGGGATTAAAGTAAAGGTACTGCATGGACTATTTACTTAAGGACCGGGCGGAACTAAACTAATCTCAGCGAGATAAGTCGAGATTGAAAAATTTGTTGACTGACGTCTATTCCGAATCTCAGAGGAACCATACATGTACTAAAACACGCCTGCCGGGGAAAACATGCCTGTCGAGAATATCTAGATCTAGACGCCTGTCGTTTATCTGATGGATAATTTTATATTTTCTTTGATATTTTATTTTACTTTAACAAATTAATGATCACAGATTTTTTTTTATTTTGTATTAAAAACTTAGCAAAAATTAGCAAAAATGTTCAATGTTGGTAAAGATAGATAACTCTTACGTAGAATTTATACTCCTGCCGAGGTCACCCCTTTAAAGCTTGCCCGAGTTTTGTTATTTATTAACAAAACATAATATTTTGATTATTATGCCTGTCACCGAAGCATCTATGATAAAATATAATACAGGGACGGATTCATGAACAAGTCTATAAGATAAGCTACAGGAATATACACGTTTACGCTTTTACGCTTGTCGAATACCCATATTAATTAATGCATGATATAGTTTTTCAATATATTTTTTTTCAATCAACAGTATACATGATCAGAGAATTAGAATTCAATAAAAACTATTGTGTGTTTCAAAGAGCAATGCAACTAATTATCATCATAACTATTTCGGTTGACGCAAAAATGGGTGATCTTGTTTATTTCATATAATTCAATAACTTAACCAAGTAAACGAATTGAGACATAACAATAATGTTTTTATAATCATATTAAAACGCAATTAGAATCATGTGTGCATCCAGAATTTTTTTTCAAAGGGGGGGGGGGTATTCTGTTGTTCGTTTGTTCGTTAGTGTTTTTTTTTGGGGGGGGGGGTGGTGGGGGTCGAGGCATATTCGTATTTTTTTTCGGGGGGGGGGGGGGTCAACTGTTCTGGTACATGTATTTTTCAATAGAAATATATGTAGAGAAAAATATCAAGTAAAAAGGATTTAATGTGTAGGAAAATAAATGATATAACATGTATTAATAACACGTCTTTGCCAATAAATCATTCAATTGCAAACAGATAGACAGATTTTGTTATTTTTGTGGCGAGACGGTTAGTGGTGACTACAACATTCATGCTCATTTTTGATGTTCGACATCTTAACGTGGTGGGGTTTCTTTTTGGTTTTAATTGATTTCATATTTAAGTCCAAATTTTCCGAGTCATAAAGAACACAACAATCCATGTAGATCGGTTGTCTTTGAACATGTTGATTGTCATTCCGACATTGTAAGCAGTCATCATTACAAATTATGTAGAAATTACAAAATAACTTGCTCATTATTTTCTTTAATATATGCTATTTAGGACAAGTGGGGACTGGGGCTGCGTCTCCTAAATTAACTAGTGATCATTGCTCTACAGATACACGTGCATACACGTGTTAATTTCTTGTATGTTAGGTGTGAATTGAATGGTTTTTTGTCGCTAAAGAAGTTTTTGTTGTTCTATAACAATCTAAATGTATGCCAAAACGTTTCTGATACTAAAGTAGACCATCTGTCTAATGTCAGAAGGCCAGTAGGCAACTGCGTACTCTTAGGTAAGTTGTGCATAGCCTTTTTCGACAATTGCCATCAATGAATCACTAAATATCTGCAAATTCTTAATCACAGAGTAGTGTTAAGGAAATTATTCTATATATAGAATAATATGGAATATAACTTGGAGAAACCCTATATACATTAATATTAAAGGCACAATTTCTGAAGGATCAGCACATGTCTGATGTGCTCGGGTGCTTGTGAAGCTAAATCATTTACAGAACAGGATTCAAGTAACTTTAGATAAAAAAAAAAAATATTTAAGAAAATTTAAATGGTTAAAAAAATGGCGAAAATTCGAAATTCGGAACCGTTATTGGGCATGTGTTTTGCTTCCGGATTAAATGATAACGGTTATACCCGATGTAGATCGAGAAGCAGTTACATTTCATTAAAAGGCAAAGACTCGAAGAAAAAAGAACACACGCGCAGCGGTGGACAAAAACGAATCAATGGCAGACACTCGAAGAAAGAGGAGAAGGCAAAAAGTTGTATCAAAGGAAACCCAACTGAAAAGGGAGGGGTGCTTATTAAAGAAACTCCAGACGTTGCTAAGGAGTCGAAAAAATCACCACCACCACCACCACCGAACCCAAAGCTGACTCAGAGGTTTGTGTTACCTGAAAAATCCTCAAAACTGCCGTGCGGTAATTTGTTACGTGACCTCAGAAGGGGGTCTGATAGCCGGGTGCATACTAACTATCTAGTGGAATACAGGAAACGTCTTCGGCAATTGTCGGTTTAACTCCGGATCCTTAATTGTAGTTTAATTGTCTTGTATGTGAAAAATGTGTGTAATGTATACAGTACTATATGAGATGATAAAAACAAGTTTATTATAACTTGAATTATATAACTTTTACGCTTATATGTTTGCCTCTGGTAGATATGACAGTGGTTGAACTACTAGTATTTCGGTAATATCAAAGCATGTGAATGTTTCGCGTTACGCGTAAATTACGTTTTTCTTTCCTGTTGCGTGAAATTAATTTGAAATATAAAAAAAAATTAAATACTTGATTATTTCGAAATGAAATACTAGTAGCAATATGTTTTCATATATTGGTACATGTATATGTTGAAGGACCCTTGAATGTTTAAGTTATTTGGTAGATTTTTATGTTTTTAGAGCCAATTAATCTCGCTTTTAAAAATCAATCCATCGAAAGGATAAAAACAAGACTTTTGAAAAAAATAAATAAGATTTTGTCGTAAGCAGTTCATTATTATTATGTTTAACAGATTTTAACAATGCATGGAAATATTATTGTTTTTTTTTTTAGATAATAAAAACAAAAAAATCGTGTTGATAATTGGTTATGACCTTTTTGACCAGTTGTTTACTCTTTAATATTTAATTTATCTTTCCATCTCTGTTTTTCTGAATGTTGTCATTCCATTGCAACTTGCAATTGCAACTCGCTGATCTCTTATTAGGTACATGTACATATACATGTAACTGATAGTATGTATACCCTAGTCTAATTAGAATAAGGCTGTAATACGAATTTTCAGAGTGATGAAAATACTTGTTAGTGTTAATTTGGTTTTGGGAAGCAATTGTGTTTTTATTTTTAACAAAAAATGAATACGTCAGAGATATCCAGATTGTGTTATACATTTGTTTTATTTCATAAACAATGATTGTAAAGAAGATGGGGGAATAAGATGGCGCAACTGCCCATTTGGTTTAGTCGTAAAATACAATTTCAAATTTAACATTTTTTTTTCAATTAAACATATTTTATATGTTGTGATACAAGTTTACAAAAGGGTAATTTCTAACTATATTCAGTTTGAAATATTTCAAAAAAACAATAAAAAAAAAATAATAAATCATAAAGTTTTGGTAGTATCGAACCCACAACCTAAAAACCTATATTCTATAAATTTACTTAATGTCTGCTGCTCTAACCACTGGGCCATTTCATTCACAACAAAGTGCGTTGTTTAAATGCTTTTTGAGACGTTGGCCACGAATTTATGGACTTCTAATATTATTCTAAAACGTTCAAAAGTTGGGCAACAAAATGACATTTTTAAAGTAAAGTGGGTCATCCCTCCACATTTTTGTTGATTAAAATCGGTTTAAATTTCATTAAACCCCATTTAGTCTATGACAAAAATATGGAGCTCAGACCCACTCTGTAAAAGAAAACATTGAAGGTATAAAAATGACACTATTTGGAGGTTTTGACACGCATACGCTGTTGAATCAACCTATTTGAAGTATTTAAAATTAAATATTTAAGGGTTACAAACCGATGTAACGTTAAATATACATTTTTTTTAATTATTTTTGTAAAAATATCAGATTAAATGATATTTTAATTTTGCAGTATCTAATTATTCCTCATATGGGCATTTTACACGCCTTATTCACCCATCTTTTTTTTGTTCTGCAAATGATGGATGTCCATCTTGTATATCACTAGGCTTCGTTGAAATCAATAGACATGGTAATTATACCCCACAGTAGTAAAACCCCAGTACTTACAGAATTTGTGTAACCCCCCCCCCCCTTCCATCTTCTCTAGACTGAAATATGACACATTGTCGTGTGTCTAGTTTACTTATCTACACATGTATCTTTTATAAACACATATTGGATCAAATTAGAATTTAATCACAAAATAAATTCCCATTTTACTGCAGCTGTTTTCATTTCATTGGTTTGAATATGTTTGCATAGGAGATTTGCTTGAAGCTGGGATGTCCGACCAACAGCGGAGTTCAGCTTCTCTGCTCCGTTAGCAGTGTGTGAAACCGAAAGTCTCGAGAATGATTTTGATTATTTCTAAATCATGTCGAAGTTAAATATTTCCTGGTTAATGCTCATATAATAAATAGATAGTCGACATAAGATAATACTATGTGCAATAGACAAAAAACTTCAAAGAAATGCAAATTTTTTTTTTAGCCGTAATTGAAGTTATTTGACACTATTCATCATGCAATAAATATTATCAGGGTTTCTTTCTCAGTGGTTACATCTAGCTTTCCCTACTGACACTCATTTCGTTGGGATTTTGTACATTTACCATGAAAAATATGCTTGTTTTCATATTTTTGTATTGTGGTTCTAAAACAAAAGTTACATTCAATGTTTTCAAATTTTATTTTTGTACTTTCCTTAAAGAAAACAAAATCCAAAATACAGTGGATTAAATTATATTATGATTATAAGCTTTTTTCATTTATAAAAATAGGCCACAAAAGTTGAAATGAAATTGTACTCAGGAAAATTCAGTTTAAATGTATATTGTACATGCAGAGGCGGGTGGTTTGGCGGGGGGGGGGGGGGGGGTGTCCAATCGTTGAAAATCAATACGTGAAAAAATCAATGTTACTAAACCTTTAATTGAAAACATAGACTAATTGATTATTTTTCGTGAGTAAAATTCAACAAAAATGTATCAAGTCAATATTTATTTCGAAAACAAAGTGCACATGCATTATGGCAAGTCTTACCAATGTTTATTAACCCATTGCTGAGCGTTAAAATTTGGTTTTGCATGCATGGTTAAGATATTTTGCATAATTTCTAGCTTGTATAAAACAATTTTCTAGCAATGAAAAACATGCGTCTTTGCTTAATAGAAAAGGTCACTATTCTGTCTAACCGTGAAATAGTTTCCGTGCTATCTGCCCATGGTGAATAGTCATCACAACTATTCACCGCAATCGCAACTTCTCGGGCCTTTCCGGCAGAGCTTGGAAAAATCTTTTTTCCGAGCTGTGCCGGAAAATGCATGTCTGCCGGCAGAGCTCGGAAAAAAGATTTTTCCGAGCTCTGCCGGACAGGCCCGAGAAGTTGCGATTGCTATTCACCGGTGGCATTCGATTTCCCTTGATCTTTTTTAAACTCGGAACACATTTGATGTAATTGCTAGCGCTCTCGAGCGCTAGCAACGTTAGTCCTTTTCACTGGAATACGCATGCTCGACTCCATAGTAGGGGATTCTGGGAATACTGTACTACTGTAGATAAACTGTACCATTTTAATTTCATGTTATCATCTTCACGTGAATTTTTGTGTTTTATCGTTAATGTCAAAAAGTAACAGTAGCTTCGGTCTTATAATGCAAAGTTATTTTAAATATTAAAATAAATAACATGTAGATAGCTTTATCTTAAATTCCTTCAAGTTCGGAAGACAACTTCGGATATGTTTTTCGAGCTTGCCAGAAAGGCCCGAGAAGATACGATTGCTACAAAACAGTACCAATGGTTCCTAAAAAAAATTCAACTCGAAATTGAAATTACAGGAGATACATTATGATTAAGGCACAGCTAATGAGCTATGTCATTGCCGATGTGTAGCCCACTCTAGATTCACAATTTCAAATTGAGACCCCACTCCAGCACGATTCAAGTACACCACTGTGCCTTTCTATTGTTAAAATTTAAACCAATGTTCCAGAAATCTGCTTCTGTGTTTTATGATGGCTACAGCGCTAGCTCACCAATCTTTTTTAAAAGATAAGCTTGTCTGATCGCTACATTAATAAAATTCAAAGTTCGATAACTGAAACCCTTTTTACGGTATCCACATAATTTCCGATTCTTGGAAACATTTGAACAACTTTTGTGTTTCATGCGAGTATGAAGTTGATTAGCATTGAAGAAAAATAGAAAACTTGCGTATGCGAGTAAAGTATTTTTCTTTCTGCAATGCTGTCAACAAAAGCAAATATTACGATATTAGTATATAGACGTACTAGTATTATTTCACATCCGCCTCAATCAAAAAATTAATTATCCATAAAGATTAATATATCTATTAAAAATTCGAAGGGCTATATGATATATTTGAACATGCTCCGATGAAAATTTTCACGATGACCTCATAATTTTCAAAGAATTATATTACTTATATTTATATCATTTCCAAGAAGATGGGCGAATAACTTAAGGCGTGTAAAATGCCTATAAGAGGAATGATTAGATATTACAAAATTGAAATATCATTAAATCTAATGCAGCGCAGCCAGCGCATACCGTTTTTCGGTTATGCTATAAGACATGCCGATTTTGTGTCACTCATCTTTTTGGAAGTTATTGGGCTATAGGCTTATTCAAAATTAGTTCGTTATGTTAACGCAGAAAATGTAAATATATAAGCGTAATAAGTTTAAATATATCATATGTCCCAAAGAAAGAGGGGGTTGGGTCAACCTCCGGACCCCCCCCCCCATCTTTTTTGATCAGCTAATATTATATCGATGTATTTCACTTGTTTGTGAGTAGTGGCTTCAGATGTAGACATACTCTGTGTACAACAGCCAGGTGTTTTAACACCTTGTCGTGATACCACTATCACTGATAGACAGCTGGGCAATAGACGGTTGACAAAGAGTCCGCTGACTGCTCTGCTGAAAAGGCTCTCCAATGAGGAGCTTCCCTCAGAAGAAATCGTTTCGCTTTGTTTCACAGACACTGGTGCTTTTAAAACATTTTCATAACTTAAGTCAGTAATTTAACCTTAGACTACAATCTTAAATTAGGATATTTTCAACATGCAAGATTCATATTTATGAAATTGTCACGGGATGGGGAAAATAATGACGAACCAGACAGGGATCCAAACCCGGGCCCCCTTGATTTTCTATAGTCATGTGCTCTGACCAACTGAGCTATCTGGCGCCCTCATTCGAACCGATCTGACCGTTACATTCCTCCACTTTATTGACCTTCGCCCCAAAAAATCACCCCAGGCGCTTTCCCCTGGCAGCAGTTCACCTATAATTATATTAGTTCCAGTGGTTGGTCTCGGCAACAATTATCAAAGGATAGAAGAAATAATGACGGACTACAGCGGGATTCAAACCGGGGACTCTTGAATCTCTAGTCAAGTGCTCTATATTGTACCAACTGAACTATATGGTGCCCGGTATTCGAACCTGTCTGACCGTCCCAAAATGAGTGTTTATTTGTGTTAAATTATAAATCTTTGGATTATATTGAATACAATTTACAATGGTAATTTATGTAATTTTTAACTCAGATGATACATAGTTGTTTATTTCAGGTATTACTTATAGCATGTCTGTTACGTGATCGCAACTACGAAAATATGTTCTAGTTGTACCTGTAAATCATATAATTTATCCATATGACGTTACTGCACGTGATGAACATGCACATTTTAAAACTTGTTAAAACCATTGAGAATACTTTTATATTGCATAAATCATAAACAATAAATAAGATTATTGGATGTAATTTTTGTCAAATTTAATACAATGCTAGTAATATTGATCTAAAAAGAATATCATACTATATTATACATATTTTACCAACTATTAAGTTCAATCAAAGTCAGTCATTTAAAACAAGAGGCCCATGGGCCACATCGCTCACCTGAGGAACAACAGGTATGATAAAGTCAGCTTAATGGAGTCATAATACAATCTGGACAATGTACATTAATACATGTAGATCCTGTATAAATAAAATCCATTTTTCCCCCTTGGAACTCGGATAGCCCTGATTGCTGCCAATATTTACAAGAGCAGACTTTAATCACCGCTCCTGCACATATATAGGGACTCAACGTTACGCAGGCAGGGATGACCGCACACCTACGCAACTCAACAGGTACCAACGTTAACGCAAGCAGAGATAACGCAAGCAGGGATGACCGCACACTTGCGCCAACAGCTCAACCTAACGCAGGCTCAA